>WNWU01000016.1:12801675-12872952 GCA_012654045.1 Ptyas mucosa | reverse complement strand
GATAGATAGATAGATAGATAGATAGATAGATAGATAGATAGATAGATGATGGATAGATACGTTAGTAACTTCACTCTCCCCAATGACATGCTATTGTACATGAAATTCTAATGACTATGCATCATGTAAGTGTATGTTTAAGTTTATATTTATGCTGTCTGCAATATGAATAGAATGCATAGTAACTAGAACACATGTACAATGTTTAGCTGGTTTCCTTTTACATATGAGTCCACTATGAATTTCATAAATTGCTAGAACAAAATATATCGTAGTTTAAAGGGAGCAAAACCTCCTTGAATCAGAACTGAAATGATTTGCACATGATTCATTTGTACATGATTCATCTTCAAGGGCAAAGGGGATTTTGTTCACAGGATTGATACATGGTCCTTTTTAGCAAGTAAATGTGCTATTATTAATCCTCATGGAAATACAGGTCTATGTTTTTTCATGTTAAGACAACATTTTATAAATGGCTTTGTTTGCACAAGCCATATTGCACCAATTGCTGTACTGCTCAGTTATACTAGGCATTAAAGGATAATTTTCTATTTGCTATGTTTGGGATTAATGAATTGTTCATGTTAATTTGTTTTGAAACTAGTGCGATTGTTTTCCAGACAATAATTAAAATTAACACATGTAGGATTTGATATCTCATTTGATAGTTAAAATCAAATACAGAAATGGACATTCTTGGATGGCATACAAATTGAACCATCTATATTACACAATATGTCACAATATAATTTCATTTTTTTCATTTTCATTTTATTGGATTTATATACCGCCCTACTCCCAAAGGACTCAGGGCGGTTAACAGCCAAAAGATAAAACACATGTAATACAAAATTTAAAAAAAAACCATATAAAAACACATTAAATAATTTGGCCCATACAGCTTAAAACACCACTATTGTTTTAAAACAAATTTAAAATTAAATAATTAAAAGGAGGTTAGGCCAGGCCAGCCTGTTGAAATAAAAAGGTCTTGAGGGCACGGTGGAAAGTGCATAAGTCTGGGATCCTCTGTATCTCCGGAGGGAGCTCGTTCCAAATGTCAGGTGCCCCCACAGAGAAAGCTCTCCCCCTGGGGGCCACCAGTCGATACTGTTTGACTGACGGCACCCTGAGAAGCCCCTCTCTATGGGAGCCATACTGGCTGGTGAGAGGCCACTGGTGGCAGAAGGTGGTCTCATAAGTAACCAGGTCCTAAGCCATGGAGCGCTCTAAAGGTGGTGACCAAAACCCAGAAGACCACCAGGAGCCAGTGAAGCTCGCGCAGGAGTGGTGTTACATGGGCACGCCACGTCGCTCCCAAATCATTTATTTGCAGGCTGATTAGTTTCTTGATAACTGGAGTCTGCAAACTAGAAAGGGACATAGTGCAACCCAAAAAACTTTTGATGTAGAGCCTTTCAGGGAGTAACTGCCAAACTGATCATTAAAGTAATACAAAGGAAAATACAGAAAGACAAAGGATTTAATTTCAGCTAAAATTAAATCACATGTGGAGGCTATAACAACTCTGCATGCTTTTTCAACTATGCCACTGAAAATCTACATGCAGTTTTTGGTTCGAGAATATGAATTCCTGATTTAGAAATATGAATACCTGCCTTTGATTTGATTTGTACACAGTGAAAATGACAAGAGTGTAATCACAGACATAAACAATTCCATATATTTGTAAAAGGTAGTGAGCAGATTCCTGATCACTAAAATTCCAGCTGATGTTTATGGTCGGGAGAGAAGAGAAGCAAGGTCTATGTAACCATTCTTTATCTGGCCACCAGAGAGGTCTACATTGGTATCACATGTGCTTGAAAAGATTTTAATTTTTACTTTATGAAAAGCAAATAAATGTGTTACCTATTTCTCCAGAATTGAAAGTCAACAGTTACTCTCATAACTAGAATTACTTTTGCAATATTTGTCTGTGTATGTGAAGTGGGGAGGAGAAACCAGTGGTAGGAATTAAAAGTCTCATATTTCTTCTATTACTTAAATCTAGTTTGGGCGCCAGTTTTTAAGCCTTAGGTTGAATCAGATTTCTCTTCTCCTTGAAAGCTTTGATGATACATTGATAATGGTGTGCCTTGAAATAATTATTAGCTGAAGATATTCCTAAAGCATGTACTATTTTAAGCCAATGAGTCAAAACTTTTTTGCAGCAAGTCAAAACAAAATATATTTAAAATAAACGTCTAAATAAAACAACACATTATATATATGCTTGAAAATGCCATAATGGAATGTTTCATCCCCATTGTTTCTGAAATGTTAAGGTTTGATACAGAACTATTAGATTAATTCTTTTCAGCTAAATTCATTTAATGGAATGGAAAATATTTTTCTCATCTTCATATATAGAACAAGTGTTGGCCACAAAGCATTTAATTAATACATGAACAATGCCAATTCTTATAGCTGCCAATTCTTCAATAGAAGATAAGTTCTTAGCTGGTATTCAAAACAATGAAATTTAGTGAAAGCCAAAATACTGTGTGTCTGTCTCTATCTGTCTAGAATCTGTCTAGAATCTGTCTGTCTGTCTGCCTGCCTGCCTGCCAATTTATCTACCTACCTACCTATCAATCAATCTATCTATCTATCATCTATCATCTATCCATCCATCTATGAAGATTTTAAAAAAGAAAGATAAAAACTAATACAAATAAATTTAAAGAAATCAAAGGAAAAGAAAGAAATCAAAGATAAAGTAAAAGTACAAAAAAAGAAAAACTAAAGGAAAAGAAAAATAGAAAAGAAAAAAGATACAAAGAAGTAGATTCCAATCTTCTTTATAGCGGTTATAACTATAATGATAAAGTTAACTCTTACGCTATGGTTACAACATAACTCTTTTCTTTCTAAAATCTATCCTGTGTAATCATCAAACCATAAATCATAAGGTAGTATTTTATCTGTTTTATGCAAAAAAATCCCATTAGGGATTTCCAGTCAGCAATAAACGTTGACATTATTTTCAGACTTTTTTTTCCTGATCAAAAAAGTCAATTTAGCCATCTCAGCATGTTCTTCACCACCGAATCTTTCCATTTTGTTTCCTTTTTCCCCTATAGAGAACTGTACATTTTAGTTATCTCTTTACTATTATACATTTCTACCTTCATATTATATACAGTTTTATTTCACTCCGCACATATGATACATCTCTATTTTGTACTTCTATTTCTCTCTCCTAATAGTTATTATTCTTTATTGTTAGCCTTAAGTCAATTATATCATTTATTCCATATTTTATAATATTCTGTCTCTTCTTTTTCCTTAATTTCTTTTGTTAATCTGTCCATCTCAGTGCATTCTAAGATCTTATCTATTAGTTCTTCCTCTGTTGGAATTCTTTCCTGTTTCCAGTTTTTTGCATAAGTTATTTGCGCTGCTGTTAAGTTCTGTAGCATCAAATATTTTATTTCTTTGGAATATGGTTTTGTAAAAATTCCTAACAAGAATGTTTCTGGCTTCTTTTCTATTTGATGTTCTGTTATTTGTTCTATCCATTTCTTAATGTTTGACCAAATTTTTTTTTGCTGCCGGACACGTCCATCATAAATGGTAATATGTTCCTTGGGATTTCTTACATTTCCAACAAATTGCACTGTTGTTCGGGTATATCTTTGCCAGTCTTGTCAGTGACAGATGCCATCTGTAAAACATCTTCAACTAATTTTTCTTGTATGCCGCCGAAAGTGTTAATTTTGCATTCACTTGCCACATTGTTTCCCACTTTTCCAAATCTATTGTATAATTAAAATTCTGCGCCCATTTGTATTCTTCACTGCTTCCTCCTCCATTTTATATAGTAATAAAAATTTATAAATTTTTCTAATTAGTTTTTCTTCTGATTCTAATATAATTTTATCTAATTCTTGTTTCTCTCTTTGAATTTTGTGTGTTTTTGTATGTTCCTTATATTTAGATTGAATTTGTGAGTAGGTCCACCAATCAGTTTCTCTATTCAGGTCCATTTCCAACTGTTGTAAATCTTTCCATTTTTGTACATACAATAATCTTGCTAGAGTTATCATATGCAAAAACAAAGTTCCATGACTTTTTTCCATACTGTTTATTCATCAATCCAAACTAAAAATTCTGGTATACTAATTTTTAAAATCTTCTGAATCAGTGTGTATATTTGAATCCAACATTTTGATGTTCCTTACTACATGTGTTGCTCTCCTATATTTCGTAGTGGAATTCTGTTTTCCAAGCCCTTACACAAATCCTGAAATTTTAAATAGTTTAGCCTTTGTGGTTTCCACCAAAGAAGTGGGTGTATATTTTCAGCAAAAGGAAATCTTATCCTTCACTCCTCCCAAAGAACTGAACCAATGAAATGTTAGAATTTATTATCAAGTTAGACTCTATCCAAATTAAATAATTAAACACACATACACACCCACGCACAAAGAGATATTTTTTTTTATATAAAACTACATGCTAGCTGAAGATTTTGGACATTTTTTCTCCCATTTTTGTGCATTTGCCCTAAATTTCGTGAATAATTGCTTGGTTCTAATGAGGATCATTAATCTGGATGTACTTGTGATGCTACTAAAATTCCTTGCTAGACAGCAGAATTTCAGGCCAAATCATTTCTCTGAAAATTAATGTGGGAAAAATAGAAATAGAATGGTTAGGCCAGAAATAGTTTAGTTTATCTAAAGTGAGTGAGGTTGTTACTGTTTGGAGCCATAGCAATTTAACTGTCTTGATGGCATAGTATGAAGAATTCTTCAATCTCCTCCAAGATTATTCATTTATATTTCTCACCAACAAGCAATAGTGAGTGATGTTAATGACTCTAAGAATTCTTACTTTGGTGTCATGTTTTCCAGTCATGTCTCCTTTATTGACTAATAATAATATTTGGAATATTATAGTTTGGAATCCTAATCAAGTAACCAGTAAGCTGTTGGATATTCTGTTTTTCTGTGACTTCTTTACAAAGTCTTGCCTATAACTGTACAACGGTAATCAAACACCTTCTCCTTTACAGAGGATTTTTGGAGTTCAGAAGCCTCATTTGACAGGCCTTGCCTATCTTGTAACCAAATCAGACTTCTGTTAATACTATGACATTCATAGTGTTGAGCTTGTTTGCCATCTCCAGGAATCCACTGTAAAATTATTTATTTCCTATTAATTTGTTTCTACTAGGCCTGTTGTGTTTGTTAACATTTCAACCTATATATGTAATGTATATGTTTCTGCATCATGTTTTCTACCTTGGATCTTATATTCTGATGCCTGACCCAGAGGTGGGTTTCAGCAGGTTCTAACCAGTTCTGGAGAACCGATAGAGGAAATTTTTAATAGTTCGGAGAACCGGTAGTAAAAATTCTGACTGGCCCTGTCCCCATCTATTTTCTTCCTCCCAAATCCCAGCTGATCGGGAGGAAATGGGGATTTTGCCATAACCTTCCCCTGGATTGGAGACAGAATGGAGATTTTACAGTATCCTTCCACTGCCACGTCCACCAAGCCACACCCACCAAGCCATGCCATGCCCACCAAACCACACCCACAGAACTGGTAGTAAAAATTTTTGAAACCCAGCACTGGTCTGACCAAGAAACAGCGAAGTTTAGTTTGATTGGGAAGAATGGAGTTAAGATAGCGCCTCCTTCACAATTCTCAGGGTATATCTTTAGTGATGGAAATAGTTGCTTTGGTTTGGCAAGATTTTTGGTTACAGATAAAGAACAATAAAGCAAACTGCTTAGAAGTAACTCTGTGTTCTTTCTTGGTTTTGGAAGTCTGATACTAAATGGCAGAACTCAGACCATGCCTTCCCTCTTAGATTTGGAGAGACCCCAGGGAATTTATGCATATTAGTACAAACTGCGAATTTTCAAGCCACATTCCAAAGAGGTTGAACACAAAATGGGAAATTATTAAGAATAATTTATTAATGAAAATCCAGTTCTTACAGGGATGGAGAGACTCTTTCCACAAGTCCTGCAGTGAGCCAAAGCTGTAGGGAGGAGATTTCATGCAACCAAAGGGATTGGTTTCATTGGGCAAGCTCTCTCCCCACTTCCCACTCCCAAATGGCTTAGTTTGAGCATTATCAAGGGTGATGCTCAACATCACATATTGATGTGGATTATGTGTATAGAAAGATATTGGATATCTAGCTAAGACAAAAAAAATTAATTATTTAACTGAGGTTAGAGCAGGAAGTTTGTTATCTCACAATTTACAAGATTAATTTATAAGAATAAATTGGAGAACAAGCTTGTCCAAGCAGCCTCTCTTCGGCATGTTAATTTAAAGACATGAGTTAATCTGGTTAACCAATTATTACTGGTTAATCGCAGGATAACCAGTAATAAATAGTGTTCATTCATCAAATTCAAATTTCGTCTAGTATTTCTAAATTACTAAATTCCGTTCTTTTTCTTCCTATTCCTCGATGCCGTAATGGAATCTCTTTGATTTACTGAATTGCTGAAAAAATGTATTTACAATTTTTTCTTATTAAAAATAACAAAAACATTTGCTAGTTTTAGCTCAGATTTCTTCTTGATTAGTTTTTATTGATTAAGCTTAAGACAGTGCTTCTCAAATAGTGGGGCGCACCCCCCAGGGGAAGCGTGAGGCTCCGTAAAAGGGGGCGCATTTGACCTTGGCATCTGATTGGCTGTCCAAAACCCTTGTGACACGAGCCTGTCGGAGCCATCTTTAGTGTGGGACGTCCGTCCACACTTACTTTGTTGCCCGATGGATGTGCGCCCAATTGATGCTCAAATGACTGACAATGACCTTCTCCTGTGAAACATAACGCTGCCCCAATTAATCAAACTTGCTAAAGAAATCAGGCTACCGCTGCTGACATTTGCATCGATAGTGAGCATTAAGCCAGTACATGTGACTGCGCATGCTCCTCCCTTTCAAGGAGAACAGACCTTTTTCTAATAATGATACTATTTACAGTCGCGCGGGGGGGGGCGCGAAAAATGTTTTCTTCTTCCTAGGGGGGCATGACAGAAAATAATTGAGAAGCACTGGCTTAAGATGACATACTTTGGTGGTTACTCCATCAGTTATCTCAGTCTAAATGTTTTCATATTCTACTGAAACAAAAAACCTCTGTTTCATTGCCACAAATTTGATTCAAACCTTTTGTTCTTCTGTTCTCATAATCTTGAATTTATGTCAGCACTCAAGCTCCATGTGATGTTATGTTCAGACAGAAGAACAGAAGCTGGCTTTTTGCCTCAGCTGGAAAATAAGTATTAAGTGGTTGATGTTTTGCATGGAACTCAGGGGATGTCACTGAAATAAATAAGCCAATGATGATCTTAAATTTTTCATGCCATAGAAGTCCTGGATAAATTCTAGAAGTTGCTCTATCTCAAAGTAAGTAAAAGTGGATATCAAGGTTAGAACTCAAAAAAAAAAATGACAAGGCAATGAAAGCAGCTCATATTGCCAGTTCTTTTAATGAAAGGATGGGAAACATAAGGCCTTCCAGATGTTGCTTAACTGCTATTCAGCATGCCTCAGTCAGCATGGCCAATGGGAAGATATGCTGGGAGCTATAGTTCAGCAACATCTGGAGAACCATCAAATCTCCACCCGTGCTTTGACTTCACTGCTTTCCGTGGTGGCATATCTTCCCATATTGGCAAAATTAAGCTTATTTGTTTCCTAAATCTTCATCCATACTAGGGAATTTAAAGCTTTGGTATTAAATATCAATTTTCCAAGCTTCGCTTAGACAGCCACAACCACAAATCTTTCAGTTCATTCAAATTTAGTACTTAGATGAGTTTCAAGTAGAATAATTTAATTGAAAATGTTATAAGTTGTTTCAGACAGGTTTTTGGCTACATTTCTTTCTACTCTACTTTAGAACAGTTAACAGTTAGCCAATCCCTTCCATTGGCATCCAACTCTTATAAAACATATTCTTTAAAAGAGGAAAGAAGTAATTCATTGCTCATTTCCACTTGGCCAGAGGATAAAATGTATCATTGTAGCATTCTTGTTGTTTGTTGCAGAAAATGTTAATTTGAACTTTTAGGCATACATCTTTCACATTTTAGCTGTTCCAGAAATATTAATACTTGTCAATGTGGGAAATAAAAGCTCACAAAATATTTTAACATACGTTTTCCAAAGCAACTTGGGCCAGAACTGATTCTTTGATTTTTCATAAGTAATAAATTGTATCTGTAACTTCAAAGAGGCCATGGCTCCAATCACAAAAGAAATAGTCAGGATATCAAAGAACTTTAAGTTCTTCATTAAATGTTCCAGCTTCGTCCAGCCTTGCTGAAAAAATATATGCAAGAAAGTTTGTCATCCTTGAAGAAGGATCTGGATTTCCTGAGGACATAGAAGCCATAGTCAGAGAAGGTGTGAATTTTCCCAGATCATTCCCTGGGTGAATTTTGATAAAGTCATATGGCGTTGCCAGCCCAGCATTTCTGTACACAATGCCAACCTGAAGAAGGATTTTCTCCATTGCTCATGCTATCCACATTAAACTATTGTGAGCAAGCTCATTATCTGTAAAAAGAAAACCAGCAGATGCATTTAGTAGGGATAGAAAATCTATAGATTCTAACCAATGGTGGAATTCTATTTTTTTTACTACTGGTTCTGTGGGCTTGGCTTGGTGGGTGTGGCAGGGGAAGGATACTGCAAAATCTCCATTCCCACCTCACCCCAGGGGAAGGATACTACAACATCTCCATTTCCACCCCATTCCAGGGGAAGGATACTGCAAAATCCCCATTCTCTCCTCACTCCTGGGGGAAGGATATTGCAAAATCTCCATTCCCACCCATTCCGGGGCCAGCCAGAGGTGGCATTTGCCAGTTTTCTGAACTACTCAAAATTTCTCCAGAACCTGTCAGAACCTGCTGAATAGCACCCCTGCTTCGAACCTCCCTTTTTGTAGCCCTCAAGCATTCTTTCATATTTCTATTTTCCCTACGCCATGGGTAGAAAACAGATGGAAATTGTACAGTAGGCATATTACAGTCATTTCTTTAAAAAAAAAAAGATGTCTCCAGGCTAGCCTTGCCTGCATATGTGGTATATATTCTCTCACTTTACAATCTGATCTCCTTAAAAACTGCACCTCTTACTTACCAAAAGTTTAATGCAGAAGTGTAACACTGCTTTTTTTTTCTCATGACAAGGATTGACTGAATTTTTGATAGAATCAAAATGTGTGCAATACTCAAGATTATTTAGACTAGAATGTAAAGAAATATTTATATTGGGTGGTTGAGAGCACAATTAGATTTGGGAAGGGAGTTCCAGGGCTGGTAATGCAAAATGAATAAGGTTGTACAGGCCTAATGACATTGGAAACAGTCAAGTCCTAGCACTTCATGAGGATGTTTTCTTTTCTCTTTATTTGAATAGAATAGAATAAAAAATTTTATTGGCCAAGTGTGATTGGACACACAAGGAATTTGCCTTGGTGCATATGCTCTCAGTGTACATAAAAAGAAAAGATACATTTGTCAAGAATCATAAGATACAACACTTAATGATAGTCATAGGATACAAATAAGCAGTCAGGAAACAATATTCATATAAAGCATAAGGATACAAGCAACAAAATTACAGTCATACAGTCATAAGTGGAAGGAGATGAGTGGTGGGAATGATGAGAAGATTAATAGTAGTGCAGACTTAGTAAATAGTTTTACAGTGTTGAGGGAATTATTTGTTTAGCAGAATGAGGGCATTCGGAGGGAAAACTGTTCTTGTGTCTAGTTGTTTGGTGTGCAGTGCTCTATAGCATTGCTTTGAGGGTAGGAGTTGAAACAGTTTATATCCAGGATGTGAGGGGTCTGTAAATATTTTCACAGCCCTCTTTTTGATTCATGCAGTATACAGGTCCTCAGTGGAAGGCAGGTTGGTAGCAATTGTTTTTTCTGCAGTTCTAATTATCCTCTGAAGTCTGTGTCTGTCTTGTTGGGTTGCAGAGCCAAACCAGACAGTTATAGAGGTGCAGATGACAGACTCAATAATTCCTCTGTAGAACTGGATCAGCAGATCCTTGGGCAGTTTGAGCTTTCTGAGTTGGCGCAGAAAGAACATTCTTTGTTGTGCTTTTTTGTTTCATCATCCTACTAGAGGGGCAGTGGCTCAGTGGCCTAATGACATTGGAAACAGTCAAGTCCTAGCACTTCATGGCAGGGTGAGCTCCTGTCACTCACCTCAGCTTCTGAGCACCTCACAGTTCAAAAGCATGTTCTATGCAAATAGATAAATAGGAAAACCTTGGTGGGGAAACAAGCTGCGGCTTCATGCAGTGGCTGGAATCCTGCTGCCACTGAACCTTCCCAGTTACAACATCCATTTGTGATGTGGCTTTGGTGGAGGGAGAGGGCCATGGATAATGCTGCAGGAAAAGCAGCTCGATTTTCTGGTGCAAAGCTAGCACGCCCTCCTGTGGCGCACCTTGGGAAGCACGCATGTGTATACCTGAGAGAGTTGGTAAACAGGCAGCTGAACTATTACTTAGCATTAGCATTGTAGCTTCCTGGCTAATGTAACAACAGCATATGCGAAACAAATAAATCAATCGTACTAAGATTTTCTCCTTTTTAAATGCATATTTGGAACCTGTGGTGTGGAAGTAGTATTTTATTTGTTTTAAAGGTTATAAGATTAAAGCTTTGCTTATACTACAGTTTCCTATATTGTAATATCTCTCAGATGTAATACGTTTCTGTACATGATTCTCAACTCATCTCAATTTAAACCCTTCATCAGTTTAACCGCTCCATTCAAGTGAATGAAGTAGGCTGCAGCTTATGGAAGTTTGTGTATTTTAAACAAAACGTGTTAGTTGGAAACTAGCACCTTCTGATTTTCTGTGGATATAATGTAGACCAATGTGTTGGGCAGATTTGATTTCACAGAAACCTCAATTCAAGGTTGGTCTCTGGAATGTTTGTGTATCTAGATTAAACCCTGTGTTTGCAAAAGCAAGAAAAATGCATGTTGAGACAGATGGGCCCAGGCATTTATATGGTTTCTTTGTAGATGGTAATTGCCCATGGTCTCCTGCCAGCTTGCTAGCTGCACCCATCTATAAAAACATTTGTATAACTAAAGTATATAAATGGGAAGCTTTCATGCCCCCCACAGTTATACCCCATCAGCATACCTTTAAAAAAGTGATTAGTGAAGATAGCTGAAGTTTATTTGGAACAGGGATACCTGACCTGGCCTGCAGAATTCCAGATGTCCAGCAGATGAGAGCAGAGAGATACAGAAAATTCTAAGCTATTGTTTCCATCTAGTGACCATCAGGATTTTTGCAGGACAGACCTGATTGTTTTCTTGGAAAATATGTTGAGAAGCTAGAAAGAATGGCAGGGAGCAGGCCCAGTAGTTTTCCTTCTGGAAATGAGTATTTTCCATGACTACGTGCACCTCTACTACCAGAGAACCTCATTCACAAAAGAAATTGGTTCTAAAGACTTGACTAAGAAGTATGAAAAGCTACAGGCTTCACAGACACAAATATCACAAGTTAAATTGTCTCTTGGTATGTTAAGATTAAGCCTATGCTTTTTCCTAGAAACAAGTGGAAAGGCTAGGCACGGGCAAAAAGTAAATTTCTGATTAAATACAGATAGCTCAGTCAGCCAAGAAAAAGTTCAGATGCATGTAGGGAAGTGACTACAACGACTAAAAACACTGTGTTATTTCAAGTTGCTTCAGTCTATGCCTTTTTGTGCTCAGTATCCTAGCAAAAGACCAGGCTTCCCCAAGCACATCGGGTGTCTTCCAGATGTGTTGGATAGCTATGATGTCTGGGAATTCTGGGAGACAGCATTCAACATATCTGGAAGGCACCAAGTTGAGAAAAGCTTTAATAAAATATACATTTTATAATACAGGAAATCGGTCTATTTGGATCATCTAAAACCATGATTCATGTTTTTTTCCAACTTTTCTAATCCCCTCTAAAATTCAAGTGCTTTCATGCATGAGGATTTTAAAAGCAGGTAGATATGTACTCATTGATAAGTCTTCTTCATGATTTCTCTTGAGAGGGAGGAGAGTGCTTCTATTTCTCAGTCTAAAAAAAACTGGAACAGGATGTACTACTGGCCTGTCTATTTACTTACTTTATTAAAAAAAACAGATTTTTATTTGAAGGTGGGTCCAGTCTGCACTCTCTTTAAAGTTAAGAACCATGAAAAAACAGAGCAAGACCTTAAGCTGCCCATTACTCAGCAGCATCAATTGGACAATAGATTGAGTAGATATGCAAGTCCCAGATTGTAATATTTTGAACTATTCAAATGTACTTGATTTCTCTTTAAATTTTTATAATTTGTACCATATGAAAATTATCTATAAGTCAATCTCTTACATTTTTTCCTTCCTTCCTTCCTTCCTTCCTCCCTCCCTCCCTCCCTCCCTCCTTCCTCCTTTCTTTTGCTACACAAAACCTCTCAGCTGCATGTTATATCTTCTGTTCCGTTCTGTTTAACTAGAATAATTTTAAGAAGGAGAATAGCTGAGAGACGGATTTCTAAAGCAACAGTAGAAGTGAATCCATCTTTAGCAAATCATGGCAGGAGAGGTGGGTTTCAGCAGATTCTGACCAGTTCTGGAGAACCGGTAGCGGAAATTTTGAGTAGTTCGGAGAACCGGTAGTAAAAATTCTGACTGTCCCCGCCCCCATCTATTCTCTGCCTCCCAAGTCCCAGCTGATTGGGAGGAAATGGGGATTTTACATACTTCCCTCGGAGTGGGGTGGGAATGGAGATTTTACAGTAGCCTTCCCCTGCCATGCCCACCAAGCCATGCCATGCCCACCAAACCACACCCACAGAACTGGTAGTAAAAAAATTTGAAACCGACCACTGCATGGCAGGGCTAAATATGACAGGGCTAAATGCTATAATTTAGAGTACAGTACCTACTGAATTATAGACACCTAACAAAAGTCCTGAGCAGTGTAAACAAGAATAATTTTAAGTATTGTATTTTGCAATCAGGTCAATATCAATAGCTCTATTTGAAAGATTTTATCCCTTCAGTGGCAAGGAGAAAGATCAAGCAATGCTAAGGATGCATTGCAACAACAGTTGAAAAACAAGGAAGGACATTCAAGAAGAGAACAAGAAGGAATAAATACACAGGCAGACAGATGGTTAAACAAAAAAAATGAAAAGAGACTTTTCTTCTTTGAACTACAATAGCAAGGATGAAAATAATATACTAATAGTTTTTGATTCCTGGTATTAAATATTTATTAGCATGCTGGAATTTTCTTGATTTCATTTTAGGATAAGATGTGATGCACAGGCATTTAAATTAGAATAGTTATCTGATTAGGTAGTATAATCTGTTTCAACAATGCTTACATGATCTAAGTCTTAGATTCTAAGATATCCAAATACCATAATAAATTCTGGAAACTGCAAATCAACATTTTAAAAATTAAAATATTTATGTCCAAAGATGTAAGTTGTCTCTATATCTATTAGGACAAATAGGTAAAAATGCTTAAAACAAGAAAGAAATTAGCATTCCAAGTTAAATTTTATTTTTAATAAAATTTCACTTCTCAAATATTTTATGGTGAAGCTTGAAATGAGTGTAACATAGCCATTGAGAACAATAACATTACTTCTTTATGCAATAGGTTTTGATAATAATTTTGTAGAAAAGCGAAAGGAAAGATTATGTTCAGTTGTATGCTTTCTAGAATGTTGCTAGCTAGGCTCATAGTTGTCTTCCCTGTAGTTGTAACTGGAATCAAATCAAAATAATCTTTATTATGGTCATACTGACCAGCCCAAATGTAGTGACTGGGTGGAAATATAAATGTCAATGAACATCCATGTTGGAGATGAGGCCTTTGGTAGGCCACCAGCGCACCAAACATCTTTTTTGCTCCATTGCTCTTCCTGAGCTTATTGCTGCTACCATTGGGGCAGTTAGCTGGCCCCAATGGTGAGCAAAATGTAAAACTAGAACAATTCAACAGAAATTTTATGCTTCTACATTACTGATAGTTAGTTGTAGAACAGGAGCAGCAAAGATAAATGGAATTTACTATTACATCTTAGGATAATTTGCTTGAGATCAACATGTGTATTCTTGCTCAACAATTTAACAATGATAACATCAAGACTTTTGGTGTGGATTTTTTTAATATTAAATTCTTTCACCAGAACAATTTTGAGAATAAGTCTACATATTAAAATTAAATATTTAGCAATGGGATGATTTTTAGTTTTAGCCAGATATCTCCTGACTTGTTCTGTTCCATTTTGTAATCTATCTGAATAAGCAACATTAGCCACAAAAACCTTTCGTCACTTGATGATGTACTTTTATTAGTGTCTTCTATCTTAGATATACTCTGTGGACTGCAGCTGAGCTTCTTATACACATGCACTTGAATTAAAAAAAAGAAAAACAAGCTTTTCATTATTTCAAATGCCTTTTTATTAGTACTTTATTAGTAATTTATACACAGAAAATATCCTGGATGCATGAATTCTGTATGGTGAAGAAATACAGCCCTATGAATTGATAGAACTCTTCAGTAACAACTCTTGCAGGATTTTGTGGTACTTTAGGATGGTTGGGTTTATTGTTCTTGTCTGGACTGTGTGCTTCCTTTTCTATGTGGATCAATACGGTACATATAGCCTGGCTTTTTAACTTCTTAAAACTTGCAAAGAGAAGGAAGTTGGTATTATCCAGTTTGTAAATGCTGCATTGAAATCAATATAAAAATAATATTGCTACAACTAGCGTGTCTCTTATAGAAGTGTTGTGTCACGTATTTGGGACATTATTTGGGTTATGCATATACAACATGTGTGATTCGGCAATGAAAATCCATGGAAATGTCTACAGACCACCACTAGCCTTTTACACAGATTTAAAAACCTCAGTAATTTTCCAGTAGATGCAACACTTTCAAACTCAAGAAAGCTGAATTTATCCCATAAGCAAAGGCCTAATATGCTTTGTTTGACTTTGATATGTCAGCCCATCAATTATAGTTTGTAAAACATATTGATTGAATTTAGCCTATTGTGATAGCTTCAAACTATGGTTAAGAATAGTGCATAGTGCAATGTGAGAGTCACAGATCTTCAATTCTTCATCAACATACACACTATGACCTGAAGCTCAAATTTCAGAATGGAGAGATTCTCTTAAAATTATTTTCTGATAATCTCCAAACAATATTTTCAATTCTAGCCTATATAGTTGGATTATAATGTTAAACCTGCCTAATATTGTATGAAGCAAAGTATCTAGGCCACTTTAGCTGCCTTGCTGTTCAGTCATACCAAAACTGTTAAATATATCATTACAAATCATTTAAAAATGATGTAATTATATTTGAGTAAGAGAGTTTAGAAATCAGTTCCCAGAGAGATAGAAGTTGGCTATATTACTCTACATGTTCAGCTGGATCTTGTCTTATCACAGCTTTGAATAGCTAAGTTTATTTTGTTGTTTTGCAATGAAAAACTAGATTCAAATCAGCAGCAACTGAGTTTTTTCAACTTAAGCTAAGTATTCCCATGTCCTGCAGTAAGCATTCTCATTTCCCAACATTTCTTAAAATGCTATTTAATGCTTGATTGGTGTTTTTCCACACCTGACCACTTTCCTTTGAATTGTATCTTTGTAGCACTTCCATGCATCACAAAGGATATTTTCAAGACATCTGTGCAAGGCATTGTTGAGCACCATTTGGCACTGTCCAAACCAGTTACGACTCATTTTTATGTAAATGGGAAAATGTATGAGCCTCTAAAAAAAACCTGTTTTGTCCTGGTTGTTATCATATTCTTTAATTATAAATAAATTAAATTTATTTAATTTAAGCAGAGCATAGCTGGAGAATTCTGGGAGTTGAAGTCCACAAGCCTTAAAGCTGCCAAGTTTGAAGATCTCTGCTTTAATAAAAGAACAGGAAAATTATTAAATTATTAAATGCATGACTAAGCTATATTTTTAATTTAAACAAGTAATTTGTCTTATGCTCTTTTACCTAATTTATAATTCTACCTATCACTATAATTTGATGTGAGATTCAGTAGCAAGGCTGGTGGCATTGAGGGGAGTTATAAACTTGCCTTTGGCTCAGGAATCAAAATATCAGAGATTAATTGTCTGCTATTACTATTGAGATGAAGAACTTTCGGTAAAGTTCTATAGAACCATAACTGTTTAGGGCACTGATCATTTTAACATGATGTGGCTGAATGAAAAATCCTTCCCTAACCTTTGAAGGTCCTGACTGATGTTTGGTAGATCTATCATCTATCTATCTATCTATCTATCTATCTATCTATCTATCTATCTATCTATCCATATTTTATCATCTATCTATTTTTATTGTGGCAGATTGTAAAAAAAATGGTTTGTTTAGGATAGGACCTCCCGAAACATGACTTATGAACTCCCTGTTTTACATCCAATCTGTTGTGAATACCAAAGGATATATGTGAATATTGAAATTATAACAGAAAAAAGATTCATAGAAATATCCATTTTTGTAGGTTCCTTTTCATTTCAATTTCAGAAGTTTAAGATTAATTTAACCTTAAACAAATATAGGCCTGTTGGGGTCAAAATTACTTCTCTCTGTAATCATTAAACTATTTTTTCTGTTAGCACATCATGCTAACCCTTTCTCATCTTTCACAGCCCAATACAACATGTTTTTGTAAAAAAGAGAACTATGAGAACCATTACATTGAGTGGGCTTAAGAATTTTAAAAATGCTTTTTGTCATTGAACATATCTCTACTGTCATCATTAGGTTACATTTTTATAAAATTAAAATCTGGGTTACATCCAAAATATAATTTGTTGCTTAAGTGTTGCTACTGGACTTAAAGAAGTGCTCATGCTGTCCCCTTTTACTGAAGACAAAACATGTGTTATAAGAAATAAACACAGCCAGCATACTATGAGTAACAAAGGAAATTCCAGAAAAGAACAGAGGAATTGTACATTTTGTCTGATATCCCGGATCTGGCCAAAACCTGATTTTGATGCTTTTACAATTTTCTCTTTACTTGTTTTATCTTCCAGCCAACTTGGGTCCAAATGAAATTGCTTAAAATTTCTTCTTTATAAGATTTATATTCATAGTAACTTTCTTGAAATTGGTGGAGAAATGTCACTCATAAAATAAAGAGGAAACATACCATGTATGTAAATTTCTTTTCCAAATGAATTAGAGCAGTATTTTTCAACCTCAGAAAATTTAAGATCTATGGACTTCAACTCCCAGGATCCCCCAGCCAGCATGGATGAAAAGCTGTATGTATGGCTGACTGGGGATTCTGGGAGTTGAAGTCCACAGATCTTAAAAGTTGCCAAGGTTAAGAAACACTGAATTGGAGTGTGATAAGTTACTAATTTTATTTTATTTTTTTTCCAAATCTGGTTTGCTTTCTGGCATTTACATCTGATTGCAGTGTAACTTGGGTCAAATGTCTTTCTTTCTCTTGTCCTTTGGCTGTCTTGTTTAGTTTTACATTTAGTTTGTCAACTAGCTGTTAGAAATTTCCAGCAACATCAAGATGGCTATTTCAAATTTAGTAGCCTTAGTCACCATTAGATACATGATCTTACCAATCAGTGGGAGGATAATATCTTTAAAAAAATACAGAAGCCCAAACTACCAAATTCTCATGCAATAGTAAGATATTCAGTTTTAATATTTGAATTCAGTAAGATTTTTTGAATACAGGCTGTATTTGAATAGTATACAAATATACTAATAACTAGCTGACAGAATAAGTATAGGTAATGAAAACAAAATTGGGCACAGCCACATCTTTCTTATATTCGCCACTCTTCCCTGTCCTCCTTGCCTAGTGTGCTGCCCTGGTAAAGAGAGCTCTGTCTTTTCTGGACTTTGGCCAAGGATTAGGGTTGTTTTCCTGGTATATAGTCTACTTTGATGTTCTGTATAATAAATTTTCATGTCACTCTATAAACATAATAATACACACAAGTCAAAAGACATGCAGAAAAATATGGCTTGAAAAATATGGTTCATTGATCATCCCAAAAATTATTTTTATAGGTCTAATATATTTATGCATGAATTATTTGTATGCATAGTGAGATTTTTTTTTAAAGTATTTAACACTGTACTTTAATCAGACTTATAAAAATTGTAAAAGAAATAGTGTATAAGTTCCTCAACAATAATCCTCAAGAAATAATTTTAACAAGTTTGGTAAAGAGAATGCAATGGAGTCTTGGTTGGAAATATAGATGCTAAGAAGAGTTAGTTCTAGAATCTCTATTTATTGCATAGTCCTTAATGACATACAGTCTCTGACAGAAAAGCACATGTGTTACCACTTTCCTAACATGCTATGACAAAATATTGTTCCCAATAACTTTAAGACCCAAAGTAGGCATCCAAAGTTTCATGCATCAAATTCTACTCATAGAAAAGGATAAAAGAACCATTTGCGGGTTTTAATCTGGGTTTTATTGAATTTCTTAATTTTAGCTTGGACTTCTGTTTTAATGGTTTGTCTATTCTGTTTTAATTGTTGTGAGCCGCCCTGAGTCCTGTGGAGATAGGACGGCATACAAGTCCCAACAAATAAATAAAAATAAAGAAAGAAAGAAAGAACACTTTCTGACAATAAGGGTTTTGTTTGTAAACCTTTCCAAATACAATTTAAGCCTCAGGAACCAGGATGGATTCTGAACTATTCTGCTAATTGAGCATATCCACTCTGCATTCTTCAGCTACTCTTTTCATATCATGTCTTTAAACCTATTTAGAAATCCTGTCTAGACTGCGATATTTCAGCAACAATTTGTAGTCTGAGTAACAGATTACTATGTTCTTCCATTGGATACTTCCCTTGGTACTGTTCCCGTCCATTTATTGTGAATAGGTCTTACTTCTGGCAGATGATATAATAGATAGATAGATGGATGATAGGTAGGTAGGTAGGTAGGTAGGTAGATAGATAGATAGATAGATAATAGATAGATAATAGATAGATGATAGATAGACGGATATAGAGATACAAGCACACAAAGCTGCAAACATATACACAAGATTAAAGCTACAAAAAGTAATTATTTGTAGATGCAATAACTAATTTAAAACCAGAAATATTTTTACTGTCTAATTACTAATAACGTCTAATCTACCATTACCAGGAAATGTTATAATAGCATAATGAGTATAATATTGGCTTAATAAGGAAACATTTGATAGCTTGAAATCTAAAAAAATGTTTTTAAAGTTACTAATAAATAAGATTGTTAGGAAATGGCTATTGTCTAATTAGTTGGTCAGGCAATATATAAACTATCAATACATGTTTGTCAAAAGGTATTATATTGCTTTAAGACTGTATTACATCATCCTGTATCCTGATTGGCTAAGCTCTGTAGCCAATGTACTTAAGGAGAAGCCTGAATCATAGCTTGTGGACACTACACCATTTTATCTGCTTATTTGCTGTTACTCTCTACCCGTTCTCTCTGTATGATCACTGTTTGATCATTGCTACTTGTTGCTTTCTACTATTTATTGAATGTTTTAATACTGAACTTGTTTCTGTTTGAAACTCAAGAAGAACTGTTTTATTGTGTAATGACAACTGTTTTATTGTGTAATGACTTTGTACTGGAATATCCTTGATATTTTAACTATCGTCTTATTTGTGTAGGACTTGCAGGGCCAGATTTTCCTTTAGGCTAACTAGGCTTCAGCCTAGGGCCTCAAGATCAAGAGAGGCCTTTTATTATCTCTCATGTAATTTACAAACTTAAAAATGGGAGGTGAAAGGGCCTCATAAGTGGAATAGCCTAGGGCCTCTTTTCATCTAAATCCGGCCCTGATGACTTGGATTGTTATTGGACTTTGCTTTACTTTTTTTCTAAAAAGTAAAAGACTACCACAACTCAGTGTGTTAGTATATTAACTGTGGTTATTCACTCTCAGCCGCTTTCATGTGCATACTCAAGGGGTACTCTGCCAATAACCCATAACATCGGTTATGAGCCAAGAATATCCTTAACAAAGCTAATTAAAGTTACTTACCATTTATTAAATTACTATTAAATTGAAATTACTGTTTCTGATCCATTGTTAGACTGAAACCATAATTTGGAAGAGCCTTAATTTTAAACAATTCCTTCCAGCTTTAACTCATTGAAACTTTGACTTTCCCTCCACCATGAGCGCCAGGTGATTGGTGTAGAATAGCAAAGGGGACTGTAGTCAATAGAAGAATCACCAAGTGAATTTCTTTCACATACTTCATTTTAGGAATCCTTTACTGGTTCCTTTATCCTAATACCAGTGGTGGGATTCAGCCAGTTCGCACCTCTTCGGGAGAACCAGTTGTTAATTTTCTGAGCAGTTTGGCAAACTGGTTGTTGGAAGAAATCATTAGGGCAGAGAACCGGTTGTTAAATTACTTGAATCCCACCACTGCCTAATACCAATGACACATCTTTAAATGCAATTTATGATGTAATTTTTATTTGTGTAGATTAATCTAAACACATAAATATGTAGCCAGCTTCCCTTTCCTTGGTGGCCTCCAGGTGTCTTGTCCATGGATTGAAGTTCTAGAAACTTTTTTCTCAACATTAACATTCCACTTCCCTCAACTAACCAACCACTTATATAGATTTATGCTCCAAGGTTTTCATATCAAATTTATTGTTTGATGACAAGCAGTAGTTTAGCTTTGAACTTTAAGTTTTTGGAAATATGACCATGAAAAAGTGTTTCAAGAAGATTGAGCATTTTGGATCCCTTTTTTTGCTTATAGGAGAAAAAAATATTTATAAGCAGGTATTTGTTAGGGCTCAGTATAGTGTGTAATAATCTACCATAAATTCTAGACTTTTCCAGTGCTCATTCATGTTTCCAGAGTCCTGGATGATTGTAAAACAAGAAAAGTCCTGCAAGACAGCAATTAACTTGTGCCTCTTTGCTTCATGGATTTTTAAAAAAGAAATGTATTGCTTTTGTCATTTATGGATTCTATCCAAGCTATTGTAAATATCAACTTGATAAAGCTGCTAGGAGGTCTGTTAGGGATCATCTGAAAAATATGACAAGAATTAGGGAAAAAAGGCTGGTGAGGAAATAGTGAATATTAGCCTAGCACAGAAATAGACAAAGGGAAGATCTGAATTATATGAAAAGTTTACTAGATAGACAATCTACTAGCAGAAAATTATGAAAAATTTCTCTCTCTTAACTTTTTAACAATATCAGAAAGAAAGTAATTTTCCTTTAGTATAAATTATACTGCAGAAATGAAAAGGCATTAAAAAAGAAGAAATAAACTTTAATGTATATGGGATAAAAGAATTGTTCAGTTCTTAGCAGTCAACAATTTACCTAACATTCTTCCTTGTTTAAATAGATATTTTGTTTTTAAATATTGTTTTCAAAAAACTAAATATGTGCATGAGAAAGCAATGAAACTACTTATTTACCCAACTTCTTTCATAAAATCACTGAGGTTCCCAAAGTTGCTAGATAAATGAGTGTCTAGCAACAATAGTAAAAAATCTGGTGACTTTTCTGGAAATATCTGAAGACCTGTCAACTTAGAGCAAGACAACTGATAATGGATTGGGTAACATACTACTAGGTCAACTTTCTTGTTGTATTTAAAGGGTGGCAGAAAAGCTTCCAAAATAAGTTTTTTTTCTGTTCATGGGTGTTATTAAATTTATCTTCTACTTGTTATAGTGAATAACGATAATCATTCTTCCATGAAACAGGTAAATAATACTTACTTAGTACATTGTCCTAATATTTCCTCTATTTGTATCTATTTTAGGTATTCAATTCATGCTTATACTTATATATATTATCTAATATTTGTTCTTGACAAATAAAATAAATAAAAATAAAAAATAAATTGTATATTACAAAGGACTTCTGAGCTAATTCTATGCATAGATAAAGACTTACTTAAATTGCCTTGGCCTTTTGTTTCCATTTGGACTATGTTTTCTCAAGGCCAGATTAAGCCTTAATGGGTTAATAGCTTATCATACTGTAGACCTATAGATCAAAAGTTGTGATTTCAGGAAGGACTTACAGAAAATGCTGGTAATTTTCTTGTTCTTAGTCAAACTAGCAGGTAGCTTTTTTCCCCTGTTAATAAAGCCTTTGATTTTCTTTCCTTATGTTATATTTTGACATCCAACCATGCCTCTGCATTGATTCATTATTGTTCCTTTAGTTTCTTCATCCTCTTGTGCTCTTCAACTTCTTTGGACTAAGTTCAACCTTGGTTTGCATTTGGTTAGCATTTCAAACACTGTCTGTTCCAGATCAGGAGGACCAGTTATCACTTGTCTTTCCCAAAACCACCAACCTATATTCAATAACCATTTTTGTTCTGTTTTAGTTCTAGTCATTTTCTCCAAAATGCTGGTTTAAGGTTTTTTTAATTTCCTTAAAGAAAGAAAAATATTTTGAGAGACACCCCAGAAATTTGTTTTATAGACAAAGCATCTCAAGAAAAAATGAATTGCTCTTTCCTTCCCTTCCAAAAAGGACTAGAATTGAAGAGCCAATAAAGAACTTTTATCTGCCACTACTGCAGCAAATAAGAATCTTGAAGTTAATATATGATTGATTTAAGATCATAGATTGCAGGGTTTTGGGGTTTTTTTGTTATGTCATTGTTTATGCATTCATAGTGAATATGGGGCAGACAATACAGATGAACATCTGTGAAAGATACCATTAACGTCAATTCTAGTTTTGAGGAATTCTATTTATTAAAACCCAAACACTTGGTAGAAAAATACAGTGAAAGTAAACTTGCAAAATAATTCAACAATGGAATTGAGATGAGTGCTACTTATCTCTGCATACTTGTTCAGGACTTGGCATAATATCTGTAGATATGTTTTTAGGAAAGTTTAATTTGTATGCTTTTTTTCGGGACTTATCTATACTTTCATTATTCTTGAAAGTTATTTCCTAAATGCTGTACAGTATATACTATCATCTGGACCACCAGGAGATAAACTGCTGTGAAGTTGTATTTGGCACTCACATGCTTTCTGTTCTTAATATTTCTTGTCAGGTTCTATGATGCCACCACAATTCTACAGTGAAAATTATGTTGTAGTTTTGAATACTATTTTATATAGGCAGTTTACAAAAAGGACAACATATATCCTGACTTTTTCAAATTTGGTTTAAATCAAGTGTTTAAAGAATAATTGAAAACATGTTTCTGCAACTGTGCAGAGAGGCTGGGAAGCCAGCAGAACATACAGAATTCAGAGCTGCATTCTTTGTGAAACTTCAAATAAAATATAGTATCACACCCAAACTTTAAAAACAAAATTCTTCTGGATTAATATAAAGTAAAGAATTGAATGGCATACTTTCCTGATGGCTTTTAGGAAACAACAAAAACTAAAATTATCTTAACTTAAACATATTACCCTCTTTTTCGTTGTTTGTTGCTTTTTCTGTCTTTGTTGGAGGTGTTGTTATTATTACTTTAAATCATACCATTATGTTTTGTTTATTGTACAGTCTGCAAGCCACCAAGCGTTATTAGAAAAAGGAGGGAGGAAGGAATTAAATAAACAAACAAACAGAATGTGAGAGAAACCGACTCGGAAAGAATAACCCCAAAATTATCAGATTTTTTTCCTAGAAAACTTTATTTAAATTTATAATAACATTTCACTCTCATTTAATTATTTATTTTTCATTTTGGTCAATATTTCTGAAAAGATGAGAAGAATGTATGTTTAGGAAGGAAAGGATTGAAAATAAAATAGCTTTCACTCAAAATATTCCCAACTCCAAATATTCATTGTTAGAACTGGCTTATTATATATGCTTAGAAATCCATTTATCTTCTTTTTGTTTAGATTTGGTGCCTGAAAATTCACTGTCATTTTTTTATTTTTCATTTTGAAATATTATGGGCAAGAACTCAGTTGAACAATCAATAGAGTTGATCTGTTCAAGTTTAAGAAATTGCTGTCAATTTTCCACTGGAAAAATCCATACTATCTATTTAAAATATTAATGGCATTTAATTCCATTCTTTCTTTAGTATTCTTCCTTCTTTCCATTTAGCTTCATATTGATACTCAGATTAAACTGAGATCCAGTGATTCAGCTAAGGAGCTTCATGATTGAAAAGGTTTTAAACTTATTTTGCTTAGTCTAAGCTTTACACTCTAACCAATATAACATTGTTCTCTTAAGCATAAATTTTGCACATTTTCTTTCCATTCTTGTTTCTTGAAGTTGACACCAGAGGTACTAGAATCTGTACTGTTGCAGTGATCAATTTCAAAATTTCAGTAGAACAGTAATAGCATAGCTCACCAATAAGGTGTTATTCTGTTTCCAAAGAGTCTATTAAGATGAAAATATTTCCCATAGATCAAAATTAAAACCTGATTATGATGCAGTTACTGTATCCTAAGATCAGTTAAAATAATTGCAAGGAACGACTTCTCGGTTGATCATGGCAGATTATTCTGATGAATTGAGATGTTTTAATTATGTGCCCAAGAAAAAAAGGCAATGACTATTTGCATATAGTTTTGTTCCAGTAGACAGAAAATTGTGAGGAAACCCTGACTCTGATCTTGCTGTTTGTTTGCTGTACCCTATGTTGAATAAAGAATACATATTAAAATAGAACCAAGAGTATTTAGAATATTTAGAGACAGATGCTTATGGTCTAAATCAAGGGTCTTCAAACTTGGCAGCTTTAAGACTTGTGGACTTCAACTCCCAGAATTCTCCAGCCAGCATAGCTCTGAAGACCTCTGGTCGAAATGAACAGATAACACTCTTTATTGATATTGCATGGTTTAATAGAATGTATTCATCATTGAATCATCTTTCACAAAGAGAAAGAATGAAACACTGAGCATCTGTCTTCTAATTAGGAAAAAACAGATAAATGACAAAGAGAAGAGCAAGGAAGTCCATTGCTTGCTGATTATACTAATAATCTTAGTGGTTAATGTGATAAATTGTACCATATCTATAGTAGTCAAAGCATTGGGTTAGAGACCAGGAGCCATGAATTCTAGTCCCACTTTTAGGCACAAAGCCAGCTGGGTGACTTTCAGCTAGTCACTTTCTCTCAGCCCTAAGAAGGAGATAATAGCAAATCACTTCTGATAATTTTAGCCAGGGACTTGTAAAGGCAGTCTCCGAAAACCAGACACAATTGAACAGAAGATTAAAAACTGATACGATATAATACTATCAATATCCACCTCCTACATTACAGTATAACCTGAATGATCAGAGGCCATGGTATATGAATGCGCCCTTTAAATTTAAGCACATGTATCCATTTCAGCTTTTTGCTCTATACATTAAAACTGTGAATATGGATTTTTAGAAAATCTGGGTTTCATTCATTCATATATTTCAAAAAGGAGATTTCATCCTCAGCCAGAAATGCAAGGCATCATAGAACACTTCCAACTTGTATTGTTGTAATTAACTTCCATTTTTCTGTTTCTTTTCTTTTAAATCCACCCATATAGAATATCTGTTTGGTCTTGCTGTTTTTCTGTTCATGTTTCTGGTTTGGCATGGAAGAAAAACTGGAAGCATCCTGGAAAAGTGTTAACTTATTCCTTTCGGCTACATTGACTTATTTGTACTTTGGCAGTTGGGTAGCTCATCTACTTCTAGTCTGCCCACGTCCTCTTTCTCTCAAACAGATACTTCCACAACAAGCATTTCTATATGCAGCTGTAGTTCACTGTGTTTAAGCATTTCTAAAGAGGGGAGGCATTGACTTGCTCTAAATTGAAATTGAAATACAAGCTTTATAGTAGGGGTGAAATGCTCCCAGTTGGGATCAGATCACCCGATCCGGTAATGATGGCGGTGGGTGGTTTGGAGAACCGTAGCAAAAATCCCTGTGCCACCCTCCCATGAGCAGCTGAGTCGCGCGATCATCAGGGGCTTTTTTTTTACGTTTAAAACATTTTTTCTACAACCTCTTCGAAAAAAATGCTTTTAAATGTAAAAAAAAGCCTCTGATGATTGCGTGGCTCAGCTGGGATCGTCAGAGGCTTTTAAAAGCATTTTTTTTCTGCAATCTCTTCGGCCGAAGAAACTTTTAAAAGTTTTTTAAAAAAGAGTTGGCCACGCCTACCCAGTCACATTATCCCCCCACAAGCCACGCCCACAGAACCGGTAATAACAAATTTTACATTTCACCACTGCTTTATAGTCTGCTGTATCAGACAATTATATAATATCCAGCTTCACTTCCCAAAATCTTAACTATATAGATACCCTAATGGGATTTATTAATAATCTCACTATTTAGAAGTTTATAACACAGCATGTAGACACATAAAATGATTTCCTTCAGTTTTTCTCTTTCTTCTATCTTCAAAGGCTAATCTCTGCAGGACCAGATGTTTAGTTTTATTTGTTTGGAAATCCAGAACATCATGATGCCTCTTCCTTTGTTTGCTTAAAAACTGATAATTGCCCTCATGGTCAATGGAGTGGACTTATACAGTAAACTATTTATATAATTATTTATTAGCATATTTAAAACCTGCTGCTTTTAGATAAATTGAGCTATAACTCTAAAAATTGATTTCTAAAACAGTATTTCCCCAAACAACTTAAAAGTGTTCTTTCAGCAGATTCCAAGTTCCAAGGGAGCATTTTTGTGTGCTTGGGTCACACTGTTTTACTAATGTAACAATACTTTTGGTTCAGGGAATGGTGGCAAAGTTTTCCTCAGAAATTGTTTTGAAACAGTCGGAAGAAAATATCACCAGAAGATTTCACAGAAAACAGTAGTTTTTAACAGAAAAGTAATTGAAAATTCTGTGTTTAATAAGTTTGGTTGATTTTCAATATTCAGTCTAATTGGGACCAAATAATAAAGTGAATTCAGGTATTAACTTTGTTTCCATATACAAATGTATATATCTCATAATTGATAGTGGACCAGAAGAGGAAGGAAGGGCAAAATCCTGTGTCAATCCTGACTATAAAAGTTACATAGTTTGTATCTGGAAGGCACCAAGATGGAAGTATGGGATATAGGTTTGTCTTTGTTCTTGAATGCATCTAAACTGAATCTATTTCTTGATCTTTTGGGGGAATAAGGGTTGCTTTTGCTCAGAAATAATTTCTTACGCAGTTGACTTATTTCTAAAGTTATGTGTCTGCAATTCAAAGCCTCTGAACATGGAGCCCACAACCTTTAAAAAAAAATTAATCTGGATATCCTACTTTAAGTTATTTGAAGCTTGGATGCTCTTCAATCACTACAAATGATTAGCAAACATAAAATTAGAACGGGTCCTTTTTAGGCCATCAAATCTTACTCCATCTCAGTGCCAAATTAAAACATTCCCACCAGATGCTGCCCAGCCTCTGCTCGAACACATGTAGGGAGGGGAGCCACTTACTCCCTAGTATTTAATATTTCTATTAGGATTTTTTTCTTAGCATTCAACAAGGCCATTAGACTCTGCCATATTCTTTGCGATGATAGAGAACAGATATCAGCCCTTCAACTACTAAAAAAGTCACAGGACACACAAAACAGCCCTTTCTCTCCATTTCTTTGCATAGGACTACAAAGGTAGGTATTCTGTGAACACTCCAATTAGTAAATGTTTTTACTAATAAAATAAGTATTGGAGATAAAATAAAACCAAAACAATAATTATTATACATTTTTATTAAGCATCTTTGATAGAAATTATAGGAGTTGCAGTCCAGTCTAGAAAGCATCGGATTGGAGAAAGATAGGATAGAATTTCCAACTCGAGAAATTCAAATTTCATTTAGACATGAACTTTCCTAGTTGATTATTGATCAGTTTAGCCGATCTCCCAAGAGATGATGAAATGGAGTGTGAAGAACAATATCCTAGATTCTCTTGGGTGTGTGTATATATGTATGAGAGAGGATAAGATGCAGGGGTGAAATGCTCCCGGATCAGAATGGATTGCCCAGTCCAGTAGCGATCTTGGCCGTTGGTTCAGTGATCTGGTAGTGATGGTGCCCGGGTGTCATTACCTCCTGGTTTTAACCAGGAAGTAATGTGTTTTTTACCTTCTGCGCATGTACAGAAGGTTTTGCACATGCGCAGCTCTGTGTGCACATATGACATGCGCGGGGCACGTGCACTTCTGAACCAGTAAGGAAGGTAAGTAGATTTCACCCCTGATAAGATGTAAATTAATTCACTACTGTTGGATTTGTTGCAAAACACAACTATATTAAGAATATTAAACTCAAACTTTCACAATTCTAGGCAGAAAGAAAATAGATTCCTTCTTATTTTCCCTTCCCCTTCCTAGCTCCTTGTATAAGACAGTGAGAAAAGATCTCCCTGTTCACACAGCTGCCCTCCCTACCCCCTCTCCTTTATATGGAATTTGTTTTTAGACAGAGCCATGACAAATTCCTAGTCATTTTCTTCTCAGAAATCTGTCCAGGAGAAATTATTAGTGAGGTCAAATGTGCTCATGAACTGTGAAGCTGAAAGATGGAAAAGACACATGAGATCATATCACCTCCCTGCCAGAGAGACATTGTTCCTTGCAGTACGTTTTCTGGTGCTAAATTTTATGAGTCCTAAGAAATGAAGAAAGATTCTCACTTCCTTTGGAAGACAATTCCACAGACTAACACCATCCAGGGACTTTCCCTGGCAGTTAGTCTAATCTTTCATTCAGATCACCTTTTAGTATGCCCACTGATAAACAATGTCCTCTTCTTTTCATCCAAATAGAATTATATACATAAAAGTGGCCACAAATGCATCTATAATAAATAAGGAGAAATTTTCTGATAGTGACAGCAATCAACCAATGGAACAGCTTGCTTTCAGACGTTGTGGGAGCTTCATCACTGGAAGCTTTCAAGAAGAGACTGGACCGCCATCTGTCAAAAATGGTGTAGGGTCTGCTTGGGTGGAAGGTTGGACTAGGTGACCTACAAGATCCCTTCCAACTCTGTTAAATTGTATCTACCAATACCTGTTAGTTAAATCCTAGGTGGATTTAAAGGAGATAAAATCCCAATTTCAACATACCATATTAAGCCATTTTAAACATAGCTAAAGAAATCTCATTTCCTGTATGTGTGCATATTCTTTAAAACCTTGTATCTTCATCCAACACTTACATCAATGTCAAATGAATACAAAATCAGCCCATATAGTATAAACAACAACAACAATTCTGATCTTCAGTCATTGTCCAATAACACTTTGGTGTTGATATACTCCCCACATTCTGTCAGCAATTCTTTACCTCAAGAAGGTCCACAGGCTGAAAGTACTGTATAACTTGAGGTATACTTGTAGATAATTCAATGTAAAAAAAAATGTGTTATGTAATATTAAAGAGATAACTGGCTACTAGAACCAAATTAGATCATGTGCAAATTGTGTGTTGATTTCTTCCAGCTTCTTATTTTATTTAATTAATTATAAACACATAATGTTCTAACTTGCACATGGACTGAAAATTCTTATCATTTGCTGTAGTCCTTTTAGCATAAGCTTTATAAAGATAGTTTAGAAGAAAGAAAGTCCTTCCTCAGCATCATTATAACACATAAAATACTTGTGATTTCTGGATCAAGGTATAGATAAATGTGATAGCCATAGTAAGAAATTAGAATAACACCTAAAATAAATTACTATATGTATATCAAACATTGGCTGAGATCTAATTTAATAATTTTTTGATGAATTATACCAACAATCCTGTAATTTACTTTGCTTCCATTTAATCCCATTTTACAAAACAACTTGGTTTAACAGTGTTCACTACTAGGAGTGTTTCTCCAGTGCTGTGTTATCTTCCTGCTCTTCAGCCGAGAGAAAACTATACTGAAATTGATTGGCCCTGTTACCATCCTCAGTTGCCTCAGTTTCAATTTCATAGCTCTTCAGGTAGTCCTTGACCTATGACCATAACTGAGACCAAGATATTTGTTAAGTGAATTTTGCCCCATTTTACAACCTTTCTTGCTACAGTTGTTAAATGAATCATTTCAGTTGTTAAATTAGTAACACGGTTGTTAAGTAAATCTGGTTCCCCATTGATTTTGCTCGTCAGAAGGTCACAAAAGGTGGTCAATGACCGCCAAGTGTCTGAATTTTGATCATGTGACCATTAGGATACTGCAATGGTTGTAACTGTGGGAAACAGTCATAAATCACTTTTTTCATAACTGTTGTCACTTTGAACGGTCACTAATTAGCTGTTGTAAGCCAAGGACTACCTATATTTGCAGCTATGGGAAGATATGAAGAAAGTCATAATGACAGACAGAAGCATTATTGTACATGTTACTAAATTTAAGAAGAGTTTTGTCTCATTTTAGAATTTTCAAAACAGTTGTATATTGTGAACCTCAGTCAGACTGTCAGATTTCCCATTCACAGTACTCTTCTTATTCTTCTCCCCTTCCTATGTATTTTACCTCTCAATCAACTTTTATCACAATTTTAAAAAGATGTTTGTTCTCATGATTAATTAACATTTAGTTCTGACATGTAAGGCTGGAAAAATCTACAGATACTCTTATTTTTAATCTATGACATATTTTCCCCAAATAGAACACTTGTCATCATTACATAGATGAAAGGAAAAAAATATCAGCAAAGGAATTTGGAAACTGTGTCCTATTAATCTTTTCATATTTAATCCCAAGGATTAAGAAATAATCATGATTAGGAGGCTGGTTGAGAGAGGGATAATTTGATTGTCAACGAACCAGATGGTTATTTAGGCTGTACTCAAAGCACTGCTCTAGACCATAGTATGATTTGTTTGGTTTTCTATTAATACATACTGTGAACCCGGCTATTGAATCTATAAATGATTTTTAAGATTAGCACAAAAATTGAGTAGAGCCGATTGTGATTTATTCAAGAGAAAATTGGTTAAGCAATTGGCTTGTTATTATGCATTAATTCTTACAAAGCTTCCTTTACAGTTAAAAAAAATATTGACATTCTTAATAAAAAAACACAACATAATAGCAGTATTAATTTAATTATTTATATTATTTTTCTGACTGTTTCCATGTAGACGTATTCCAGGACAAGTTCCTTGGTTAAAACGGGTTATTCCCAAGTAACTGTGATCTGCTTATAATAGGAAACATACAAATAGGCACAATGAAATAAGAAGAAATTCTGAATTCTATGGACTTTTTTTTACTCAACAGACATAGAGCTGTATCGTGTGGTATAGGCACATATACCAGAGATTAAAGTGTATGGAATTTATAACACTTATTTCTGAGCAAACACAGTAAAGTTTATGATGATTGCTGAGAATTACTGCTTTAGTACTATTGTTGTCTCTTGCCAATTTACAACTTTATGCATTTGGCCTGAGTTCAAAGTGAGTTGGTATATGTGTTTCAAGATTACAAGAAAGATTATTTCCTGAAGTTAAGAAAAACCACAGGTTTTACAGCTCTTGGTCAACCAAAGTATATGCCATTCAAACTTGTTTAAGACTTTGTATTGCTTTGTTATTGTTGTTGCTACAGCTGCTGTGGGCCATTTAAATTTAAAGGCACTTCTAAAATAATAAATAAATATGCCTTTTCTGCTTTAAAAATACTGTTTTATGCCTATGCAGTTCAATGTAAATCTAAGAAATTAATTGATTAAAACTACTGAAATTATTTGATTAATTAGAACTACCATATCTGGGCTATGGACATCTGGACTAATACTTTATAGTCGTAAAGAGACAGAGAAAAAAAATAATTACAATTGTTCAGAATTACAATTTCTTATTTAAGTGATAACTTGGCATTTGTTATATAATTCAGATCATGATCTCTACATAGGTCAGCAGAAGTCTGTTTCTTGTTAGATTTTTCCTTCATTCTCCTAAGACATTTAGTTGACATCCTGAGAACCACATTGTTCTTCCGATGTTTTTCTCTCAATTAACAACATTCTCTTGTCTGTGGGTGGGTGTGTATCCAATGTTTAGACTATGAGTGCCATTGCATCTCTAGCCAAAATAGCAACATTCACACATAAGAAGTCCTGTAATAGTGACAGTATACAAACCTTGTAATAAATAAATAAAATAAAAATGTCATCAGGCTGAACATAAACGTTGGAGAAAATCACAAGAACAAACAAGTTTCCACAGAATGCAACATAACTCCATAAAAATGCAGCATATTCAGTGACCTTGGAATGCTATCTGTTACAGGGAGAGTATAAATGACAGATAGCGGGGCCAGAATTCTGAACAACAACCCTGTACACTAAACATTTTATTCCAGATCCTACTGATGCTTTCTAACTGTTTGCAATTGTTAAACATAGTTCCTTGGTCTGTTTTTAATCAGCATCACTGAAGGTGGAGGATGAAATAATCTAATTATCTTGAAAAGGCGTAGAGCAGAATCAGATTGCAAAGGAGTTCAATCCTCATTCTAGCCAGAGCAAAATCATATGGGCAGCCAGATGGCTTGCAATATATGTATCCTATTCCAGACTGAAGCCAAAAACCACATGGTAGCATTTTGTAAAGGAGTGCAATCCACCTTGAGTGTGGGAGGCTTCCATTAAGCAATCTTTCTCATGCCATAACCTTGCCAAGGGAAGCCACCTTTTTAAAAAAAATACTTCCTCTCAGCTATCAATCAGCTGCTCTTGCATTCCAATTAGTTTCTAGTCCCCAGAAGAAAATCATCAGAAAATGCCTTTCCCAGAATGATGGTGAAAAAACCTCTATCAATATTGACCAGATGTTTACTGACAGAATCACTAGGCTTCACCAGATTCAATGAGCCAAAGAAATCTTTAGGATTCAGCTGAAGCAATGACTGACCATTTGTAATAATAATAATTATTATTTATTAAATGTATATGTTGTCCATCTCAAGTCCAAAGCAACTCTGGGAAGCCTACAGTGTAGTAAAATAGAAATATAAAAATTATAAATATACAGCCAATTAAAATTGCAATGACTTAAATACAAACAAAAATATCAAATACCACTAAGAGTAGAATGGGGTAATGCCTTCTCTGTCATGGCACAAACCATCCCAGTCTACAGTCCTCTTCTCATGAGGGTCCCACATCAACCAGAAGATTTCACCTTTGATGGTAAGATGTTCCAAAGGGCCATGGCAGAAAAAGCTCTTGGCTCATGAGGTCCTGGCTGAAAATTCTTTGGCTGATAGGGTCCACAATAGGCCCATTCTACCCGCTCCATTGGAGCAAGATAGTTCCTCAGTTTAATCATTAAGAGATTAGATATATTTAGAAAAGTACATTTTCTGCAAATCAAAGTCAATCTTAACTCACACTCCTATTATTTCACTAAGTCTCATCCTGTTATTAGGCTTTATTAATAGTCAGTTGACCAGTGGAACTTGAACTAGGTACAGTATATCCATCCATCCATCCATCCTTTTCTCAAAGGTGCTTTTTCAGAAGGCAGCTGGACTGTTTTTTCCTTGAGGAAGAAGAAGTTTCGCTTTTCATTTTTATCTCCTTTTTCTTCCTCAAGGAAAAAACAGTCCAGTTACAGTACCTTTTGATAAAAGCACCTTTGACACAACTATGATCTGGATGACTGACAATCTCCATAGACATTCATCCATCCTTTTGTTTTTAACTTTGTATGCTTCTCAGAATCATTTGATGGGAAACTATGTAAATATGCTAAATAAATAATTCTCCCTCCAGAATTCGACAGCTTCACTCAATAAAAAAAAAAAGTAAAAGAAAGGAAGAGAGAACTAATGCATGAATCCCTATTTATTTGTTTATTTATTTATTTATTTATTTTATTTTGTCGAGTACATATTAGATAATATACATAAGTATAAGCATGAATTGAATACATAAAATGAATACAATTAAAGTGAACATTAGGACGGGGACGGTAGGCACACCATGCTCTTATGCACACCCCTTACAGACCTCTTAGGAATGCATCACTATGTACACAACTGCTCACTAGCTATTGTCTATCTGGAATTGCTAGATTAGGCTCGTGTTGTTGCTTAAATGGGGTCAGTTCCAAGTTGAAAAGAGTTTGGGCAAAATATCCTCAAAAACTATGCCATCAGTGGGTTGGGTCAAAACAAGCTGTTCTCACTGCATGCACTAAAAATGCATAAAGAGCATCTGGGCACCTGGAAATTAAGTTGAGTTTAAAGAAGACCAGAGCAAGCTTGCATTGTCAGTAAGTCAGAATGGTTCAAGACATTTTTCTGAGGGAACCAAAGGTTTATTAGATTTACAAGAATTTAAGGTAATATTAATATCACTGTATCCTCCCATTTCTTCCAAATAACAAACCTGTCAGGCTGACAGAAAATCTGCTTGCTTACTCTTTGACCTTTTGAGACCGAGAATGGACTAGATTTGGGGTTTCCATTGCAAAATCAGCACCACAACTACTAACAAACAATCAGAATAGAGCTGGAAGGGACCTTGGATGTCTTCTAATCCAACCTCCTGTTCAAGAAGGAAACCCTATACCACTTCAGACAGGTGACTGTCCAGTCTTTTCTTTAAAACCTCCAGTGATGAAGCACCTGCAACTTCTGAAAGCAAGCTGTTCCACTGGTTAATTGTTCTCACTGTTAGGAAGTTTCTCCTTAATTCCAGGTTGCTTCTCTCCTTTAGTTTCTATCCATTGTTTCTTGTCTTGCCTTCTGGTGTTTTGGAAAATAAGTTGACCCTCTCTTCTTTCTGACAGCCCCTCAAATACTGGAATACTGCTATCATGTCCTTTCTATTCCTTCTTTTCTTTAGACTGGCCATACCCAATTCCTGCAATCGTTCTTCATATATTTTTGTCTCCAGGCCCTTAATCATCTTAGCTGCTCTTCTTTGCATAGAAGGTTCCATTAATGGTACTTCAGTAATGGTACTTCGGTATAATGAACTAGGTCTCGCTATAGGCTGGTTTGGGGAATGCAGATGGATAGGAAGTATAACATCCTTACTTCTGTCTCCAAGAGTTAGGAATGTTTGAGGAACTATGACTGCTACTCCCTTGCTTTACTAGCCATCTGCCCTGTTAGGGAGGAAAAATGCTTCACCTGTTCAGAGCTATGGATTGCTAATGGTAGCCTCATTCAGTAAATGTAACAGTAAAATATGACCAGAGCTTCTCTTGCTTAAATCTTGCCCTTGCCATACCCCAAACAGACTCTGTTTGTGCCAGAGCCAGCAGCTTCCTTCTGCCTAATGGTAGACTCAATTCAGAAAATGGGCTTTTCTTAGAGGCTTTCATTCCTCAGAGATGCTGGATGAATTTGAAATATGACTATTCTACAAGGGAGTGTATTTTCTAATTAAGGTCTGGATTGCAACAAAACTCTGCTATTTGTATTTTGAAGAAAAGTATGCAGCATTTTGTAACAAATTTGTCCCTCAAGGCCTGGAAGCCTAAGATATGGGAAAGCGTAACAAGTGGCAAGTAAATTGCAGAAAATTGTTGGGGAGTACATTTCGTAATCTACTGTTAATGTAAAAATTCAATTTATTAAAGGCAATAAACACATAGCCCAGTGTTATGCCAATATTATCATACATTTTCAAAGATTTAGTGCTCCCACTGAATTTTTATAGCCTTGAGGATTATGACTAAAATCCAGACAGATTCTGTTTTTGATTTGGAGCTAATCATAAAAATGAAGTAAGCATTCAAATGAGTCATATTTTGGAGAAAGACATGCATACAAAATCTACAAAAGTTACATTAAGTCATGTTGGATTTTTAAAAAGCAAAATCCTATTTAAAAAGGAGCAGTCTGGTTCCTTTCAAACACTTTCTACATTTTAATAGTATATATCCAGTACTATCTGTTTCTCTCTGTGCCAGTCTCTGGATTCCTAAATAATACAGGCAATCCTAAAGATTTGTAGAAATGAACTTTTAAAAAAAATTTCAGAAAAAAATTCTAATAATGTTCTAAACAAGGCTGAGAATTTTTAATGCGTATAAAATGTCACTGGATGCGGGGGAGCTTGAAAAATTGGAATAAAAAGTCAGAAAATGAACTGAGTGGCTGGGCAGCTAAGTGGCACCCAGGACAGCATCTCTGTGTCCACAGATGAACCTTTTCGTGGGCCCTGATTGTTAACTTTTTATGATTAAAAATTTGAGCTTGTTTATTAGGGGCCTTATGTGCCAACATATGTTACCAGTTGTTACACTGACTAGACGGCTTCATCATATCTGGCCCCAAAGAAATCTGGCCTGAAAGAAAGCACAGCAGCCTATTAATCTTGTATTCAGCCACTTTCATGGTATTAGTATTAGAATACAAAGCTTTCAATAGCTCCAGTTCCTTAAGGAAAGACCTCCAGTTATACCAAGCTACAAGAGATATTGCTTGCCCCACGATCTCCAGATTTTAGTAACTATGCAGAGTTGTGCTTCTTCCCAGAGAAGGCTTTCTGGCAAAATGATTTTCCACTTCTTTACGCACCCCCCCATCCACAACATTTCTTTTCTATAATTGTTTTAAATCTATTTTGAAATATTTAAGGCACTTCAAGTTCTTTTTAATTAAAAGTATATAGAATAGAATAACAGAGTTGGAAGGGACCTTGGAGGCCTTCTAGTCCAACCCTCTGTTTAGGCAAGAAACCCTGCCAAGATCACATATATAGTATGTGGTCTTAATAAATAACAGTAAGAATAACTTAGACACCATAATATCTCTTACTCTGCTTGGATCCCAGGTGAGCTGCCAAGTTGTCCACTCCTAGTCTTCTTCTGGGTAAATGCCCAAGCACGCAAGCTTGGAGTGTTTAGACAAACAGGACCATTGGCCACTCCCTGATAATCGGAATAACAGAATAACAGACTTGGAAAGGAAATCCTATACCATTTCAGAAAAATGATTGTCCAATCTCTTCTTAAAAACCTCCAGCATTGGAGCACCCACAACTTCTGGAGGCAAATTGTTCTACTGATTAATTGTTCTAAGTGTCCAGCTATCTAACTAAAGCAGGGATGTCAAACTCAAAGCCAGGGGGCCAGATCCGGTGCACGGGGTGCTTAGATCTGGCCTACGGGACCACCCTGGAAACAGCAAAGGAGCAGCCCGTAATGCTTCTGCCAGCAAAAACAGAGTTTGGGAGGGCTGCGGGCAGCCCTCCAGAGCTCTGTTTTCACTGGCAGAGGGTTGCAGAAGGCCGTCGCAGCCGAAAATGGAATTTGGGAACCCGTTTTCACTGGCAGAGCGCTCAGGCTTACAGGCACCCCAACACAAGTGACATCAAGCTGGCCACGCCCACCCCAGCCCCCCAAGATCAAATACAACTCTGATGTGCCCCTCAATGAAATCGAGTTTGACACCCCTGAATTAAAGAAATTTCTCCTTAGTTCTAGATTGGTTCTCTCCTTGATTAGTTTCCATCTATTGGTTCTTGTCTTGCCTTCGGGTGCTTTGGAGAATAGGCTGATCCCCTCTTCTTTGTGGCAGCCACTTAGATATTGTAATAAGCAGGTGGAATGACAATTATTCTGTTCAATCTTTCTTATTTCTAACAAGTTTATCCTTCTTGGTCTCAGGAAGTAAGAGACATGCATCAGCCATGTTTTCAGACAACGCCCTAATTTCAGTTTTGAAACACAGCTAACAAGAATTTGGCATTTGTTGTGAGCATGGAACCTATTGTAATGCAGGCTTCTGAATTTGCCTTGATACCCTGACCGAGAGGGTATGGATAATTATTACTGAAAACTGCCTTTTTCTGAGTTAGCCTATGGTCCACTGTGCTGTATATTGTATACTGTACTATAGCCTGTTCTCTATTTTGCTGACAATGCATTTCCAAGAGACTTCCATCTAGATTTCAGGGATTCTTATTCCCAGCACTCCCAAGAAATCCAAAACTTAATTTAGTAAGCAAAGTAATGGTGTACCACAAAACTAAGGCTTTCCCAACCACTGCAACTGATGTACTTTCACTAAGGAAACCATTACTCTGGATATGTGGTTTGGCAATGCTGTTCTAAAGAAAAATATGCATGCTGTTGTAAAAAAGAGAGAGGGGGGGAGGGAGAGAGGGAGAGAGAGAGGGAGGGAGGGAGGGAGAAAGAGAGAGAGAGAAAGAGCTAAAATAATTATTTTAATGTTGAACATCCAGAAGTCTCTTCTGCAAAAGAAACATATAAGCCAGGGGTCCCCAAACCGTGACAGCTTTAAGACTTGTGGACTCCAACTTCCAGAATTGCTGGCTGGAGAATTGCTGGCTGGAGAATTCTGGGAGTTGAAGTCCACAAGTCTTAAAGCTGCCAAGTTTGAAGACCTCTGATATAAGCAATGAAATAGCAAACTTTTTTTGATTATTCTGTAATCAAGTTGACAGGAACAGAAGGCATGTTTGGTGAAATGAGAAACGGGGCAAAACAAAAGTGCCAGAATAAACTTCTCTAGGAATGTCTCATGGGAAGCCTCTCATCAAATCATATCTGTTAATGTAAATAAGATAATTAAACAGTCACAACAGATTTCTCCAGTATGCATGATTTAAATATGAACAGTCAAAAAATTAAAGAGGTCTTTGCTGAATCGAAATCTCATTTTTCTTCTATCAACCCCAAAGTAGATCATAAAGTAATGGAGAAGGAACATAACCAGTATAAGACATAACCAGTAAAAAGAGCCACTTTTCTTAAAATGAATCCATAGCACAGTGGGGGAGGAGTCATTTTAGGACATTCTGCTTGCTCCATTCTCCTCTGAAATTCTTTCCTACCCTTTAGGAAATAAGAAAGAAGTTTCAGTTATAAGGGTGTGTACTAAAGTGACAATTCCTTGAAAAGCTGCTGTTGCACTCCAAAAATCTGTAAGCAGTCAGATAATCAGCCCCATGTGCTACCAGAGACTGGCAGGAGAGAAAATAGCATACCCTTCAGGATATTGTCCATTTTGTAGTTTTGTTTTATACACACACATTTGCTTTCAAACTTGTGTGAAATTTTATATTGATGTATATATCAATTCATAACTTGTGAAAACCAGGTGCTCCTGAAAAACATTTCTGGACATGACCTTTTCACATCTACGTATTAAATAGTTATGTGTGAAGTAAAGTGTCACATGACATCCTATTATTACATTTTTGTGACAATCATCCTTGAACCAAAGCTTTAGAAAAAATTTTTGTGCATGTAGGAGACCATGTTCAAGTCAGCAATTTTGGCAATTTATACTTTCCTTTTTTCTATCTCAGTCCTGAACATTAACTCCACCTCTAGATTATTATACAGAGTTTTAGCTATCATACTTTTTATACAAGAATACTATGCAGCTTGAAAACATGAAGAAGAAAAAAAGCAACTTTATTTGGAGCAATTTCCTTTCAGAAAAGCTACAGTCAGTGAGGTGTTTTAACTCTGTATAAAAAACTAGTGCTGGAAGCCTATAAACTTATAAATTAATATCGCAGGTTTATTGAGATGAAAAAGACAGAAAGTTTAGACTAATAAAAGGATGCCTTTGTTTACAAAATGCCTACTTAGACTATAGATTTTGTTGGCATCTGACACTGGTGACAGCTACAAAATTGGATGATTTTAAAAGGAAGCTAAATAAATTGATAGGTAGCAGGTCAACTAGTACTATCAATAGTACTAGTATACAGCACTCTAAATCATGTACTAGATCTGTCAGGGCTCTTCTGATGTTCATTATATCTTTGGGGCAAAGAGAACTGCTGTTGTGACATATTTGTGTTAACTTGGATGTGCCTATTATAATATTTCTTAATCTATTATTCCATTCTGAAAATCTCATATTTTATGACCTTACCGAATACTGCATCATTTTGTTCTAGACTGCAGTTACCCAGAATTTCTAAGGAAACTAGATCTTCCCCCTATGCTTTCTTTGTTGTAAGTGTCATATATAGTAGAGGTATTATATCACATATAATTAATTTCAGTGACACTAAAACATTGAATCCTGAAATTACCTACATAGACCTTTGTTCTGGGACTAATTTTCAGTGTCAAAAGTCAGGTGCCCCTTGTTTAGTTATTTATTATATTTTTATATGCTGCCTTTATTTTTTTTTTCTACCATGAGACCATTATATTTAGCCAAATGCATGCTGAACAACTAAATCTTGTTCACAGCTACTTTTCTTTAGGTAGGGTGTTTTTGAAGTTTTCCACACGGCATTAGAGAGTAAGTATTCAAATGGAAGCCAGGTGTTAAAATGGTATTGGATTTATTTTGTGTAAAGCTCTTCCAAGTGCAAAGGGAGCCAGAAAAGTAAGTCTATTTTGGCATGTAAGGACAAAAATGCAACTTTGGTGCGAAGGTCAGATAGGAACAAATGATATCAGAGAAGTTTTGTGACTAAAATGAATGGCAAATTCCAAAGTCTAAAGAAACAGGAAAACCAAAATGAGCCTCCAGGCCACTCATTTAATAGAACTCTTCTTTGTTTCTGGATTTTTTGAAAAGTTCCACTAGAAATAGGAACCTGGGAACATCCCAAGGAGAAAGCTGATTTCCCCAACAGCTTTGGATGATGGCCTAAAGAAACAAGGAGGGACAAAAGAGGGACACTCTGTCTCAATTCTAGTGCAGCAATTCAAATACCAACTGAAACAACTGTGGAATTCTTTATTTTCTTTTTCCTATATGTTAAATTTAAAAGCATTTTTTTAAAAAAACCCCATGTTTTGGGATTCTAAACATTAACTGCTGTAGGATAAATGCATTACATGTGTCTTGGGGGGGGGGGGGTAGCATCATTTAATTTCCAAAAGAATTATTATGAGTATTCCAGATTGTATACATGGGGATCCAAATGGAGCAGTATACTCATGTTCTTGGTATTGTATTCTTTTGTTGATAAACAGAAGGAAAATATGGATATCTTTTAGATTTACAAATGTTAGCTGGGTTAGAGCCTTTCCACATCATCACCAGTGGTGGGATTCAGCCAGTTCGCACCTATTCGGGAGAACCGGTTGTTAACCTTCTAAGCAGTTCGGGAAACCGGTTGTTGGAAGAAATCTTATTATGTTTTTTTCCACTTTGCAGGGCTAATCCTGTAAGGAAGGCAGGAAGGAAACATTCTGGTGTTGTTTTTAGCCTAACCTTTATTGCCCTGCTTACATAAACTGCCTCTTTGGTTAACCCTTATTACATTGTAACAGCTAAGGCGAAGCACCCATCGATGTGAGTGACGTTGAATTGACCATGCCCATATGGTCACAGGACCACCAAGCCACACCTACCCAGCTGGTCATTAAGGCAGAGAACCGGTTGTTAAATTATTTGAATCCCACCACTGATCATCACTATAGTGATTTGTTGTGTTACCTTTAATTTAGCACTGCAACGTATGTTTCCTTTTATCATAGATTAAAAGAGAAGATGCACATTTCAGATTTGCTGAGGAACAATATGTACCACACAAAGAATATTATAAAACAAAATTGTAGGGAAAAAACTAAATCAAGACATGTATAAATAGAAGGATTAGATCTACCCTTTCAAATCTTGGGCATGACTTGCTATAATTGATTATAATTGGACTTGATCCAATTATATTAAATTATTTACTGTAATATCATTTATAATAATAGGAAGGAGTATTTGCCTACAATATATGCAAACAGTTCAGGAACAAGAATTTTATTTTAGAAATATAGGTAATACCTATGATAGTGAGGGCTAACCTTTTTGCCATCACGAGCCAGGGAGGGGGGGGGGGGGAGGTTCGTGTGTGCTCGTGCCCACAGCCATAATTCTATGCGCCCCACCCAGTGCATACGCGAGCGACCCTCCCTCCCCTCCCGCTCCTGGCACTCAATGGCCCAGTAGGCCCGTTTTTCTTTCTCACCTGGCTCCAGATCCTGTCTATGCATCTGGGGAGGGTGAAAACAGCTTTCCCCACTCCCTCAGAGGCCCTCCAGAGGCCCAAAATGGCCTGTTTTCCAAGTTTCGGTTGGACAGGAAGTGACTTTTTTGCTGTCCCCAGCTTCCAGAGCCTCCCTAGGACTCTCTTGAGGCTAGGGACAGCAAAAAATGTCACTTCCTGTCCAACTGAAAGTTGGAAAATGGACCGTTTCGGGTCTCCAAAGGGGTAGGGAAGGCTGTTTTCGCCCTCCCCAGATGCACAGAGAGGATCTGGAGCCAGATGAGAAAGAAAAACGGGCCTTCCCCACCCCCCAGGCCCTCCGGAGGCAGGAAACAGCATGTTTCCCTATTTCTGGTGGGCCCAGAAGGCACGTGCCGGAGCTGAGCTGGTGTGTCAGATGACATGGCTCCGTGTGCCACCTGTGGCACGCATGCCATAGGTTCACCATCACGGACCTATGAGATTCAGAGTTGGCTTTTTCTAAAAATCCTTGGACAAAGTACCTCCTTCTAAGTTGCTAATGTAATATAATCAGTCCTGAATAGCGGAGATGGTCATGTCTATTTGCACTTTAGAATCTTATATGCACCACTGACACTAGGAGAAATGAAAATGGCAGTTAGAAAGGGAAGATGCAGAGGCAAAAATAGCAGGCCTAATTTAGGTACCCAATGTTGGCAAATGCTCATATATACAATAAAATGTAAAGCTAGTGAGAAGTCTCTTCTGTTATATGAAGCAGGAAGAACTGAATGGGGCAATACCCAACAAAAGGAGATGTTAAAATACTATGGGTTTTTTTCCTTTTCTGCTTCCAAAAGAAAGCTGGTTATTTAAAACAAAAACCCCAGGGTTGTTGTCATGCACATCTGCAAAAGTATTGTCAGTTCCAGGTTCCCAATCTGGTCTAGATCCAAGCTGGATGAGATTTCTTAGCAAAAAAATCCCTTAGCCTTGCCAAACCGACTGAGGTGACCTCACATCAATAAAGCAATCAATGGCACAGTATTAAAACTTGGGAGGAGGGGAGGGCTTCTCTAGGAAACAACTTATAAATAATAGAAAATAGTGATAGCAAATGAAGACTTTCAAAATATAGTGTGAATCATAGCTGAAGTCCACAAGAGGTAGTCTACAGCTTTCTTAATAGTTTTCTTCCTAATGCATGGAGTGTGATATGGAGATGTGTAATTCTTGTATTTTCATTACTTATTGCAATAACCTTAGGCTGTCTACTATAGACCTCACCCCATTCCTAAGAGGTCTGTAAGGGACACGCATAAGCGCACCAGTGTGCCTACTGTCCCTGTCCTAATGTTCCATTTTATATCCTTTTCATGTATTTATAATTATGTTTACCCTTGTCATAAAATACATGCTTGACGAAATGAATAAATTTATATATATATATATACAGTGGGGCAAAAAAGTATTTAGTCAGCCACCAATTGTGCAAGTTCTCCCACTTAAAAAGTTGAGAGAGGCCTGTAATTGTCATCATAGGTAGACCTCAACTATGAGAGACAAAATGAGCAAACAAATCCAGACAATCACTAAATACTTTTTTGCCCCACTGTATATAAATTTTATATTTCGCTGATGTCCTGATAGAAAAACGTGTGTGTGTGTGTGTGTGTGTGTGTGTGTGTGTGTGTTTGTGTGTATGGAAAAATTATATGGAAAAATCCCAAAGGACATTGAAGTGTAAAAGTTGAGATAAACTCTAGGAATGTAAATCATTTTTCATACACTGTTCATGGAGTGAAATTATGTTTGATTTCCAACAACTGCACTAAGAGAAAAGACTGTCTAAAACAAGGCTGTCAGACTCCCAGCCTGTGGGCCAGAAGTGTTACATGCTGGCCCCACCCACACCCAGTTTAGTGTAGGGGGGAAAGTCCCGATATGTCATGTGACACCACCGTGACAATGTGAGTTTGATACCCCTGGTCTAAAACATTTCTTTATGGCTGTAGAGCAGTGTTTCTCAAGCTCAGCAGCTTTAAGATGTGTTGATTTTGTGCTGGTTGGGAAATTCTGGGACTGAAGTCCACACATCTTAGAGTTTCTGAGGTTCAATTTTTGCTTTATACTACAATTTTGCTGGTCTTTAACATAAAATCTAAGGCACACTATACACTGTATATGTCTAATGTACAATTCAGATGCTTCTATACTTTTGAGCTAGTTCTATAGGGTTTAGGAGATCAGAGTGATCCTTTTATAAAGAGCAAGAACAACAAAAGGAGAGCAATTGCTACCCTTATGGGCATAGTTGTCCTAGCACTGCACAACCCAAGAATAGAGCCACTCTAAAACTGAGAAGATGTATGTCAAGAACTATGAGAAATATGAAAATGAAAAACATAATTAAAATTTAAAAATTGCAGTTGAAAACAAATAGCATTTTGCAACCGTACTTTTTAATTACAGTGTCCAGTTTGTACTCATGTTGTAAATTTATAGAATACGAAGATGGCATGTAAACCATGAAGTTGGGTCTAATTAGCCAATTCAGTTGCTACTCATCCATTGCTTGAATCCATTAACAGAAATGGAATCACAACCATTCTTGGTAACTGACATATTGTTCAACTGTTATTATTGTTAGGGAGGATTTTTTTAAAATAGTCAAACATGAAAATTTTGAAATTTTATAAAATGATTATGGACTGGGGAGTAAAAAAAAATCTTTGAAAAAAAGCTGCAGCAAACAAACTATTTCCTTATCACGAAGGCTACATATCAGTGAAATCCCAAGAAATTGAGTTTAACTCAAAGGATACTTTACTTTTATATTTACATTATTAACAGTGGCATTAGCTATGCCATTATAGCAGGCATCAGGGAATCCATAACACCTCTAGGTGACATTTGCAAAAGCCACAAAATATTTTTTTAATTAAAAAAAATGATTAAAGTTTTGAAATTCAATAATTTCAGTATTTAGTATTTCAGATTTCAACTTATAAAACCTTGGAGTAAGGGTGCTGACATTTCATGTAAAATCATGTGATAAAACCCAGCTGCTTTCTAAGATAGCTGGTCTAACTTGGGGGGGAAAAGGCCATTCCAAGCCACTACAGTTAAAATAGTGTTATTTGCAAGACAAATGTGCTATGTCACATTAAATGTCATGAATACCTATAAGATTCCAAGAGTTCATAGAGATAATGGGAAGACTTTCGTCAGGATCCCTAGATATGGTATCTGTTCTTTCTCTGAACTGCAATTGTTAGAATTCTCTGAGGAAAAAGAAAAGACTTGGCTATAAAACCAGTCTACATCTATATCATGATTAAGTCATTAAATGATGGTTAACCATGTAGTTTAGTTCCACATGATTTTAACTGACATAATTACTTTATTAAGTAACTTTCCATATCTAGCCAACAAACATTTAAGTCATTTGAGTAGGTTGTTCAATCTTTTCCTGACTTACTCATAATGAAATTCTTGAAAGTTTAATCAGTGGTTTTAATGGAAAATAGATAGGCCAGTGTATATTCATATTTCAACAAGTCAGTTTATTTTTATTTCTTTTTCTCCTCTCCAAGGTTTGCATTAAGATTACATGACATATTTTCCCCTCATTATTGTCTCCTAGCGTTCAAGAATGTAGATTGACAAATATACAGCTGTAGAAAAACAAGATTAAGCAAAGTGTGTTAGGCCCACAGAAATTTCTAACTAAAATACAATTTTATTTGTTGTATATTTTTATTGCATGCATGCTAAAATATTTTGTTTTACATAAATATAAATTAGAATTGTCGGTTGAAAATGCAAAAAAGTAGTAAAAAGATTTAACATTATATATATATAATGATATATATATTTACGTTTACGTTTTATATTTCATATATATTGCATATTTCAAATAGTAAGTAAAAACATTTTACTGGAACTCAAGTAAATGTGCATTTGAAAAATTATTAGTTTGGCCTGAAAATTCCCCACTGCCATTGGTAAACTTTGTATATATTATTATCATAAATTTATTTACATAATGTTATCAAATTATGTGTGTGCAGAGTTGAAATTATAAATTCCTACTAATTTATATCCTGCCTTTATTTTATAAAAATAACTCAAGGTGGTGAATATCCTTACACTCCTTCCTCCTATTTTCCCACAACCATGTGGGGGTAGATTGGGCTGAGGAGAAAATGACTGGCCCAAAGTCACCCATCTGGTTTTCATGCCTAATGCGGGACTAGAACTCACAGTCTCCTTTTTTCTAGTCTGGTGCCTTAACAACTAGGTCAAACCATCTGTTATACAGTATATCTAGAGACAGAGACAGACGCATAGTCTGTGATTGATCATCGCCCTAACATTCTCCAAATGTTCTTTCTTTCTAATTCCAAATTAAATCTTTGCCAAATATTTTGGTGTGAGGAAGCTTTTGATGATTGTATCTATCCCCTTCATCTGGATTACAACTTTTTCATCAACCTGCTAGTTTCAGCTCTCATTTCCAAGCGTCACAAGATTTTTCCTTTCTAATTTTCAATTATTTATGCCTTGCCAATGGGTTATCTTTGTGTTAATCCACATTGGGATGTTGTAGGGAATAAAATGCCAACTTGTTTACTTCTTCAGAACTGTTCACTGACTCCCAGATGTTTCCTATATTATGTCTTATCTGTGCATGTTTAAAAGAGACAGTCACTCAATATTCACCTTAGTAGTATTCAGGACTTATGCCTGAACAAAAACCCATGCAAAGAGGGACAGACCTACACACATGAATATTATGCCCAATCTTTCTATCCTGAACAGCCCCAAAAGATGGCTGCTGAACCTCTGCTGGAACACCTATGATGAAAGAGAACCCATCTTCTCCCTGAATAATTGATGCCACTGTCATACTGATCTCCTTATTATGAAGGGTTTTTTCCCAACATTCTGAATGTATAGGTAGTCCTCAACTTATGCCCATACTTGGAACCAGAATTTCTATTGCTAAGCCAGGCAGTTAAGTGAGTTACACACAATGTCTATTTTTGCCATCATTGTTAAGTGAATCACTGCAGTTGTTAAATGAATCATATTGTTATTAAACAAAGCCAGAGTCCCACATTGACTTTGCTTGTCAGAAGCCAGCTGGGAAGGTCACAAATGGGGATCACATGATCCCGGGTGTTGCAACCATCATAAATATACATCTGTTGTCAAGTACCCAGATTTTGATCATTTGACCATGGGGGATGCTGCAATGGTTGTAAAGGCAAGAACCAGCCATGTCACTTTTTCAGTGCCTTGTAACTTCAGACAGGTTGCTAAACAGATGATTGTAAGTTATGAACTACCTGTAGTTCACAATTTAAATCCATTATTTTGTATCCCTGAACTATGTGGTCACCGAGAGCAGATTTTAATCTCCTATGACATTCTTTATGATAACATATCCCCACAAACTTTTCTTCTTCAGAATAAACCTTCTCAACTATTTGAATATTTCTTTCTATGACTTTTAATTCCATGGTGATCCTCATTGGTCTTCACTGAACCTGCTTCTTAAAGTATGGTGCTTGCAACTGAACATAACACTCAAGGTGGTCTGACCAATGCAGAATAAAATTGAATGATTTTGAAATGATACTTCTAATGGTGCAGCCTAAAATGTTATTTGTCTTTTCTCGAGTCACCTTATACAGATCATCCATTTTCAGTTTCTTCCAAAATCTTTTTCATGACAAAAGATTGAAAATCATTAAGATAGGTACTTCCCCTTACTATACCTGTGCAGTTGCTTTTTTGTTGGTTGGTTGGTTTTCTATATAAAGAACTTCACATTTGTTTTTGTGTACCCTATGATAGCTTCTGCTACTCTGTCCATTTTTTTTTCTTCATTAAACTTGTTTGTAAATGTACTTTGGGTGTTTCCATTTGCTTCTTATTCTCATTCCCATGCTTCCCATTGACTTGAAATGAATCCAATTTATCATTGCCAAAAAGTTTAGTAAAATATTTCATTACAGTACCCTGCATTAAATGTCTTTCTCCTCTTCCTCTTCTTCCTAATATTCTTTCTACTATTTTTCCCACTGATTAACATCAAGTTTTCCTTCATGCAGTTCAAGAATTTCTTTGAAGGACTATATTGGGATGATCTTGTCGTCCAACAGTAATAATCTGGTGATTATTATTCCCTGTTCCTACTGCTTTTATCATGAAGTTGCCCAATTTGTTTCTATGACCTTCTGAAGCCAAATCAAAATGATGGTTCTCCTTGCCAAAACAATTTGCCAGATAAATCTGACTAGATTTGCCAAACTAGACTGCAACAAAATTTCCTGTTGTCATTTTATGTAGATTTATTTATTTACTTTTATTCTATTTGGTAGATTTTCACTTAAAAACCATGACAACTTGGGTTGTAGACAATTCTATTTTACACTTACTTTTTTCTGAAACATAACTCTTTTGGTTTTAGCTAACTAGTATAATGCAGAACTCAGATTTATGTAAAATTGCATATTTTTTAAGTGTTTCCTGCAATATAATACACTTTAGAACAATGGAGAAAATTACCTTCAGATCAGTGGTGAAATCTGAACTGGTTTGCTACCGGTTTGCTGGCTGTGCATGTGTGTTGCGTGCCAAGCGCATGATGCGCGTGCACATGCACACCAAATGCATGCTGGTTTGCATACTGTGTGTGTACCAAACACACACTGTGCGCACGCACACATGCGCAGTATACACCAAAAGGAGGCTTTGGAAGGTAAGTAGAACAGCAAGGGGGGAGTCAGCTGTGCCGTGCAGTTTAGCTTCACTAGAAAGCAGGATTTCCTGCCTTCTAGCAAAGCTAAACTGCACGGCACAGCTGATTGTCGGATCGTAGCTTTTTTTAACTACTACCAGTTTTTTTATTATTACCGGTTCGCCCAAACTGGAGCGAACCGGTATCATTTCACCCTTCTTCAGATGGTTTACATTTTTATGATTAATTAAGATTACAATCCTTAAATCTGCCCTTCTGAAGTTTGCTACAGATAAGGTTATCCAGGACTGAACACAGCAGATGGCATGCTGGGTGCAACATTACTCTGAGCTATACTCCAGAGAAAAGATGCATTAAATAACATGGAGTGTCTGCCTGTCTTGGAGGAGCTTGATAGTGAAACAACCTTAGAAGAACTCAACATGGCCCTGGATTCCCTTGCCTCTGTCAAGGCACCCAGGAAAGATAACATCTGTCCCGAAGTTCTGCAGTGTTGCAAAGAGAACATCTCCACTGAATTGCATGAAATCTTCTGTCTTTTTTGGAGGGAAGGTGGAGTACCACAGGACATGAAGGATGCAAATATCATTACACTGTATAAGAACAAAGGTGATATGGGTGACTGTAACAACTATCGCGGCATCTCTCTTCTTAGTGTCATAGGGAAGCTGCTTGCCTGTTTCATACCGAAGAGGCTCCAAGTGCTTGCAGAGAGATTCTATCCAGAATCATAGTATGGATTTCGAGTCAACAAGTCCACTACTGACATGGTATTTTCCCTTAGGCAGCTGCAGGAGAAATGTAGGGAACAAAGACAGCCACTTTTTGTAGCCTTCATAGATCTTACGAAGGCTTTTGACTTGGTTAGTAGGGACGGCCTTTATAAAATTCTCTCCAAGATTGGATGTCCACCTTAACTCCTTAACGTCATTAGGTCCTTTCATGAGGAAATGAAAGGCACTGTGGTTTTTGATGGCCTAACATCAGATTCTTTTGACATTCAAAGTAGAGCGAAGCAGGACTGTGTCCTTGCACTAACTTTATTTGGGATCTTTTTTGCTGTCATGCTGAAACATGCTTTTGGAACTGCTATCTCCAGACTAGATCAGATGGAAAACTCTTTAATCTTTCTAGATTGAGAGCAAAGTCTAAAGTCCAGCTGAAATGCTTACGAGATTTCTTCTTTGCTGACGATGCTGCCGTTACTGCTCACATTGCCGAAGACCTTCAACAATGTATGGACTGTTTTAGCAAGGCCTGCCAAGACTTTGGGCTAACAATCAGCCTGAAAAAGACATAAGTCATGGGTCAACACATGGATTTATCTCCCTGTATTACAATCTCTGCACAAGAACTGGAGGTCGTCCATGACTTTGTGTACCTTGGGTCAACTATCTCTGACACTCTTTCTTTAGACACTGAGCTGAATAAACATATTGGTAAAGTAGCCACCACATTCTCCAGACGTACAAAGAGAGTATGGCTTAATAAGAAGCTGGTGGAACATACAAAGATCCAGGTCTATAGAGCCTGCGTCCTGAGCACACTCTTGTACTGCAATGAGTCCTGGACCCTTTATGCATGGCAGGACAGAAAGTTAAATACCTTTTATATGCACTGTCTCCGACGTATCCTTGGCATTACCTGGCAGGACAAAGTTCCAAATAGCGCAACGTGCTGGAATTTCTAGCATGTATACACTATTGAAACAGCAACATCTACACTGGCTTGGGCATGTCGTGAGAATGGCTGATGGTCATTCAGCTGATGGTCAAATTCTGAAATTTCTCCTGTATGGAGAATTAGTGCAGGGAAAGTGCCTTAGAGGGAGACCACAGGATATTTGCAAGAGGGGTCTAAAGACCTTGGGAATGGACATTAATGACTGGGAAACCTTAACTTTTGATCATTCAGCTTGAAGGCTAAAGACACAGCACAGCCTTCTCCAATTCGAAGCAATACTTGTTCGGCAGGCTGAGGCAAAGAGCCAGTCCCGGAACCAGAGAAATCTGGGGGCTGGGCAGGGGACAGAATATATCTGCCCTCAGTGTGGAAGGGATTGCCAGTCTTGACTTTTTAGACACACCAGATGCTGTTTTAGGACCTCTTTCCAGAGCGTGATACCATAGTCTTTTGAGACTGAAGGTTGCCAATGATGAATCCTTAAATCAAACATAAACTTTCCTGCAGACTATTTTCTGAAGTGGGACACATATAAAGATAGATACAAGATCTTTTTTCAAGAATTGTTATATAACTAATGTATTAAAAGCTTCATTTGTTACTATGGTATTTTCTGTATCATTCATACATAATCTAAAACATTCAAATTTTGTGTTCTAATGTTAGAAGCATCTAACTTTATTAGATTTATTTTTTAGCAAGCACATTTGGAATTAACCAGTCCAGGGACCATTGCTATTGGCTATTTTTTAACTCCTTTCTCTTTTCCTTTCTCCTTTCTAATAAAAACAGAAATATTTGTGTTTAAATAAAGTAGCTACTATAACAGATTTGCTGATATGTAAATACCATTACAAACTCCAGAGGTATTTCTAGGAAACAAACATCGTTGAATACTGACAAAAATCCAAAAGTTGAACACTTTTGTTTAACATTTTCCCTTCAAAGTTGAAGGGAAAACAAAATGATTTTATGAAAATGTCTGTCTGAAGTAAATGCGTTCAATTGCATTTAGAATTAGTGTAGCACAGCCAGTTTCCATATGTTCATAACTCCAAATGTCCTTTTTATTGGTTTGATTATGTTTCTCTTGGGGTTTATTCAAAGGCACAAAGCTATAGCAAATAATTGCCCATTTTTATTTGATAATAAACTGCAATATTTACATACTAATGCTTAAACTCTGGGACAGGAGAAGGCCAATATCTATCTACTTATTTAGCTCATCTTTAGTAGATAGTCCCTACATATAAAGATGAATGCAAAAACTGTCAAAATACAGAGAACATTTGCTAGGCATAACTGTGAAATGCCATATAAAATACAAAGTGAAGATGTGGACCAGCTCTTTTATTTTTTCAGTAAGCAACTTGTGTTTAGTTTGTGGTGGCTCTAAAATTGCTTCGCATGGTGTATCTAGATTTCAGTTTGCCAAATGCCCATCTAGACTAGGGTGGAGAACATCAAAACAACTGCCTGTGTGACTTAGTGGCTAGCTTAATTGATTAGGGAAAGTTTCAAGTCTCCACTTTGGAGCTATTGTTTAATGCATCCTGTTTCTTTCCAGATCTGAAACTGTCTTTGAGGGGACACAGTTCAAGATAATTTATTAGGCATGGCCACCATTTCCAATCCATAGCATTTGGAATATATTAAATCTATCTTGTGAGAGGCATAGACATCTGGAGGAGGAATAAAGGTGGTAAAGGAAAAAAAAAGATATAACAATACAAACTCCATTTCTTATAGACTTTGTGTGACATTGTGATACAAGTAGAAAAGGATGAGCTTGCATCATAATGTTAAAATGCAGCTTTTGGTATCACCATGAATAGGAACAGATGTCTAAATAGATAGGTAAATAAATGTCAGGCTCAAAGCACCAAGAATGACACAATGAGTTTTCAAGTAGTTTCTTTATTTCTGTTTGCCTATAGACAGGAATCTTGCCAGACTAAAGCACACTCTGCAGAATTATCAGATAAATCTAGTGAAAGGTTTAAGAGGGATCCCTATTGGGTCTCTTTCTGCAAACAAAGGACTCAAAGATGATTTGTCTCTTAGCTCCCTGGGAAAGAGCCCCTCTCTCCTCCAACTAGATTCCACCACAATGAATGTTTGAACCTATCTATTCCTTAGTGTTCAATGTACCATACAAATCAAGTACACAATTATGTGAAATCAGACTCATTCTAGAAATGGGCAAGTACTCAGAAATGTTAATAAGATACTGCTCTGATTCCTTTATCCAAATCCATACAAAGCACAGTAGATTGAAAAACGTTGTGTGGTAATTGGTTGTTCATGGCTTTCAGTAGTAAGAAGTGATCTTTGGCAACAAAATCCTAGTAAAAATTGTATGTAACTTAATGCATACTGCCATGAATATATGAATAGCTACAATCTAATGGCTGCAATAGCAGTTCAGTTGCCAAAGTGTAATAAGAACTTGTGCTTCCCTGCTTTTCTAACTGCCATAATTCTTGGCTCCTTAATCATTTATATTACTAATATGCAGTGTGGAAAAGGTCTTAGAACAAAGGTGGGATTCATTCTAAGGGCACTGTAGGGCAGTGATTTAAAGTTCAACTATTTTAGTTTCTTATTCCTTGCCTGTAGCCAACTTTGCAGATTCATTTTGCTAGGAATTGTATTCATCTCTTACTACAGTTCTTTGAAGCAAAGCATCTAGTTGTGGGATTTGGTTTATCTTTATCCAAATATTCTAATTCAGAGGAGGGCTTATATGCACCCCACATCAGGAACTCCCCTTAATTCATCATCTGAATAGTGCTATATTTTCTGTTACTTTAGATGCTCTAAGACTGAAAGAAATTGTGCAGCTATTGTCTCTCTTCATAGCAGGGTTGTTTTGTTTTTTGCTTTGTTTTATTGATAGGGGGAAAAAAACATGCAAATTAGAAGCAAAAAAAAATACAATATCACTGTAATAATTTCAAAATTGAATTGAATTGACTGCCATTCTATAAATGAGATGGAATCATTAAAGAATGAAATCATGATTTGAATCATTCCAAATGTGACTTCAGTTTTCCCACTTATTGGTCTGTACAAATGCCATTATAAAGTTTTTTGGAAATGCATGATATTAGAAAATGTTCAGGTATTCTTAAATTTTGAAAATAAAGTTATCAAACTTTACTTTCAGTCTTCTTTATTTTGAAGATAGAGAACAGTTATCAAATGTAATGTTATAGATGAAATTTTATAACAAATAATTCTAGAATTCAAAAAATATTTCTCCGCTGGATTTTCAAGGTAGAGAAAAAAATCACACTCCGCTATTAATAAGCATGTCTTTAATAGATAATAAAATCCACATCAAATGGATAAGATGTCAAGATAGAATGTCTGGGTTCTTACAACAATGGAATAGTTTAAGCCAGGGGAAAAGCAAATTAAAGGGTGTACTATAATATGTAATATTGTGCATATTCCTAGAAGCTATGTTTTTTAATTTGTAAAATATGATTTATCAAGTCAGCATCTTGGATTAAAATGTAAAGAAATAAAATATGGCTCTTCCTTTTTGCCAGGTTTCAGAATAAACAAAGATTGTTATGGCTATTTCAGAGGATCAGTGTATTTTGGGTGTAGCTAATGAGAATGCTTTTCAGCAAACTTGGCTGCTGCTTTTATATTTAAACGTTTAACTATGCAATTTGTTTTAGAATAATAGATTTTTAACTTTTAAATAATTTAAAACTGAATGAAAAATAAATGAATAAATTGGTGTATGTATTTGTGTGTTTGTGTGTGTGTTTATGTGTGTGTGTGTGTGTATCAACAAGCTTTTTCTAGGCCTAAGAGAGAATGATTGACTCAAGGTCACCCAGCTGGCTTTGTGCCTAAGACAGGACTAGAACTCACAGTCTCCCAGGTTTTAGACTAATGCCTACACCAAAGTGTCTCTCAAACATACATACATGCATACATACACATACACTACAAAATAACAATGGAAACTAATATGCTGTAAATTCATGATTTAAGATAGTACTATACAAATAATAAACAAGTAGTGCAACAAAGCTCTCTTTCTCCATCTTTCTCTCTTTCAGGTTGTCCCTGCTATGTAATATAAATCTCGTCAAGTCAAGCTCCATTACATGTGATCTATCCATATTGTTTTCTAGCAGGGTGCCAGTGCTTGTGGGAAGAGTAAGCAGGTAAAAATGGAATGTGCATGTACTGTAATCCAATCCTGTCTAGTACTTGAAGATCAACCATGGTTGGCTCGGTGCTGTCTTTACAAATAGTTTATAGTATGAGAACAAATGCAACTGAAATATGGAAAAAAAACAAATGTTAACTACCACTATGCAACTACCCGTGTTTCCCCAAAAATAAGACCAGGTCTTATTTTCTTTTGGGCCCCAAATAAGCACTAAGGCTTATTTTTTGGGGTGTCCTCTTTTTCTCCCCCATGTACGGGAGGCCCATTTCTTCTGCTTGCTCGAGATGGGGCAGGAGCAATGGTGGGTGGCTACCGGTTCGTCCTGGATCGGGAACACCAGTAGCGGTGCTGGTGGGAGGCTCCGCCCACCTGCCCAGATGCTTCTGTGCATGTGCAGAAGTATTGCTCGTGTGCACAAGTGCATGAGCACCCACGAGTGAACCAGTAGCGACAGGTTTTGAAACCTGCTCTGGGCAGGAGGTTGCATGGTGCACCAGTGCCACCACCATGAGGTGGGAGGTGGAGCTGCCCCACGCAGCCTGCACCAACTTACCTCAGGGCCCTCACAGCCAGGCCATCCATTCCTTGACATCTGCCTCACCTCACGACCGCGGGCTTATGTTAGGCACACACATAAAAGACATACTAGGTCTTATTTTCGGGATAGATTTAATTTTCAGGGAAACAGGGTATTAGTTTTTGGAATGGATAGTTCTAGCAATTATTTGCTACAATTCCATAGATCTGAATCTTTCGATGCACCCATTCACAATCATGTTGGCTCCTAATATCATAACATTTGTAGTGTGATGTGTCCTTAAATTATGAATGCTAAATAAATAATATGCAAAAATAAGGTGTGAAAGTTTAGGGCTAAGATTACTTCTTGCAAATACAAAAATTTTGATTGCATATGGGAGGAAATGGTTCTATATAAAAGCAGTGGGTCAAATGATATTTGGTAAGCACAATTAGCAATTGGTGAGTAGGAATGGACTTTATGAACTGAATTAAAAGATTATTGAAATTAATTAAAAGAACTGTTTGCAGAAAACCATCAGTTTGAAACATTAAGAATTGGAATTGCTTACAGAATACTGTATGTAATTGATTTCTGGGTTCAATTCAAGATGCTGATTATTTCCTTTAAAGCTCTACATGACATGGGCCCAGGTTATTTTAGGGACTGCTGCTCCCTGAGGGTATCTACAAATCCTACCAACTGAGAGAGGATGTTTGTGCTCCATAGCCCTTCTATTAAATATTGCCATCTGGTGAGACCTTGAAGACAACCTATCCTCTATGGATGCACCAGCTCTTTGGAACAGCCTGTACCCTAAGATTCAGAGGCCTCCCACCTATTGGTTTCCAGAAGGCTATGAAGACCTGGCTCTTCAACCCAGGCATTGGACTGTGGAGGTGAAAAATGTAAATGTAGAGTCAATGATATGTTATGGCACTCTGATGAGGTAAATGATCATGTTATGGGGTTGGGAGTTATATTTAATTTGGTTTTATGGAAGGTTGTTGTAAAACACCCAGAATGGACTAGAAGACCTCCAAGGTCCCTTCCAATTCTGTTATTCTGTTCTGTTCTGTCAGAAATTCTTAAGAAATAAGTTTAATAAATCAATAAACTTAAATAAACACACTTTCAAAACTTAAATAAACTTTCAAAAGAAAGAACAAGAAAAAAAGACAGGATACCCCAGTAGCATGAGCTACCTAAAGAAACATTGCAGGATTGGTTCCCTCACCAGAAAAATTTTAAATGTTTAAATCATTGCACTGATCCAAATAAGTGCAAAATATGGGTACTATTGTTACAGGCTTGAAATATCTGCTGATCTTAAGCAGTGATTTAAACAGGATATTAAAAATTTTGCAGTCTAGTTCAGTTTTTATACAATTATCCATGAAAAATTGGATTGTCCTGCTAACTCTTTGTAGCCTGAATTATTTCCAAAATTGTCGGTCAAAGTTTCCATCCCAAGCAAACATTGTTTTCTCTCTGAACGATTCAATTTAGACAAGGAACCTATTGTATTTTGTTGTATTAAACACGACTGTTTTAATGATTCAATGTGTCACTTTTAGAAATTGCTAGCATTTTCTATTTGCCAGATTATTTTATTAATTGTGAATATGACCAACAGATTTAAACAGCTTACTAAACTGCTATGAATGCCATTTTATCTACAAGCTACATAACTGCAGACAGTCCATCTGTTATTTGTGTCAATTTATTACAGAATAACTGATGAACATTGTGTTCTCAGACAGCAATCCTAAAGTTGCTAGTAATGTCTCACTACATGGGATGGGACATAGTTTTGAGTACTGGCCTGCATAAAATTCAATTCCTACTTGCAGAAATCACTGTGTGTTCATCAGGGGTGGGTTCTACTTACCTTTACTACTGGTTTGCAGCAGGGCCGCGCGCATGTCGGGATCGGTAGGCGGAGCTTCCCGCCGGTTCTATAGAACCAGTGCGAACCAGGGGCAACCCACCACTGGTGGTCATGCTCCTGAATCTGAGAAATAAAATGAAGACGGAGAGCTGATTCTAGGAAGATAACCTCCTTGATGCAAGACACAATTCTGTGTTATATAATAAATATTTGCAGACTATTTAAATGATAGTTTGTTGGCAACTTTTCAAGAGAACACATTACTTAATAGCTGTAATCATGCTTTCATGACAATAAGGGAAGCAGGGAGAAGAGATAATGTTTTCTAGAAACAGAATGATATTATATGGAAGAAGAAGTAACAATTGTCCTTAATCTGGCTTCTGGGAGACAAAGTGAAGGAATTATCCCTATTGGCATTGAAAAGCATCAGGAACATTAAAAGGAAAAGCTAGCTTTGCTCAGATTTTGAAAAAGCTAGTGCAGAGTCAAAAGTAAACAAACAAGGTTCCCCTATATGATTCAGAAATTATACAAACTTCCTTGTAGAATTATTTTGACCATGCTGAATTGGTTGCAAAGTATTTCTACTTAGGTCCCATTGAAATCAAAATAAAAATTTAAACAAGACATACTACTTTCAATGGGAATAATATTTACCAAGTTAGTTAAGCTAATAAATTGCTTTTTAAAGAAATAATAATGATGCTAGGAGAGGCAACAATTTCCTTGTATTTGTTACCCCCTGATATTCTTTGACCTATAAAAACCATCATTTGTTTAATGCAGTTGGTGTATTTAATACTTCAAGTAAGAGGCCAAACTTATGAATCTTACTGGGATTCACTTCTGACGAGAAATGTTTAAAATCTGTTTATATTATTTGTACACAATACAATTGTGAATGAAGACTGGTTTAACTGGCTGTCTCACCAGCTGCAAAGTACACAGTGACATTAAATCATTACATTGGAGTTTTTTTTAAACTAACATACTCAAAGTAATGTAGCATTTGTATCTCTGGCTGGGTCTGCGTAGTGTGATGAACTATAGTGTAATTTGTTTGGGTTTGTCTTTGGATTTGTGTGTGTTTTATAAATCACAGTTTACAGTTTAGCAAAGTCGAACTAAAGAGGTGAAGAAAAGAATTAACAAAATAAAATGCTTTGTTCTCTGACTGACTAAAACTTTTATATAAGTTACAGTATGTGAAATAGTAGACAGGATTCTAATTAAATAATCCTCCTGGGCATCCTTGTTATCAGTCTGACGTTCATTTTCTGAACTTAGTATAAATAAGGTCTTCCATCAGACAGAATACACAATTGCAAATGTTTTTCTGGATTAAGAAAACCTCACATACGCATAGTAGTGGCCAATGGATCAGAGTAATATTTCATTACGATAAACAATAAAACACCACAATTTTTCTGGTATACATGTCCCTTTTACTGTTACAATACTCCGCAACTTTGTATAGGCTACAGAACATAACAAGAAATATACCAACTCTGAGGAAATAAGAATACCATATCTCCTCAGGATTATGTGATACAATTCTTCCTGCGCTCTAGGAAACATCAGAATCTCTTACAGCAGCCTTTGAAACATGGAGGCCATTTCAGTGACTCCATATGCTTCTAAGATGTCTCTGCATTCCTTCTTGGAAGGATTCCTATCATCAAGATGTACATGATAAACGCAAGGGGAAATATGGGCCATTCAAGAAAATCATCTAATTTGACTGAATGTTGGGCTTCCTTTCTGTAAGATATGAAGCCGTCATAAGAGTTTTTTCTAAATACATTCATGTAATTATTGTAGCTCAGATTTACTTTTTAGATAGTACTTAAGAATCCTGCCCTTTATACATAAATGTGTTAGTGTAATTACATTCAATAGGATTTGTTTCTTCGTAAAAGTTTCAGTAAACTAATTTTGAAGATAGTTTACACTTAGCCATTTTTGCAACCGTTTTTACATGCAAACTTAATATAGTTCCTTCTGTAAATCTCTGTCTACTGCTTTTCTGTGTCTACTGCTTTTCTTTTGCAGAAAGCAAAAGAAAGATAATTGTTTAAGTTCGAAATCTGACATGGTTTTTCCTGCAAAATGATGCCATTATGGAGATCAACAAAAGTCTAACATTAGTAATACATACAATCTGCAGGCATCCATCAATTTATCTTGTTTCAACAATTCGAATAAAATAGCGTATATCAAAAGGTGAATATTTATAAAAGACTACATTATTGAGTGCATTATAGAAGAGTATATTATATAAGTTGATAACAACAAGATATGTTGGGCATGCATAAAATTATATCTTTAGGAAAAGTGTCATTTAACAATATCTTTTTTAATCTTAAAAAGCCAAAAAATGATGTATTCTTTAACATCCTTCAGCATCTGCAACCGGGGGGCTCTAAGTGGAAAGATACCAGTTGCAGGAGTGCAAATGAAGACCTGTCCTTTTCTACATGCTTTTGATATCAATACTGGTTTAAAAAGGGACCAAGACTTTGATTGCACTGTCCCAACTGCCATACCGCTTTCAATATGGATGCTATTGGATGTAAAGGAAAAATAAATTATTTTATATGACACTGACACAGGACTTATTTAATTTAATTTTTTCATGCTATTATACTGTTCAAATTGAAACTGTGCACACATCATTTCACATTTATCTGCACAGTTGTATTACCTTTCTGACAGCCAGCTACTATATTCACTAAAACAGTTCTTCATCTGAGGGATTCCTTCTTCTGACTGTTAAATTTACCTTCAAACATTTTGTGCTCAGAACAGTCCCATATTTTTTCTAGGCAAGAAACAAAGCACAGGCATGTCAAGAGTTTTGATTCAAGATAAGATCCAACCTCACTGTTTTGTTTTCCTCTTGGAATCATTGGGCGGCTGCTTTGTGGTGTCTGTTTGAGGGGTGCTTATTTTCCCAGCCTCGCAGAAAGAGTCAAGTGGATAGTTGCTCTTGGTCTGGACTAGGTGGGTGATGTGGGAATAGCATGTTAAATAAATGGGTAGTGAGAAGGCTGCCCTTAACTGCATGCCTGCTGGTCTAACTAATAAATTAGTGGCTTTTTAAAAATAACTTCAATGGGAAAGTTAAAAGTTTATTTGGGTGACAGGTTGCAGTTGTTGTTTCTCTATATTGTATTTTTATTTGGCAGACATAGCCTTACCTATAAAAGAAAACAAGTGAAGTTTGCTAATGATGTTAGAATTGTGAACACAAAGACTAATCATGGTTGTTAATATTGGTGACAATTTAAGTGCAAAGATTTGCTATCCCAATGTTGACCTTTTAGAACACATTTAAAGCAGGGGTGGTTTTACTTCCGGTTCGCAATGGGGCTGCACACACAAGCGAAGCGAGTGCGCACTCTTCTGCGCATGTGAAGAAGCGTTCTGATGATGTTGAGGTTGGTGGGCAGAGGCTTTCCCGCTGGTTTTACTATCGGTTCTATAGAACCGGTGCAAACTGGGGACAACCCACCACTGATTGAAAGTACAAAATCTCTATATTGGTTTGTTGACCTTTGGAAGGGTGTTGTTGTTTTTTTAGGATTTACCACAAAATGTTGATTTTAGTATGTTGTTATCTGATCTCTATATTTCTTAATAGTTGTGATAATTTTTTCCACTTTATGTTAATAATTTAATCAATTTTTGGTTGGACATTCTAATGTTTTAAAATTAACCATAATTCTGATTTCTAACTTTCAATTTCTTTTTTTTTAAAGGTAGTGGTGATAAAACAATACCTTTCCTTGCTTATCAGAATCTAACAAAAGAAGCTAGACCTAACCTCTGAAAATCCTAGTGCACTGATCCACATCATTTCATCAAAGTTCTAAAGTAAGTATATGCAAACTTTAAGATACGAAGTGTAAATGTAATTGGAAACTTATGAACGATTGGAAACTTAAAATGATTTGCATAATTTTCAAATGCTGATATTTGACCTGGCAGCAGAACCTGTCAACAAACATAAAGAAAATTTAATGAAATAGTTCATTGCTCCAAAGGCTTTTAGAATCTTCATTACATCTTCAAAATATAAAACATTGCAACCCCATGGACAACGTTTCTCCAGGCCTTTCTGTCCTCTACCATCTCCTGGACTCCATTTAAGCTCATGCTGACTGCTTCAGTGACTCCATCCAGCCACCTCATTCTCTGTCGTCCCCGTCTTCTTTTGCCCTCAATCGTTCCCAGCATTAGGCTCTTCTCCAGTGACTCCTTCTTTCTCATTAGCTGACCAAAGTATTTGAGTTTCATCTTCAGCATCTAAAGACCAATCAGGGTTGATCTCCTCTAGGACTGACTGGTTTGATCACCTTGCAGTCCAAGGGACTCACAGGAGTCTTCTCTAGCACCATAGTTCAAAGACCTCAATTCTTGGGTGCTTAGCCTTCATTACGGTCCAACTTTTACAGCCATACATTGCAACTGGGAAAACCATAGCCTTGACTATACGCACTTTTATTGGCAGGGTGATGTCTCTGCTATATAGTGTGCTGTCTAGCTTTGCCATAGCTTTCCAGGAGCAAGCATCTTTTAATTTCTTGGCTGTAATCCTATCTGCAGTGATCTTGGAGCTCAGGAAAATAAAATCTATCACTAACCCCATTTTTTCCCCATCTATTTGCCAGGAATTGAGAGGGCCTGATGCCATGATCTTAGTTTTCTTATTGTTGAGTTTCAAGCCAACTTTTGCACTCTCCTCCTTCACCTGCATCAAGAGGCTCTTTAGTTCCTCTTCACTTTCTGCCATTAAAATGGTATCATCTGCATATCTGAGGTTGTTGATATTTCTCCCAGCAATCTTAATTCCAACTTGTGATTCATCTAGCCCTGCCTTTCTCATGTACTCTGCATATAAATTAAATAGGCAGGGCAACAGTATACAGCCTTGCCAGACTCCTTTCCCAATTTTGAACCAATCAGTGGTTCCGTGTCCAGTTCTCATTGTTGCTTCTTGACCTACATATACGTTTCTCAAGAGACAAATAAGATGGTCTGGTACTCCCATCTCTTTAAGAACTTGCCAGAATTTGTTGTGATCCACACAATCAAAGGCTTTAGCATAGTCAATGAAGCAGGAGTAGATGTTTTTCAGGAACTCCCTAGCTTTTTCCATGATCCAGTGTATGTTGGCAATTTGATTTCTAGTTCCTCTGCCTCTTCGAAATCCTGCCTGTACTTCTGGTAGTTCTTGGTCCACATACTTCCTACTTTAGCATTCCAATCCCCCATGATGATAAGGATATCATTTTTTGATGTTAATTCTAGAAGGTACTGTAGGGTTTCATAGAACTGGTCAGTTTCATCCTCTTCAGCACCAGTGGTACGGGCATAGACTTGGAATACTGTGATATTGAATGGTTTGCCTCGGATTCGAACTGAGATCATTCTGTCATTTTGGGGGTTGCATCCCAGTATTTCTTTTCCTACTATTTTATTGATTATGAAAGCTACTTCATTTCTTCTGAGGGATTCGTGCCCGCAGTAGTATACCTGATAGCCATCTGAATTAAATTCACCCATTCCTGTCCATTTTAGTTCACTGATTCCTAAGATGTCGATGTTCAGTCTAGTCATCTCTTGTTTGACCACGTCCAGCTTCCCTTGATTCATGGATTTTACATTCCTATGGAGAATAGATCTTTACAGCATTGGACTTTCCTTTCACCACCAGATGCATCCACAGCTGAGCATCCTTTCGACTTTGGCCCAGTTGCTTCATCTTTCTTGCACTACTAGTACTAGCCCTCTGCTCTTCCCCAGTAGCATATTGGACGCCTTCTGACGTGAGGGGCTCATCTTTCAGCATTATATCTTTTTGCCTTTTGGTACTGTCTATGGGGTTTCATGGCAAAGATACTGGAATGGGTTGCCATTTCCTTCTCCAGTGGATCACGTTTTGTCAGAGCTCTCTGCCATGACCTGTCTGCCTTGGGTGGCCCTGCACAGCATAGCTCATAGCTTCATTGTGCTGTGCAAGCCCCTTCACCACACCAAGGCAGTTGATCCATGAAGGGGAGTGAGAATTATATGAGTGCTTACTACCATGGAGAAGTGAGAATATCATTATGATAAACAGCTTCAAAGTGGCTAAAAACATTCATGTTGCATATAAAGTAAATTGGCAGACATGAATGAATAGACTCAGATTATAAGAAAGGATTTTGACTAAGCTTTGGAAAAAGCTTAGAATAATGTAGGGGACTGGAGGCTCAAATACATAAAGAAAATAAAAAACAATTGCTGGAATTTGGTATGTCTAGTTTAATGAAAAGGACTAGGGGTGACGGGACAGCAGTGTTCCAATATCTCAGGGTTTGCCACAAAGAAGAGGGAGTCAAGCTATTCTCCAAAGCACCTGAAGGCAGGACAAGAAGCAATGGAAGAAAACTAATCATATTTATATAAATATCATTTAGCTAAATGGGTAAACAGACCGTATATAATGTAAGTCTCCTTTGTAAAAAAATATGTTCCTGAATTATAAATAAAGTTTATTTCATGAGCCATAATTTTTGAGATTTGATGAATCATTGTGCCTTTTATGTAGAACAGAAGAAGCAGTATCAAAAAACCATTACTTTTTAAAAACTTTTAATTGGAAAAATTTAATAAGTAGACATTAGCTCATAGTGTCCGTAGTGTTTAAAAAACCTATGACTATTGTCTGGTCCTAAGTGAGACTTTTGGAAGAAACATTTATTTTGCTAAGAAAATACTTCCTGTATTCTGTATCAGAGAGAGAAAGAGAAAGAGGGAACTAGAATAAGTTGGAAGAAAAATACAGATAATTTTCTTTTCAGATGCATTTCCTGCTTAATTTTATGAAGTCAGGCCTAAATACTAAGTAAATTAAATGTTCCCTGCTCCAAATACGTGACATGAGCTATATATTTTTTATTTAAAAAACCAATCTTTTGTACATTAAAACTGAAGAAGATTACAAATAATAACAGAAAACAAAATAAACCTTAGGCAATGAATAAACTCCAGTGACCATGGCGCTCTCTGAGCTAGGTTGTTTTCTTGCAAACATGTCATTAGCCAAACTAGATAATATAACCAGTGCTAAGGATCATATCAAGTCCAGTGACCATACAAAGTCATTCTGTTCCTATAGAAAGGAAGATCATCCAACATTGTCACCTTCCTGCAAGTCCAAAAGATATGCTTTCCACTTCCATACAATGAACCAAGACAAGTCCTAGATAATTAAGGTGCTGGTGTTTTATTAGATGTCTATAAATGTAATGTGAACATATATTTTATGTTTTATAAATAAATTATATATAATTTTATTTTATATATAAATCTGTGTCCTGGTTGATAAATAAAAATGCTGGTATGATACATTGTTTTAATTGACTGTAAAACCAATAAAATTCCACAATAAATTGGGCTATTTTCCTGTAATGTTATACAAGAAACAGATTACCAGTTGAGTTCCAGGAGTCAAATTACAATAATTTGTTTGGTTTCTTCCAAGTGTATTACCATATTGTCACAGCTTGTTGTGGCCCACCAGCAGCCAGCAGAGCTGGCAGTAGATTCGGACAGTGAGGAGGTTGGGGAGGAACGTGGGCCAGTCCTGGAATCTAGGGAAGGCTTGGACGCGGGGTCTGAGTCAGAGGCCGAGAGGGGGCCAAGACCATCTGGTATTTCTTTGCTGCCTCCGGAGTGTCCGGAGTCTGACATCAGTGAGGCAGAAGAACAGCAGGAGCCTGTTCCCAGTGTGTGCATGCGCAGAGCTGCCAGAAGACAGGAATAATTAAAAAAACAGGGTCAACTTGGGAGAAAGGCTTAGAGATTATTGACCTCTCCCATAAGACATAAAAGAGAAGTGAACGGGATGTGAGTTTTTGCAGGAAGTAATTAGTTCATCTGGTTGGTAAAAGTTTGGAAAATTTCTGTTTGACTCTGTGCTAAGTTTGGCCTTGCCCTGCACATGGCAATTTGTTCTCTGGCAGCATTCCAAGGGAGATAAGGTGGGTGTTTGTAAACATTTCCCGGAAGGACTGTTTGAGAAGCCTTTCGGATTGGGAATGACAATAATTCACAGCTGTTTGAATTAAAGGGGTTTGCCGGGACTAAGATGGTGCTGTATACTTTCTAAGGAAGTCTAGGTCAGGACACTGCTTCTCCTTCTTAATTCCTGAAAAAAGATTAAAAGCTATTTAATTTTTTTATCATACAATAAAGAGTCCACCGAATATTAAATAAAGAGAAAAAAATTATGAGAGCACAATAAAACAATCATAATAAAGGGATGAAACAAGGGTAAGAAGTCAACAGTTAACATATAACCAATTACAGAACCAATAAAATAGATGCCAATATGTCCCACCCAAAACACTTTCTAGAATTCTGTTTTTAAATAATGTTTTTCAAACATGAGGAAAGTCAGAAATATATATATATATACTGTTTGGAGATATATATATATATATATATATATATATATATATATATATATATATATTACTGTTTGGATGAAGAGACATCCACTTGACTACGGTAGAAGCTAATTGTAGAAATTGACAATTTACCCAACTGCAGTGAAGTGACTAGTATAACTGACATAGCAAACCACTTAAAAGAAATTTTCAACTTCATACTACCGCAGGGCAGGCTGCCATAGAAAAAAAATCCAAAGGAAGTCTCTTGAGGCCCTGTTAGGATTTAATAAGGATAAGTTTTGAATCCCTGAATCAAAAACTCATTCCTTTGTAGACACATCTCTGGAATGAGAAAAATATGTCTATTAAAGTCAGCCTTAAGAAATTGAGAACATGCTGTTGATAGGAATTTATCCCCAAACCAAATCTTCTAAAGCAGGCTCTATCTTCTAATCTTCCAAAGTTCTTTTCGTGTTTTGGCTTAGTATTCTCTGCCAAGTGCATTTGTATCCAGTCAAAATTCTGATCTTTAACCAAAAGCAACAGTGGATTTGTCTCTGCCAAAAACAGGAGACTGCTCTTTTTGGATTTCCTGCATGTAAATCCCACCAACTTCCCTCAGAAGCAGACATTGCTATGTTGTGTTTGATAAACAATTACAAGGGTGTGTTAAAACACCCATCTCCAATTTAGTGCCCTCCAGATGTGTTGGACAGAAACTCTTATCATTTGTCAACAGATGGCTTAAGAATTATGGGCACCAAACTCCAACTCAACCTTTGCGAAAGGTGTAAAAGGCTGCAGTGGAAGTTGAAAGGCAACGGAAAATTATTTAAGAAATGAAACTCTCTGAAAGTAGACGTTGTGGCAAAATTAGAATGGTTTAACAGTTCTTAAAAGCCTAACATTTTTTTTAAATAAAACCTCTATCATGTGAAAATATTAGTCTGTGAAGGATTTGGATTTTCTACTGAAACAATGAAGCATTTTAAGAATGTGCTTGTATGACTCTCCATTTTTCCTGTCTGTCCTGGATTCCTTTGCTGCAATCCAGGGTAGAACTGGCCCTACTTTATGTTATTAAATGGCTATAAAGGTACTTTGTGGGAAAATACATGTTTTAGAAATCATTGAAACTAGAGGAAAAAGAAATACATTTCCAATATGTTACAAATAAAGAACTATTTCTGATGTGCACTCCTGTTTCAACCACAAAATGAAAGACAATATTTATGAGAAACTCAAAGGTACTTGTTCAACAGGTTGGCTTTAATCATGGTATAATAAGGACAAGAATTTGTCTGTTTGGGTTTCAGCTATTAGTGTTTTGTCATAATCTCGAATGCATAGGACCATAGCTCAGTGATGGTATATAGTTGCATGGAGAAGTCCCTTGGTTCAATGCACTGTACTTAATAGTTCCAAAATAACAACAACAAAAACAAGTAGTAGAAAAGATTTTTGCATAGAAGTAGACAATAATGGATTTCCAAACCAACTTCATTAAATGTATGTATGCAAATAGATATTAAATAACTTATTTATTATTAGTCATATTTCTATGCCGCCCACTCTCCAAGGTCTCTGGACAGCTTACACCAAAGACAGTATACTAAATGGCATATTGCCCCCAACAATCTGGGTCCTATTTTACCCACCTCAGAAGGATGGAATGCTGAGTCAACCTTGAGCCGGTGAGATTTGATCCGCTGATCTGCTGAACTAGCAGTCAGCTGAAGTAGCTGCAGTACTGCACTCTAACCACTGCGCCACCTCGGCTTATATGTAACATTTCATTCATGAAGTTAACTTTAGACCAACCTTAGATATCTCAGTTAATATAGAGGATCATGTCAACCTGAAATCAGAGTGAATGTAATCCTAAATGAGAATATTTAATTATAAATGGCTGATTTACACAAATTTTTCTGTCACCTGGATTTCTACTTGAGTAAAATCTCCCGATGTAGGATAGAAAATTATTCCAGGCTGGTATTCATCAGATTTAAATTTGAAAAAAAGAAGTTTGAAACTTCCAATCTGTGGAATCATCCTTGAATTTATGTAAAATTTCTAAGCTTAGTTTATTTCTTAACCCCAAGATTCTGTTTGACTCAAAAGTCAAGAATTTGAATGAAGCGTAATAATGCCTTGTAACATGAATTTTGGACAAAAAAGGCAGTAATAGCAGTGCCTGCCTAGATGGGTGGTAGACACAAATTCCACTTTCTCTCTATTACAAACAGCAATGTTCTCCCTTGAGCTCACTCATGAACTTAGAGGTGACAGTTTCGAGAAAAGAGCTCAAAGTTTACTTAAGCGGTTTCTTTCATTCTTCACTTTGTTTGAGAAATGTCGCTAAATATGTAATGGCCAAGAAAAGGTCCTGGCTAAGAGCCTGAGTAATGACGCCTAAGTGTGCATCATGGGTAGTGAGCAAAGTTCACAGTTTGCAGTGAAAGGTCATCAGGAATTCATGCATTCTTAGCATCCTTCTTCAATCAAGAGGAATGCATCAGACTTAAAGCCTGATATATCTACTCCAAAGCTCAGACAGAGTAGGGAAGATAAAGCAGATGACAGGCGTATGAAACGTCTTTTTATATGGTCTGTATCATGGCAGCCAGTTAAACAATTATATCAAAAGAAACACCAAGGGACCATTTGTTTTTATTTCAATACTTTATTTAGTCATTTGAAAGGCACTTTGAATGGTTTAAACTGTCTTCCTTCTTCTTTCTAGCAACCCTTTAAAAGATTTAAATTAACAAGGGCATTTAACATACAGCATGGTGGCAATGCTGCTGTGATTTAAATGAGTTTAAAATGCAAAAGTACATATTTCAGAGAAAGTTTGAGGCTGGCAAGCAGGATTTCCAAAACAAGAGAATGGGGCAGGGGGAACAAACTGAAAGGAATCTGTAATCTTCCTTGGCTAAGAAATGGTGGTAATAAGTACCACCCCACAGAGTCATATACAAATAAACATGGGAAACCTTTACCTTTAATCTGAAAGTGAGTTGCTGGATTTTTTTAGGGCTACCAAATCTGGACTGCAAAAAAATAGACTATTGGGCAGTAACAGAAAAATACAGAAATTGTAACCCTTTGATATCAGCTAATGCTTTTTTGAATTTTTGTAATCCTAATTTGGTAGTCCTAGTTTCCCAGTAAGTGTGGTTGATAATAGGGGAATGGGTTCTTAATATGTTCACATAATATATTGGGCAAAGATATTTCTCTTTGCATACTACTTGAACCTCTGCTACTATGCATGGCAATGCCGCTATGGATGCTCACTGGCATTAACAATGGCTGCCCAGGTTTATTATTATTTTTTTTACTATTATTTTCATTGAAGAAAAGTGGAATGCTGGCATGCTGCAATCAGAGGACCAGTCTTAAGCATAATTGGTACTTCCAATAATCCTTCTGGATGCCTATCTTGGAAAAAGAAATGCTGCAGCCTTATTTGGAAGTATGTCTAACTGCCAGAAAAAAAACAGCTGAAAATGTAGACAGCTTCCTAGGAAGCTAGAGAAGCTAATAGTGAGCAATTTTATTACTTTAGCATTATTTGATTGGCCATATGTGCCATGTGCCACTTGGAGTACACAGACTTGGAATACTGCATCCAGTTCTGATCACTATAATACAAAAGAGATGTTGCAAGTCTAAACCATACAATGAATGGTTGTAGGAATTAGGTATGTCTAGTCTACTGAAGAGAAGGACTAGAGATGACATGATAGCAGTCTTCCAATGTTTGAGGGGCTGTCACAAAGAAGACGGGGTCGGCCTATTTTTCAAAACACCTGAGGGCAGGACAAGTGATAATGGATGGGAAATTATCAAAGAGAGATCCAACACAGAATTAGGGAGAAATTTCCTGACTGTGAGGACAATTAATCAGTGGAATGGCTTGCTTTCAGAAATTGTGGGTCCTCCATCACTGGAAGTTCTTAAGAAGAGATTAGAGAGCCACTTGTCTGGAATGGCATAGAGTCTCCTGTTCAAGCAAGGGGTTGGACTTGAAGATCTCCAAGGTCCCTTCCAGCTCTGTTAATCTGTTAATGTGCACAAAAATGCTAATAATATCTTCAAATTAGCCCATAGCTACAAACAAAAAAAAAAATTGAGGACCCCAGGCTTCAAGCAAGACTAATGCAGATGGGAAACATGCAGGGACTTTACAATTCACATAGGACTTAAAATACTTAAAATAAGAGTGAAGCAATTTTTTCCGGTTGCACTCTCCCCTGGGCAGCCTGATCTGTGCTTATGGAAAGACTGTAAGTCTGAATTGATTCAGTACAGGAGGGTTGTTACATTCAATTTATTTTAAGTAGCACAATTGTTTAACTACAAGGTCATAAAAATGTCTTGAGATGTTTCTAAAACAGTACACTGGGATGTGATCAGCTGTAAACTTGACGTCTGTTTGGAGCATTAACAAAGATAATTCCCGTGCCAAAAAGATGAGATCATGACGGCTCTACTCAATAGTCATTGCTTTAAAAAATGGTCCTGTGAATTTGCCTTCAGGGTCCTTCCTGCATTACACAATACTTAAAAGAAAAAAAATATTCTTCTTTTAAAAAAAATAAAAAGGCAACACTGTGTATAGCATTCACATTATGTTTTCAGTCTAGCAACCTTGTGATGTCTAATGTAACCAGGGGAGGCTCAAACAGTTATTTATTTGACTTACCAAAGTGGGGTCTTCCAGATGTTTTGAGCATCAATTCCCAGAATTCTCAGCCACCATGGGAATTGGATGAAGACATCTGGAGAGTACTAGACTGAGCAAGGCAGCTCTATGACAATATTATAGAGGTCATTTAAAGCAAACTATCTACGTGAAATTGAGTGGACCACGGCTACCATCTAGTGATCAGATTTCTGAAATTCAGTAAATAGAAAGACTGCCAGCAGAATCCTCCACCTATTGGTGCAGTAGTTTCATAAGCAAACCATCCCATAGTTAATCCAACCAACCTGTGTTCCTGTTTTCTGCATTTTTTTCAAAGAAAGCTCATTCCATCAAACTCTAATTACCAAGACTGTTATGGCAGGAACTTTCATGCAGATGGTCCATTTTCAGTTCCACCTCCTCACATCTATACTTAGCATCAGTACTTCATTTCAGTTGAAAACTTCAGTTGACATTACACACTTCTGTTTCTATTGCCTCTAGGAGTTTAATGTGTGTTCATGGATCTTTCAACCTTCTGGTGTTTGTGTTTGCTTTGTTTAGAATTTTGCTTCACACCCTTTCCTGTTTATATTATCTGGAAAGCAGGGGTGAAATCCAGCAGGTTCTGACAGGTTCTGGAGAACCGGTAGCGGAAATTTTGAGCAGTTTGGAGAACCGGCAATGGAAATTTTTAACAGTTCGGACAACCGGCAAATACGACCTCTGGCTGACCCCAGAGTGGGGTGGGAATGGAGATTTTGCAATATCTTTCCCCCAGGAGTAGGGAGGGAATGGGGATTTTGCAGTATCCTTTTCCTGGAGTGGGGTAGGAATGGATATTTTGCAGTATCCTTCCCCTGGAGTGGGATGGGAATGGAGATTTTGCAGTATCCTTCCCCACCAAGCCATGCCCACCAAGCCACACCACACCCACCAAGCCACACCCACGGTAGTAAAAAAAATTGGATTTCACCACTGCTTGAAAGGCTTCTGCAGTTCAGGCTTAAACAAAATACTCATATCTATGCTCCAAAATTCCAAATTACCATTACAAAAAAGGAACAAATAATAGTCTGTGTATCACTTTACTGCCATAGAATGATTATCAGCATTTCGACAATATGATTATTGTTATGTCCTTATAAGGACATCCGGCCGGGGATTGGTTAATCCTCC
>WNWU01000016.1:12779349-12801665 GCA_012654045.1 Ptyas mucosa | reverse complement strand
ACCATCACGAGAATCAACGAAACGGACAATTTTCAAAAAATAAAAATAAACCAAGGGACTTACCGGCCTACGACGATCGGCACCCAGGCCAGGGAAGAGACCAACCGGACCAGCAGATGTATTCCAACAGCGGGTCGGGAGGCGGCACACCGGAGCCGGTACCTGCAACGACCACTTCGCAGCCCAGCAGCAAGGCCGGAGGCGCACGGACAGGACCGGCACCTTCAACGACCCAGCGGCAGGCATCCCGGGGGCGAGGGTCGGAGGACACCGGAGCGGCCACCTTCCAGACGGACGACGGAGAACAGAATGAACTGCGCAGGTCGAGCAGGGCTTCCAGACGTCCCGCCTACCTGCGTGACTACGTTTGTTGATTGACACGAGCTGAACCATGTTTCATCTAGGGGGGGAGGAGTGTTATGTCCTTATAAGGACATCCGGCCGGGGATTGGTTAATCCTCCGGCGGGAAAGTTAAACCGCTGTCATTGGACGACTGGTCTGCCGGAGCGCTATAAAAAGGGCTCCGGCAGCACAGCCGTTCGTCTGTTCTGACTTAGTTAAGAGCTGAATAAAACTTGTTGAACAGACCCCGCTGGTCTTGTCTTCTTTCCTGCGCCTGATCTAACAATTATGGCACCACCAGGTTCCAAATTTGCAGCCATTTAAAAGGCTGCTATATAGAGGATTGCGCCAAAGTCCCATGACATAATGATCATAGCCATTCAGAGGGATGCATGAAGACTTACTGCTTATAGCACTATGGTTTTCAAACTGCTCTGTCTAGGGGTATTCATTGACAGACCACACATCCTTAAGCAAAGTTTCAGAAAATATATATTTTTCCCTTTGGAAAGCTTCTAAAGAAATATAGGTGAATATATGTAGACAGGTAATTCTTTTATGGAAGGGAATGAAGGGATTTTTTTGTCAATTAAAAATCTGCGCAACTGCAGGGGTTCTAGAATTAGGAAGTATGAACAGGACAAAAAGCACTCAGTTACTCATAAACTTAGAACCCACACGGTTTTGATTGTGGTTAAGCATATGTAACTATTAACTATTCCCAACAGAATGAAAGCTTCATTACTGAATGTTATGGATCACAATGCACCATGCTAGTCATGTCCATGTTCATAGATACTTTTTTTTTTTAAAAAAAAGTCTTGGCCGGGGCTAAAAAGAATGATTGGCCCAAAGTAATCCAGCCAGGTTTTTATGCTTAAGGGAAGATTAAATTTAGATTTAGATTTTTAGAACAATTTTAAACAACATAAAACAATACTATGACATGGGGAACAATAAACTAGAAAACCATTTAAATGTCTGTGGAAAAGGTATTTATGTATTCATATATTTATTTATTTATTTATTCATTCATTCATTCATTCATTATGTATGTATGTATGTATAGTCGTTTATCTCAAACCCATGACTTTGGATGGCAAATAATCATAAAAACAATTAAAACATGACACAAAAAGAAATTAAATAAAAATAGCAGCCAAGAGATATTATAATCCATCAGTGTCAGCATAACCAGGAAGTGGGGCCCTTCACACATTCAGGACCAACGCCTGGGCATATAACCAGTTCTTCAAGGCCTTCTAAAAGGCCAACAGGGTCAGGACCATCCTACTCTAGGAAAGTAGGATGTTCCAGAGGGGAAGTGCTAAAGGAGAAAAGACACAACTCCTAGTCCTACCATCCACCATTCCTTCCCTGGTGGGACCCAGGTTCCTGCCAGACCAGATTGAATGGGTAGAAATGACTGGAAGAACTAGAAGGTAACCCAGTTGCAAACTATGGAGGTCTTTAAAGATGACAGCCAGCACTTTCAATTGCATTCAGAAACACATTCAGCCAATGCAGCTCCTGAAGCTTTTTTTTAATTATTATTTGATTTATATGCTGCCCTTCTCCAGAGACTCAGGGCGGCTTACAATGCGTTAAGCAATAGCCTTTATACTTTTGTATATATTTATACAAAGTCAGTTTAACAGCTTAACAAGCTGAACAGCCAATACCATTTACAATCTATGCAGCTTCATTTGTGTACCATCTGAAGTTTCCAAATACTCCTCAACAACAGCCTGATGTACAGTAGATCCCTTTGCAATAGTTCAAATAAGAGGTTGCGGGGTTATAAGTGACAGTGACCAGAGCCTCCCAGTTCAGGAACAGGCGTAACTGGCACAAAGGACAAAAAAGCACTCATCTACTCCCCGGAAGCCATAAGCCTGGGGACCTCCACAACCAAACTGGTAATGGCATCAAGAAGGTCAGGAAGCTAGGTTGTTATGCAGCAGAGAGTCTGATACAACAGCAACAGTCTCAACTGACCCATCTTAGAAGCCAAGACATACTATTTCAGCCCAGCAATCTGAAAAGAAGAACCTCCCATGAGTTTCAGATCACCACCACCACTTCACCATCTCTACACTGGTGCCTGTCTGAATGTCAGCTGGGCATATCTCTAAAAGGGGCACTTCTCCCTCCTCTTCCAGCCAGGTCTATATGACAGGAGCAACAAATTTTTGCTTTCAAATTCAAGGGAAGCCACCATTTCTTAGTCTTTGAATGTTCAGTGACAGCATTTATATTTGCCACTAACAAATAAATTCTCTCTGCCTGTCCCATTTTAAGACTGAATATGAATTTCACACTTAATATCCAACCCAATTTTGAGATATTCTTGCTTCTTTTTTTTTTAATTTGATTTTTTTTAAAAAAAATTGATTTATATGCCGCCCTTCTCCGGAGACTCAGGGCAGCTTACAATGCGTTAAGCAATAGCCTTCATACTTTTGTATATTTATACAAAGTCAGCTTATTGCCCCCACAATCTGGGTCCTCATTTCACCTACCTTAGAAAGGATGGAAGGCTGAGTCAACCTTGAGCCTGGTGAGATTTGAACTTGCAGTAATTGTAGGCAGCTGGTATTAATAACAGTGCTTTAGTATGCTGCGCCACTAGGCCTCTTCCCTATTGCCTGATTTTTTTGGTAATAGACGTCCTGATTTTCCTAAGCAGGTATATACAAAAGTATGAAGGCTATTGCTTAACGCATTGTAAGCCACTCTGAGTCTCCAGAGAAGGACGGCATATAAATCGAACCAATAAATAAATTTTAAAAAACAAAAACAAAAAATAAAGCATTCTTTTTGGTCACATTGGTGTCGCCAGCAGAGGGAATATCTAACTTTGGGTGTTTTGTTCTTTCTGATGTTCATAATGGCTGTGCCAATATGAGATCAGTAGAAATATCTACTACATCTTATGTTTCATTTTTCTCATCATACATAATTATGCTTGGATTAATCATACACTTGACAAAATGGATTACATCTTGTAACAAGACTGCTTGTTGTTTAAAAAGATTAGCACTATGCTTGAAAAAGGCAGTTTACAAGATTATATGTCACAGAACATAATCAAATAGTTTATTTTAGTAATTTAGTAGAGTATTTTAAAAATGTGCAAAACTTTAAATGTAATCTGAAATCCATCAAGTAAACAAATAATGGTATTATTTTCATATAATTTTCAAGGCAGCTCTTGAAATAACCAAGTCAAAAATGGTGTTCCCTTAAACCAAGCCATTTATGTATTTATATAGCTTGCAAGGCTGGGCTTTGAAAAACTTTGCCCAATAAATAGCATTTTGTCTGAAGCAATTCTCTCCCAAAAATGTTTTTTATGAGAATTGTAATCCCTTTGAAGCTGAGAGAATCTGAAAAGCACGTTTTTGTTATAATATTGACTAGTTTTTTTGCTTGGACTGTCGTTTTATTTGCAGGATCTTTGACTCCAGTGGTCCCTATTGTCTGGATGAGTTTGGGAATAGTAAAAAAAAAAAAACCAGTCAAAGAAAAAATACATGTTAGTTGAACAAAAAATAATGCATAGTATGATCAGCCTAGCAAACACAGAAGCATCAGATCCTCCTCAACAAACCTTTTGGTTTTAGGGAAGATTTGGCAGGACTAGTTGTTGGTTTGACATTTCTTCAAATATAGAGGGAATAGTTTCCCCATTCATATCAGTCATTCTTTCTCTTTTCTGTCCTGTTTAGAACATTCTTGCTAGATTAAACTAAATACCCTCTCATTTGGCTTTCATTTTGACAATGGCTTGTGCCCAGTATCCTCTAGAGGTGGGTGGGAAGCTCCTTTCTTGAAGAGCTCTGGTAAGGCTTTTGGACCAAGAGCAGCAATAGACAGATGAGCCAATTAGGGATATCATTGGTTCTTACTCTAAATAAGAGGGGATTCAACCCATGTTGTATGACGTTATGCGCCTTGGGAGAAGGTGTGATGCTGGAACTGCCTCTAGAATTACTGGCTTCAGTGGCTTATAATCAGAAGCACTGTTACCAGCTTCGATCTTTTATGAAGAACGGTCGGCCATACAGAATTATGTCCAGAGGAACTCTTGCTGGGATCTTGCAATGCATCAGTGTATATAGTCCATGGTCTCTGGGCCTATGCAGCCCCAGATACCTCTAAGATCATGCCATGGCAATTCAGTAGCAAATTGTTAAATTTTCTTCCATATTTTTCTTTTTTTGAAAAAAAATATATAAATATAAAAAAATCTATCAGCTTAATGCATTTATAATTCCTATTCCTTTAGAATCATTATCATCTTTATTATATAATATGGAACCAGATTCCTTGCAGCCTTTGGCTGCCCTAAAAAAAGAATTATAAATGTGCTCCTTCCCATGCAGAAATGGTTACATTTGTATTGATTTGTCGTATCAGGGGAGTCTCTTCTGAGATTTAAGTGGAGAAGAAGCAACAAGAGATCTAATTGCAGTGAGCCCTTATGAATATATGACAATGATTTTTGTTTCCAATTTGCTTCTCTAAATTTTCATCTGTGTTTTAACTGCTTGTCTGATGGTTGCTTTAATCTTATCAACTGCATTGTACTTTACAGTGTAACATTGGTGCGTGTTTACCTAGCCTTCCATGTAAAGTTATGATATTATTGTCTGATAATCATGGATTCATCTACTGTATGTGTGGTATTCAATTATGCAGTATGACATACTGTATTTTTCGCACTATAAGATGCACTGCCCCCCCCCCCCAAAAAAGTGGGTGGAAATGTCCGTGAGTCTTATAGAGCGAATATTGAACGGGGGCAGGGGAATTGGTGAGTGCTGCAATATTCACTACCAGTGCTGCCTATCACTGCTGCCACCATTCGCCGCCGCCAGAGAACACTGGAGCATTCGCTGCCCAGCAGCTGATCAGCAGTTGGATTGGCCTTCCAGAATACTGCCGATCAGCTGTTCTAGGCAGCGGGGATCGCCACCACCATTCGCCACCTATTCGGCGGTGGCGGCAATTGCTGGCAATCACCGGTGAACAACTGCGATTGGCAGAGAATGGCAGCAATAGAGAACGGCAACGGCGATGGTAGGCAGCAGTGATCCCCACTGCCTAGAACAGCTGATCGGCAGTATTCTGAGAGACCGATCCAACTGTCAATCAGTGGCTGAGCAGCAAAGGCTCCAGTGTTCCCTGGTGGAGGCAGCAACTCAGCTCCATGGACCGGTGGTGAGCGCAATGGAGCGGAGCCCTGATGAGCCATGTGCTGGGGCTGCGATAATGTGCTGAAGCTGACCAGGCTGTTTGCTGTTGGCTGCAAGGACGCTAGCCAGATAAATACCAGATGGATGCTAGGAGGCAGAGGCAGATTTTTTTTTTCTTGTTTTTCTCCTCTAAAGCTAACGTATGTCTTATGGTCTGGTGCGTCTTTTAGTGTGAAAAATACAGTAAATATAAAAAATGTATTTAATATTCTATCCAGTTCCGAAATGATGACAAGTCAAGGAGCATGTGAGAAACTGAAATGATAAACTTAGCTGCTGGTTGGGGTAGAAGTTCTGAGCTGAGAATAAGTAAATGAAATCCAGGGCAGGGCAGGTTTCAGCAGTGAATCTTCTTTAGGATGCTAAAGGAATTGCATGGTGTGGTTTTAGGTCTTCCCAGGAAACAAACTAAACACACAAAACCACACCGCATTGCCGAGCGCTTGAGTGTTTTCTGTCACTCCAGGCTGCATTCTTCCTGCTGGGATAGTGACAGACAATTAATTATCTGAGTGCTTTTGAAGTCATGTCTGGTAATGCCTAAGAGCTCTATAAATTGAGTGAGGATGCCGAGTTTTGATTCTGGCCTTGTAGTTTTGTCAATAAATCTGGCTATAAAATGATATTGTTATATAACATATATATAACTCAGCACAATTTAGATGTTTGTTTATCACATACCCTGGATTGGACTTTAGAAAAAAATAAATTCTTGCATTAATTTCTAAGTTCCAAATTAGCACAGACTTTCTCTGTGAATTAATTAGATTTCAGTGGAGGAATTTTATTATAAGTAGCTGCTTTATTTGACATCAAAATTAAGTTGTTTTAATCTATTGAATGACAGTGTTTCCTACATGTAGTTTATGTCTTTTAATCTTATAAAAGTAATACAATACTTTTGTTTGTATGGACCTTGAAGCTCTATAGGTTCTTTGAGATTAGATTAGACTAGAATGAGATTAGAGTATAACTGGAAAATTCAATTCAAAGCAGCCTAATCTACTTTAGGATGCAGAGTTGGGCTGAATCCAATGAAGACCTCTTGTTGACAACACCCAAAATGTAATATATTTAGTAATTATGGTTAATTTATAATATGGACTAAATTCTAGCGTATTCTACTTACATTGTTTTGGCAAAGGAAGGATTCAATTATTAAACCACTTAAAATATATGGAAAACATTTGTGCCTGATTCCATTTCAACTTTATTTTCAATTACAAAACAGTAAGAGAGCTTGAAAAGAAAATTCATTTTTGCGTGTATCATTGGAATTGTTGAAGCCCCATTATCTTCTCATCAGAACAGCAAGAGTAATTCCAAATAAAAGAATTCCAACAATTTATAGTCTTGGTAATTGACTGATAATGTTCTTTAGAAAGCCAAACATAAAAAGCCTGTTCTTCAGGTATGGATCAATCTGGTTGCTATCATAATTCAATGAATGATGTGAACAAAACTTTGCTTTGACATTTTCAGTCTTAGGTACTACTCCTACGAACTGTGATCAATTGCTTATAAAAAATATATTAAGTCTATACATGACATGCTGATGCCTGAAACAAAGGACAAGATCGCATCACTTTTCATTCCACATGCAAAAGTCTATAGGACTGGTAGACAGATCTCACTTCAACACTTGTGGCAGGCTCCTTTTCCACACTTGAAAACAGCAGTGTAATATAGGGTTGTAAAGTTATGTGGCACTCATAATGCTATCTTCTGAAAATGAAAAACACCCAGAATGTCTTAAAATATGTAGTAAACTAGGGGTGGGTTCTACTTACCTTTACTACTGGTTCGTAACAGGGTCGCATGCTCTTCTGCGCAAGTGTAGAAGCTTCTGCACATGCACAGAAGCGTTTTCATGACGTCAGGGTCAGTGGGCAGGGCCGCCCGCCGGTTTTACTACCGGTTCTATAGAACTGGTGCGAACCGGGGGCAACCTACCACTGTAGGAAACTCTCACTAGTCTTCTTTCTGTCCAGTAGTAGGGCTTTATAGGAAATAGCAACTGTGCATTTCCCCGCCACCCGGTTTTCTTTGGAAAGTAAGAATCTGTTAAAGATCTGCTCTGAATGATACTTTTTGGCTCATTCCTTGCTTCCTTTGCCATTAAGGAAAGATTGAGAAAACTTTTTCAGGTCAAACACCACACTTGGAGCAATATCTGAGGAATTTCAATATTTGCAGGGTCAGGACAACATAGTGGAAGAGGCCACAATGAAACAGAATTTGCTTGAATTATGATTAAATGTAATTAATTGAAATAACCTAATATAGAAGATTATTATTTCTCATGTATTAAGTGATTTACACCTTTATTCACATGAATTACTACAAATTATTAGCAACATTGAAAGGCTCCAGGTAGTGGGTATTTTTTTTTTAATTTGGTGGCCATATACCAGTGTTGGCGAACCTTTTAGGCACTTTGCGAAATGGGAGCATGCACACGCATGCAGGGGAGCGCTGGAAACCAGAAGAAAAGCTCCCCGGCACACATGCACTCGCCGGGAAGCTGAGCTTCCAGTGTCACCTAGTCTTACAGTTTCTGGCATGCATACATGTGTGAACACCAGCTGGGCCAGTGCACATGCGCGCGCCAGAAACCAGAAGCTCAGCTTCCTGGTGTGTGCATGCATGCCAGGGAGATGCTCTTCCAGTTTCCTGTACTCCCGCACACACGAAGACCAGTTGGCTGGCGCGCATGTGCATGCTGGAACCCGGAAGAGCAATGTTTGACGGCTGGCATGCCCGGAGAGATGGCTCTGCATGCCACTTCTGGCACACATGCCATAGGTTCACCATCATTGCCATATTTATTTATTTATTTATTTATTCGGCTTATATGCCGCCCTATCTCACAATGGACTCAGGGCGGCTCACAATAATAAAAACAACCCACAATATAAAATAAAGTCTAAAATTTAAAAGATTTAAAATTAACCCTTAAAACCCCATTATCAGTCCAGGTCAAGGGAATTAAACAACCAAGTTTTTAATTCACGGCGGAAGGTGCGAAGGTCAGGCGCTAATCAGAGTTCCAAGGGAAGTTGATTCCAGAAGGTGGGGGCACCCACCGAGAAGGCTCTACCCCTGGAGGTCACCAGCCGCCACTCTCTAGCTGACGGCACCCTCAGTAGGCCCTCTCTATGGGCGCGAACCGGGCGATGGGATATAGTTGCTGGCTGTAAGTGGTCTGCCAAATATCCTGGTCCTAGGCCATGTAGGGCTTTGTAGGTCATCACCAGCACCTTGAATCTCACCCGGAGGGCAACTGGCAACCAATGCAAACCGTGCAGGAGAGGTGTAACATGGGAGTATCGGGATTCTCCCATCACAACCCGCGCGGCTGCATTTTGTACCAGCTGAAGCCTCCGAGTGGTCCTCAAGGGCAGCCCCATGTAGAGAACGTTGCAGTAGTCAATCTGTGAGGTGACCAGCGCGTGAGTAACTGTGCGTAGGGCATCTCAGTCCAAGTAGGGGCGCAACTGGCGCACCAGACGTATCTGGGCAAATGCCCCCCTGGTCACGGCCGTTATCTGGTCTTCCAAGCTCAGCCGTGAGTCCAGAAGGACGCCAAGTTGTGCACCCTATCTACAGGGGGCAAAACTTTACCCCCTATAGTCAGCGATGGCATCTCTCCACTGAACCGAGATGCCGGTACCCACAGCCACTCGGTCTTGGCCGGGTTGAGTTGCAGTCTGTATACTGTATATCCCTGGAGCAGAAGATACTGCTATTTTAAAAGAAGGAAACAGGGAAAAGAAAACTTTTATGTAACTCAAAAATTTTCATGAAAATTAACATGAAAATTTTTCATAGAAGCAGCATATTAACCCTTTGGTTTAATGGACCTCCATTTTCATGGATTTAATATACAAGCAAGAGAATTTTGCTTTAGAGCATCTTTCTATAATGTAATCCTCGCCATATGGGTTTAATTCCCTTTATTCCTCAACCATCTTAACCTACAGCCTTGTTGTTAGAAGATATTTTTCTGTGAATGTAGACGACTCAGACTGAGGGAAGAATGCCTTAGAAGAAAGTGAGGAAGAGAGTGAGAAATGATTTTTTTAAAAAAAAAACAACCCTTATTCTGTGTTGCTTTCTGCAAACTAAATCATTACATTTCTTTTGTTATTTGGGGAGACTTAGATTATTCCAGAACTGAAAGGAGCTTATAGACAAGACACTCAATCAATTTATTTATTGTTTTTATCACCGGTCACAGCAAATTATAGAAAGATTCTGCCTTTGCAATGGAAAAAAAAACCCCCTTCCAATGAAAATGGTCTAACTGCAGGAGACATTTTCATGAAAAAATACTGTAAAAACATTTTTCATGGTTTGAACATCTCCGTTGGATTGGGATCCTGGGTTTCTAAAGAGCTATAAAATTAATACAAAGCAAAGAAAATAAGAGATGCTATTGTTTTGCATTCCCACTTGGAAAGGATAATCAAAGTACAGTGTGGTGAAATACTGTACATGGCAGAGACTCAGGCTCAAGATACAAACTTTAAGACAGCTTTAGTTTTTGAAGACAAATTGCCCATAAAGCAGCAAGGCGGCAAGGGCTAAGAAAACACAGTGTGCATTGCATCAAAGTGAGAAGATGAAAGACCAATAACATTTTTGCTAGTTTTTTAAAAAGCGCTGGGAAAGAAAGTATTTTCAAAGGGGAAAATAAGCTTTTTTCCCCTTTTCTTTCTTTTTCTTTTGTCTTCCTTACTTTATATTAGTTTTTATCTTCTTGTTTAAATGTTTCAATGATAATTATTTTTTAAAAAAAGAAAGGAGTCTTTTATGACAAAGTATCAGGCCATAAAACCACAGGATTACAGCAGAGAGTCATAAACAAGAGTAATATTAAACGATTCTAATCTAGCCTCACACATTGTATTTAGAAACTTCTTTCTATGATAAATTTTGGATACAGGGAAGTTCCTTGATAGAATACAAAATGGAATATGAAAATTATCTTCAATATACTTCCAACAGTGGTGAGACTTTTAGGGGCAGCACAAATAGGTTTAACTTTGTTTCAATAAGGCATGAACTCTGGAAACTTCAGATCTACAAATAAAAGAGAATTTCATTTCCTTGTTTTGTTTTGTTTTGTTTTGTTTTGTTTTGTTTTGTTTCGTAGACAGTGATATTGACTCTGAAGGGAAAAAAAACGAAGTAAACTGTAGGAGAGATTGGATTGGATTGGATTGGATTGAATACTTTATTTGGTCACAAGGAATTTTGTGTATGGAGAAGAATAAAATATAAGTTTTATATAGATTTTCCCAAAAATGTTAATATGTGTTAGGACATGCTTTGAAATTAATTACACTGCAGTTTACTCTGGAGCTAACAGACTAGACCATATGATTTGGATTAAGTGTCATGCAGTCACAGAGCACACACATCTTCTGAATTTGCTTTTTTGCTCGCAGTGCCTGCGAATGAAACATTGAGCAAGGAAATAAAATATGTGAAATGCCCCAATTATCTTTATTGTAGTCTAGTTGTTTTGGAAAGAGTTTCAGATTAGGCACAGATTAATGAATAGCCCTTTTTATGGTCTCTCCATACTTTGGATTGAAAACAAACATGTGTTTCAATATCAGAGGTGGTATTCAGCAGGTTCTGACCAGTTCTGGAGAACTGATAGCAGAAATTTTAAGTAGTTCGGAGAACCTCTGACTGGCCCTGCCCCCATCTATTCTCTGCCTCCCAAGTCCCAACTGATCAGAAGGAAATGGGGAATTTGCAGTAAGCTTCCCCTGGAGTGGGAAGGGAATGGAGATTTTACAGTATCCTTCCCCTGCCATGCCCACCAAGCCTTGCCACGGTCACCAAGCCACGCCCACAGGACCAGTAGTAAAAAAAATTGAATCCCACCACTGTTCAATATGTCTAATGTTGAAAATGTAGGATCTGCCTGCAAATTTTTCAATCAAGCACATTTTTCCAAGACTGTATGGTAGCCATACAAACTTGAGAAAAGCTACTACTTCTATTTTAAGGATTTGCAAAGGGAGTCTGTCTTCTTCCCCAATACACTCCAAAATGCTGGTCAGTCCTATTGCAAATTTTAATTATAGGTTTTTCATGCCAATCTACTATCATGCTAAAACTATACTACCTCCACCTGGGTAACAAAGAATGTCTTGTTTAAAAGGAATAATAGCTGGGAATTTAAATATCAAATGCATTTTCATGAAATATTCCGATTAAATTTACACACATTTCTGACCACCTTTGCTTAATAATTCAACTCTCAGTTTTAGCTGACTTTAAACAGTTGTCAGCTGACGACTAAAACCAAAGAATGAAAGCTGGGTGTAATTATGGATTTGCACAGTATGTGCTTCTCAGCTATTTTAATACGATATATGTGGGCCTCCAAATCCCAAGTTGCTTGTTCTTAACTTTCACTTTTATAAGAAAATATGTGCCAAAAATGAATCTAAATTCCTGAGGTTTTAGTGCCCTGCCCATTGTATTTCATTGAGGAATATGATTTATTTGAAGTAAAACTATTTTGTTTGAAGCTTTGTGCTTATCCAGCTGTAAGCTAAGAGGCTGTAATAATTACGGAACAATATTTCACATAATCAAATACTGAAATTTGAATGCTGGAGAAAATGTGATTTTTCTTGGAAAGGAAATTTACCTTGAAGGAAGATATTGGAATGTTAAGCAGTTGATAACAATTTCATTTTTAGAATTCAATAAGCACATCTTGTTTTTGAAATGAATGTTAGTTAAATAATGGGATTTCAGAATCTTGAAACAAACACTCCATCTAGTGTACAATTACCAATATTGCTTCTTAGTTTCTATTTTCTGCTGCCCGTGAATCGTGAAAGGTTCATAATCCATAGAAGTTATGATTATACTTTAGAAATAATTCCATGTACACTTTCCCTGAATATTTTAAGGAGAGAGTTAGACACTAGGAGAGATTAGAAAGACATGAAGCTTCAAAGAATAGTTTCTCAAACATTTCTGTTAAAGGTCTGCTTGCCAGAAAGGGTGGCTCTTCATACAGAAAGCTCTTCATGAATAAGTTTATTATGTTATTGCCAAACAGTTAGGAAACAGTCTGAAAGGCTATTTAAAACACCTACAAGTTATGCACTCCTAAATTATTTAAATTTACTGAGGATTTAGACAGGTTTAGGGGTGAATAAAACTAAGGGAGTCTTTTGCTGAAATACTGTAGCAGAAAAAGACCAGAAGCAAAGGGTTCCTGAAATATCTTTGAGGAGAATAAGTGAACATTAAAAATGTTGACCAAATACTTGAATTTATCATTATTATAATTGATGATTTGCAAACCTCTGAATGCTTTCAAAATAACACAAAATAATTTTATTAGGAAAAATAGGTCATCACTGTTTGTTTGGTTTTTAATTTTCATTAGTTTCAGGAAATAAAATAAGCATTTTATGAGATTCATTCCTGGCATAGTCTCTATGGTAGTTTGGCATGTCTTTTTTTTTTCTGGAGCCATTTCCAAGTACCTTTGAGAGCTTATCAATTGTCATCTTTGGTTATTCTAATAATCTATGTCAGGGCCACATGCCTATTAGTCTGGTATGTTTACTTAGAAACAGACAAGATGTTCAAAGATTGGACAAACAAGCATGATGCTGAAAACATAATATTCAGATGCTTCCTTTCAGCATTGTTTTTCCACACAAACTGTTTCAGAAAACAAAAAAGCAGTGCAAAAACATCCACCAATATGTTTGCAGTGAAAGCAAAAGTATTATTAATGGGACTGAGGATTAGTAGCATCTATTACACGGGTTAATTTATGTAGTTTTGTGACAAGAAAGCCCTATCTGATGATGCTAATATTGGCTTTCAAATATCATGGTGACACACCTTGTACTACTCATACGTATAAGATTTGAAGAAAACTGATACACAAGGTATTACACATTATTGGTTGTCTTAATTATATTGGTTTAATAAAGAGAGAGCAATCTGTAGGGCTGCCATTGACAGTCACAGTGAACCCAATTCTTATAGACCAATGAAGGGTAAGAACAACTCTTTTTAAAAGCAAGTAAACCAAAATATTTGTGTAATTGTTCATGATGATAGTATACCACTTTCTGAGACCATAAAATTAAATAGGTATTTCTACAGTGTAACAATGACTTTGTAAAACTGACTAGATTTCTTGAGTCATCTTACTATTTCTTCTTTGAAAAATTTGGTCCTCTATCAAAAGAGCATTCCTAATTTGTAAATAGCAATACAGGAAACCAGACTTTAAGGGAATTTGAGTATTTTTCTTACAGATACTGGCCCTTTTGCGCTAGATTTTGTATTACTACATTTAGATTTCAATCATACACATTCTTGTATAAATTGGACAAAACTCATCCTCACAAGTGTGTGACTGTGATCTGGATGATGTGTTTTATTTCCCCTCACTTAAACATGGCCTCTCAATCTTTTTTTTTAATCAAGTTTATTGATTCCACACACCCCATTTCCCCCCACATATTTTATGAACAGAGTATTGGCCATATCATAACTTATACAACTTAACATATTCAAATACATTTTACTCAGTTACAATTTTTGCCAAAATTTCCTTTTTCCATTTTTTAATCATGTCTTAAGATTTCTATGCTTATTTATATAAACAACATCTTAATTCACCCTCAAATTCTAATTTTTCTGTTTTAACTCATATTTATTCTCTTTTATTTTTTAATAACTCATTCTTTATCCTAGTGCCATGATGGCGAACCTATGGCACGGGTGCCACAGGTGGCACACGGAGCCATATTGGTGGGCACGCGAGCTCAGCTCCAGCATGTATGCATGTGCCAGCCAGCTGATTTTCAGGCCTTCTGGGCCCACCAGAAGTCAGGAAACACACTGTTTTCGGCCTCTGGAGGGGGTGGGGAAGGCCGTTTTTGCCCTCCCCAGGCTCCTATAAAGGCTCTGGAGCCTGGGGAGAGCAAAAAATGGGCCTACCGGGCCCACCATGCCATCATGTGCCAAAAGCGGGGGGAGCACGGGGGGGCAGGGCGCATAGAATTATGGATGTGGGCACATGTGCGTGTGACCCCACCATGCTCCTCCCATTTTTGGCACGCAATGGCAAAAGGGTTAGCCATCACTGTCCTAGTGCATTTATGTATGTTCAGGGTTGCTTTTCTTCCATTTTATCTTTTTTATTGTACAGCAATCTTTCTTCTCAATCTCTCTCTCCCTTCTTTCCTTTCTACTTTCTTCTTCCCTCTTCTCCTGCTCCTTCTCTACTTCCCCTTCCTTTCTCCCTCTCCTCCTCTCTTTCTTGTTTTCTAACCCTCTCTCCTACTCTTATTTCCCCTCCGTCCCTTCCTCCCCTCTTTCCTTTCTTCCCATTTCTCTCTCTCCTTCTTCCCCCCTTCCATCCCTCTACTCCTCTTTCATCTCTCTCTATTGCTGTATCTATTTTCTATTTTCCACTATGGTGTTCAGGCAACCCTGACTTTTCTTTCATTTATTTTCTCAAAATTCCCTTTATCTTTTAATTATTAACAATGTACTTCAATTTATTTTTATCTTAAATACTTTACTAGCATAACCTTCCAACCCTTAACAATATCTTCCTTCTGTTTTATTTCTTACATGTATTGTTTTATTCTTACTTGCATCATTTATTAACATTTCCATTTTATTCAATTTTACATTTCAATTTTCCCTTTAATTTAAATTAATTCTTTTGTTACTATTATTTCTATCGAATTTGTACATCTCCCAACAACAAAATATATAGTCCATTCTATCTTTCACATTGCATCTACTGACCTATTTACATTAAATAGTGTATTTCTTCTTTTTTACTTACTCTTATTTCATTTTATCTTTACTTATATCCCTTTTACAATAATCTGTATCTTCCTTCTAAATTGCTTTTTACATATGATTTCTAAAGTTAACATCCTTCTCTTCAATTAGCATATTTATCCTTTAAATTCCTTTTTACTATCTCCTATTTTCTTTTAATTTCTCCACAATTCCATTTCTTGACACTTTCCTCCCTTTCTCCCATTCCTTTGCCTTCTTCTTCTCCTCCTTTTTCTTCCCCATTTCTTTCTCTCCTCTTCCTTTTTGAGATGTATTCTCCTTTATCCATTTTTATTCTATCACTATTAATCCCAGTGTAATCAGATTTTTTATTCTGTCATTGTTAATCCCAGTGTGATCATCTTTTTATTCTATCACTGTTAATCCCAGTGTAATCATTTTATTCTGTCATTGTTAATCCCAGTATAATCATCTTTTTTATTCTGTTAATCCCAGTGTAATCATCTGTATCTTTATTTTCATTTATTTCCTTCCCAATTCTTCATGTTATCAATTTAAAAGGCAAGGATTTTTAAATTTATTATTCCTTTACATATAATTCATATTCAAAGTCCATGTAGTGTCTCTTTTTTCTTTTTTCTTTTTTATCTTTCCAGATAGTGTCAAATTCAAATGTTCCTTTGAGCCATTCCAATTTCAGTCTTTGTTCTCCCTGCTCCTCTTGCAATCACATTATAGTTATATAAACAAAACACTCCTACAGTACTTCCAGAATTTTCTCACGATGATATAAATAAGCTTAGTATGATACTTTCTTTCCACCAGCAGATGTCTCTGTCCAATTTACAAATCCTACAGCCAGAAAATATCCCTTTGTAAATCCACAAAAATGATTATTTCCTCTTCTCCAAATTAAATCCTTTTGTTGTTTAAAGAATACTTCTCTATCTCTTTTTTTCTTGTCTTGTTTTAATTTCATCCAAATCGAGTTTTAAGTCCAGGTGAAAGGTTCCTTTTAAGGCTTTAGTTTTAGTTTTAAAATTCTTTTTGTTCTTTCGCTTAAATTCCCAAGTGCCAATTAGCCGCTAATTAGTCGTTGGGACTTCTTTCAAGCTTTTAAAAGTGTTTTTCTTCTTACCTGTGACTTGGCCAATTACGCACCCAGTAACAATACTCTGTTCATTCTCCACTCCTGCTCACATCTTAATCCGGTTGCCCCAGCTTGTAGCAGACATAATGGCCACCTCCCTGACCGTCGGGTCAAAGAGCTGTCTACGACCTTCCGAGGAGCTTGCTTGCTCCTCTTTGGTCTTTCAAGATGCCTCTCTCTCTCTCCCCCATCCCTCCAAGACAATTTCGGTCTGAAGACCCTCCGACCGCAGTTTGTCTGGCTGAGTTTTCATGAAGCCCATCAGAGCTTCACTATTTCCCAGCCAGTATCGCCACGACGCTTCCGGTTCCTCTTGGCCTCTCAATCTTGTAGGGGATCAGACCTGGAATGACAATTTCTGAAAGCCCTGAATTCTTCAGCTCTACCTTATGGTTCCTTGAAACTGTTCTTCTCCTGGGACAACTAAGTCTTCAAAAGAAGGGGTTCCCTCAATGAAGAATTGTCCAACACAGAAATAACACAGGGATCCTTAATAAACAGGGATTCTTCCTGTCATATACCTAGCCCCTAAAAGACTCGACAAGTGTGGGCTGCCATTTCAAATTTGTCAGTATATTCATACTTTCTTTTAATTTTTATCTTATTTCACAACTTCTTTTAATGTTTTGTTCTATTACTATGCAAACTTTTCCATGAAATATCTGTATTTTATCATCTCTAGGCATTTGCCTTTTCTTTCTCTTTTTTTCAAAATAACTACATTTTTACAAAAATCTTGAAAGCCTCCCCCTTATTCTTTTTTCATCAAACATTTTCCAAAGCACTGTTGGAAACTCAAATTATAATTCCACTGAAAATCATCATTTTAATATTCTGCAATGTAATGGAACAATTTGTCCAAAGCAATATTATAAATATAACTTAGCAGTTCATAGTTATCTTTATGTTTCCAAAGCTAAAATGTCAGAAATACTGTAGGGACCCATAAGACCTACAACCAGCTCTGTTTGCTTTAATGCAGAATAGCTAAAAAGATTGCCAAAAGATTACCTTCTTACCAGGGATAATTTTCATTGTCCAAAATTAAGTTTCTCACATTTGTTCTTGCTGTTTTTCTGTTTTGAGAATGATTTATTTGTTGTTGCAGATTATGTCTATATTGCTAGCACCTACATGGCTAATCATTTACCTTGGGCTACTGAGATCTATCCAAGCTGGTGCTTATTATGGGATCAAGCCGATGCCTCCTCAAGTGCCACAGTACCAACCCCTTGGGCAACAAGTACCTCATATGCCATTGGGTAAAGATGGAGTGCCAATGCAGCACATGGGAAAGGAGGGGCCACACCTATCATATGGAAAAGAATATATACCTCAGTATATAAAAGAAATTCCACAGATCCCCATGCTTGGCAAGGAGAGGATTTCAAAGAAACAGAAAGGTAATACGGGCAAGATGTGAAGTAGGTTGGGCTTGGTGACTGGACCAAGGTCTCCTGATGAGGTTGGAGTTGAAAATGACCCTTTCTGGTCCTCGTCCAGAATCCTAATTATTACATTATACAGGATGGAAGAGAAGGCAAGTTTCATATATTGAATATAACTTTACCCAAATGCGTAGAATATATTGCAAAAGTCAACATTTGTGAAGAATATTTTGTTGAGCTTTTTTAACCCCTTGGTTTTGGGAAAAAGCAAGACCACTTGTGCATTTATTCTGAAACAGCTATAAGCTTAAATTTACAGAGAGTTGGCAACAAGCCCAGATGTTTAAATATCCCCTTTTTTCCAACTCCCTATTTCTAGTTGTGCACCACAATTGGTCATTTTCCTCACCCATTTCCAAATATTAAGTTTATTCTGTCCTGTTACCAAAATGTTCTCATACCTGCTTTAGGCAGAGTGAGATGGCTGCTTCAGAAGGCAGATTCTGGAGTGTAATCCTGTGAGAGGCCCTTGGCAAGCAGCTTGTTGTCTTTATTGCAATAGAAGACATTGTCACTTTCACTAAAGCTGAAGTACAATTTAAGTGAAATACAGAGAGTGGCAGGGGAGTGCAGCTTGTCCACTCCCATTTTCATATCCTTATCTTCCAGATTCGAAGAAGTTACAAAAGTGATATTTTCCAACAAGTCATTTTTTTTTACTTTTCTAGATTTTGCTGTATCAAAACCCATAGAAATATCAACTTGAATATGGGTCTAATTCATCAGGAACAATTTAGGAAAGCAAAAAAATAAATAAAATAAAATTGGGGGCCAGCAGCATTGATCACAAAATTGCTAATGCTCTTTGAAAGGAGGTAATCCATCCTTCCTTTTGAACATCAACTGTGCTGTAAAAATAATCCAGCCAGTAGGCTGATACATCAATTCCTCTTGAAGCATATTGGTGACATCTAGAGCAATCAAGATGAAAATTAATATTCCTTTCTTTATTTCTGTTTCTCTCTTTAAAAAACAGAATTGCCATTAGCCAGTTTGAGAGGTGAACAGGGTCCTCCTGGAGAGCCTGGAGCAAGAGGGCCTCCAGGGTCTCCAGGGCTGCCAGGACATGGAGTACCAGGAGCTAAAGGAAAACCAGGACCACAAGGATACCCAGGAATTGGAAAACCAGGCATGCCTGGAATGCCAGGAAAACCAGGAGCAATGGGGTCTCCAGGATCAAGAGGTGAAATGGGGCCAAAGGGGGAGAGTGGATCTATGGGAATTCCAGGACCACAAGGACCACCAGGACTTCAAGGACTGCCTGGAATAGGAAAACCAGGCGACAGAGGATTACCAGGACAACCAGGAGCAAAGGGCGAGCCAGGAATGAAAGGGCAACCTGGAATACCAGGCCCCCAAGGCCCAAAAGGAGATAAAGGTGTGGGGATTCCAGGGTTACCAGGGCTAAAAGGGCCACCTGGTTTACCAGGTCCTCCTGGTCCTGTTGGACTTCCTGGAATAGGCAAACCAGGAATGATAGGGTTTCCAGGCCCTCAGGGAGCTGGAGGCAAGCCAGGAATTCCAGGGGAACGAGGGCCACAGGGCTTAGCTGGGATTCCTGGAATTCAAGGTCCTCCTGGTCTTCCAGGTATAGGGAAGCCAGGACAAGATGGAATCCCAGGACAGTCAGGCATGCCAGGTGGGAAGGGGGAACAAGGCCTGCCAGGTTTACCAGGACCACCTGGTGCTCCTGGGATTGGAAAGCCAGGTTTCCCTGGTCTTAAAGGTGATCGAGGCATGGGTGGTGCTCCAGGCCCACTGGGACCTAAGGGTGAAAAAGGCCACGTGGGACCACCTGGCATGGCTGGGCCTCCAGGGGAACCAGGCCAACCAGGCCAGCCTGGATTAATGGGGCCCTCAGGTGTGATGGGATTCCCAGGTCCAAAAGGAGAATTTGGAGCTGTTGGGCCTCCAGGACCTATTGGTCCCAAAGGTGAGCTTGGTTTGCAAGGTTTCCCAGGTAAACCTGGTTTTCCAGGAGAGGTGGGCCCATCAGGTCTGAGAGGATTGCCTGGTCCAATTGGACCAAAAGGAGAAGCTGGTCACAAAGGTTTGCCAGGTTTGCCTGGTGCTCATGGGCTGATGGGCCCTAAGGGAGAACCTGGAAAGCCAGGAACTCAAGGCCATCAAGGCCCTACTGGAATCCCAGGTATTGCAGGACCAAGTGGCCCAATTGGACCTCCTGGACTACCTGGAACTAAAGGTGAACGGGGTTTGCCAGGCCCACCAGGTTTTCCAGGAATGGGGAAACCTGGTGTTTCAGGGATGCCCGGACCACCAGGGAAACCTGGATCACTTGGTGCTCCTGGCCAGCCAGGTCTCCAAGGACCTCCTGGTCCCCCTGGCCCTCCTGGCCCTCCAATAATAATGCAGCCTACGCCGCCAGCAATGGGACAGTATTTGCCAGAGGTAGGGCCAGGCCTTGATGGAATAAAGACTCCATATGGTTATAAGGGGAAGAAAAGCAAAAACAGTGCCGCTGCCGCCGCCGCCGCCGCCACTGCCTATGAGATGCCGGCTTTCACGGCTGAGCTCACCACTCCCTTTCCACGGGTCAGGGTTCCTGTGATGTTTGACAAGCTCCTTTATAATGGCAGGCAGAATTATAATCCACAGACTGGTGTCTTTACCTGTGAAATCCCTGGGATCTACTACTTCGCTTACCACATACACTGCAAAGGGGGAAATGTCTGGGTGGCATTATTTAAAAACAATGAGCCGTTGATGTACACGTATGATGAATACAAGAAAGGTTTCCTGGACCAAGCTTCTGGAAGTGCCGTTGTTCAGCTAATGCACGGCGACAGAGTTTATATCCAGATGCCATCTGAACAGGCGGCGGGACTTTATGCCGGGCAATACGTTCACTCATCTTTTTCTGGATATTTATTGTATCCAATGTAAACTGCACACTCAGATCAAATGAAAGCTCTTTTTTTCTGTGTTTCCAAATTTATACCATTGAAAGGTGCATTTATTGATCATTTCTGGACCAACATGTACAATATTAAAATAAAATTACAAATTTAAACAGTATATGTACAGCTTGATATAAAGAAAAACTATCGATAAGCCCAGAGTTAATTGGCTTGCTGCTGTACAATGAATCTTTTCAACGTTTGTCTGCTTTTTTGCATTAAAAATAATGTCATGTCAGGGTTTCCATAAAGTGCTTACTGATCACTTGCTTCTAGGGTGAAACTTTCAAGTGGAAGGTGATAGACAAAGATACCAACATTTATTCTATAATAATACTATAAAGATTTCTTTATAACAAAAACTGCAATGACTTCAAGAAGGCTCTGTAATCATGTACCAACTTCTCTTTGCCAAAGTTTCTATTTTTATGTGAAGATTTTAATCTGGTCATATTGACAAAAATAGTAGAAAAGGACAAATCTCAGTGTTAGATAGCAATTTAATTATTAGCAAATTGACTGAAATCCATGGCATTGATTTCTTTTCCCCAGTATTTATATTCCAAGTAAATGTTTATATTCTAGATTGGTTTGTGAAATAGTTTAAATCAATGACTGAGAGGTAAAATGGTATTTACAAATCAAATAATGTTAATGCAGCACAGATTAACAGTTACATATTGATTTATCGATCACAGAAAATAAATACAGAAAATGGCAATCTGTATCTGAAATCAGGCAAGTCTGAATTATCTGACACAAACAGTGAATGAGTGATCCTTTTTCATTTGGAAATCATTGTTGTAAGTTTTGATCAAGAAATGATAGGACTGGATGTTTGATATGCTCAAAATGGAAGTTTATTTGTTGTTCATTTTCCTAGATCTGGAAAAATACTTGAAAAGGTGGCTAGCAATGACTGAAAATAGCACAGTCCTTTAGTTTTACACATTGTGTGATGCATCCAATATGAGTGGCATAAAGGCAATGGGATATAATAGAGTAACTATCTTCAGTTCAACTATCCTATGGATTATTCCTAAATGCCTATTTTGGCTTTTAAATACATGGAGATTAGAAAGTCATATGTTTGTGGGAGCAGCAAAATACTGTGGCTCTTATTATTTCATCCTGAATAAAGTCTATCTATCTGGTTGCCAAGAATTGACACCAACTTAATAGCACATACATAATAACGTTTATTGATTACTACTGCCACACATATGCTATGCCAATAATTATGACACCTAGGTTCTTTGGAAGTGAGTATGAAGGCCAACACAGCTAAAGAATTGGCATCTGTAATTTCACATTGTTGTGTAAATAATAATAATAATAATAATAATAATAATAATAATAATAATAATAATA
>WNWU01000016.1:12739126-12779339 GCA_012654045.1 Ptyas mucosa | reverse complement strand
TAATAATAATAATAATAATAATAATAATAATAATAATAATAATAATAGAAAGAGACATGGCATGTCAAAGTATTACATGACCATTACATTAAGAAAAATCGCAGACAAAGCAAATAAAAACAAGTGCTGGCAACAATTAAGAGCAGGAAAGTCGAAGAAAGAGACAGATGGGCTAATTCTGGCTGTGCAAGACCTAACCTTAAGAACAAATTCATGCAACACTAGAATTGAGAAGCCAGCAACAGAGAGCAAATGCCACCTCTGCAAAGAACCTGCAGAAACAGTGCATCACTTAGTAAGCTCCTACAAACGTTGACACAGACGAACAACAAGCAATGGCCTAACAAAGTAGCAACAATGGTACATTGGAATATCTGCAAGAAATACTACTTGCCTGTAAGCAAGAACTGGTAGAACCACAAAATGCTAGTAATAGAATGTGATGAAGCTAAAGTGTCTAAAGTGGGACTTTAGAATTCAAACATACAAAGACTTGACACCTAACACACCAGTCTTCACGATTATGGATCAGACAAAACAGTCTGGATAGTGGATAGTACACTAGAACAGGAGTATCAAACTCACGTCATCCTGTGACGTCACATGACGTATTGGGACTTTTGTCCGCTTTGCTAAACTGGGGGTGGGCATGGCCAGCATGTGACCCATCCAGCCCACAGACTGTGAGTTTGACACCCCTGCACTAGAAATACAACAGACTAGAAGAGAAAGAACTGGAGAAAATAAAAGAAATATAAAGACCAGTAAATAGAGGCCGAATGACTGTGTCAAAAGAATGCAAAACTAGTACCAATAGTTTTAGATGCCTTGGGTGCAATCCCAAAACATCTGGAGCATCAATTGAACACCATCTGTATTGACAAAATCACCATCAGTAAATTGCAAAAGGCAGCTTTACTTGGAACGGCTTACCTCCTACAATAATATCCTTAACATCATCAAACAACATCTGCCTATCCCAGGTCTTTCAGAAGTACTTAATAGGAGGCAAACAATGCCAAATCAAGTTTTAAAATCTGGCTGACTATGCAACTGACCATAATAATAAATTAACTATTTCCAGTCTGCCACTAAAGATAAAAGTCTTTAAAGAGACACTAACATAATAAAATCCTATTCAAGAATAAAATGGCAAAAATAAAATAAAATGAAAATTAACAAATATACAGCAGTTATAACAAACTTCCAGCACTGACCGTTTTAAAATCTAAACCAGCTGAAACTCAAACCAGTCCATTAAGAGATGTACATGAAAGAGTAAAGAGAATACCTCAGATTCCTAAGCTCGCAACGGATCCTGTATAGCAACCCATCTGAGAAGCAACCCATATGATGAAAAGCTTTGTTTTTGTTTTCTTATCTATTTAACAGTCTTCAAAGATTAGCACATGAGAAGGACTTCCATAACTGTTTCAAAGTATTAGTGAGTCCAAATAGAAAACACTCCCGATTAGCATTTTCAGTTAACACAGATTCTAGAAGGATACTTGAAGGACATAGATGTACCTGAATAGATTGTGCTAAAATTCTGTGGCTCTTCTTCTTCTTCTTCTTCTTGTGCCATATCCGTCATCAGACGTTGGCGATCGTGTTGGCAATCCTATTTTTGTCAACAGCCGTATGAAAAAGTGCTGCTGAGTTTTGTCCAAACCAGTCCCTAAGGTTTTGAAGCCATGATCTTCTTCTTCTGCCTGGACCTCATTTGCCTTCAATCTTTCCTTGGAGAATTAAGTGAAGGATGCCGTATTTTTCTGGGTGTCGCATCACATGTCCAAAATATTCTAACTTTTGCTTTTTAATGGCTTTATTTCCCTTTGCTTTCCCAGGTAGCTTATCACCTCATTTGTGATTTTGTTAACCCAGTTTATACAGTCATCTGTAAATCCAGATTTCAAATGCTTCTAGTTTCTTCAAGTGGTTTTCTGTCAGAGACCAACTCTTCACTCCATAGAGCAGGATATGTGTGGCCATCTGTGGTTCTGCTGAACAATATTTGCATGTATAAGAACTGTAACTGGGATTATTCTGTTGATCAAGAAATTACCATGTGGATTGGTTATTTAAAGGAGGAACTGCAGAGGACTAACTTCATCCTTTTTTCTGCTTAACAGAAATCTTGTAGTGAAAACTCTATCCAAATTTCAACAGCATTGCGTCCAGTGCCACCTGTTTGATCCACAGAGATTACGTTGGATGCTGCATGTGTAGGGCTGCCCAGATCTCATCAATTGCATATATTCAAGAAGTGCAAGGACTCCTGGGGAGACAACTATGTTAGAGTAGGAATGTCTAATCTCCACTCAGGATTTAACCAAGTTAATCTCTGCTCTTGTTACTTGAAAAGTTATAGACAAAGGATATATTCAGAAAAAGCTTGAAAAGGGACTCCCTTTCTGCCATGCCTAACAAAACTAACTATTATTCATGGCAGCCATATAGCTAGAAGTAGCCTTATATGGATGAAATATTAATTTGCATACCTTAGTTCTCATCCAGATGGGTAGTTTGAGTAGAAACATCTATGGTACAGAAGTACTTCTAGCTTTATTAGAGTTGAGGGATTAATGGACTTGGCCATTCTAATTCCTTTGATAGCTTATGGTTTTTCCTTGACATAAAAAAAGTAATCTGATTTATTTAACATCCATATGCTTTTTCAGTGTCGCATATCACATTTGTTTTAAACATTCCAGCTAGGCAAATCCTTATTGTTCCTATATCTTAAATGAAACTTCCATGCTTAATTGAAAGATTATCCTAATATTCCCTATATCAGGAAAGATTATCCTAATACAGATGTATACAAATCGAGAGTGGAATTTCCATTATTTAAATCTTAATGCATTACAGCACAAACTATTTGAGAACAATGGGCAATTCAAAGATCTTTAGGCCAGATTACTAGGATAAAGAAATAAAAAATGAAAATAAGAAATAATTTTGTATTTAAGTTTTTGTACTGATTGCAAAAGGTCTCATTAAATAACTTTTACAATGTTTCGGTATTTTATTTCAATTATTTCAAAAATGCAAAACAAGAAATCAAGTTTTCTTAAATGTGTTACTTGTGGTTCCTGCAAATTATCCTCTACAATTATTTATTGCGCTTGCTTGCTATCCCAAAACTCATTTTTATTGCTCACACTACATACAAACAGCAATTATGTAGGGAAAATGACAGCTGTATTAATTGATCATAACTACTCTGCCTGGCTACATCCAATGTAGTGCAAGTTCTGAAAAGAAAAAAGAACAATTTACCCTATGCATACAACCTTACAGTACTTTAAATATTTAATTTCCCATGAAGGGAGTTTTTGCATGTAGAAAAGATATCTTAAATAAATAGCAGGGAATGCAACTGGGAAAAAGGTGGAAGAAGGAAGTACTGTTCAATTTAGAACACACAAACAGGGCAAAAATACTAGTAAATAATTAATAAGGAAAGGATGCTAATTCTTTTTTTTTTATTGAAAAGTTTTACAAAAAAGATTTTTTTTCCCAAATATTTCCCCTTCCCCCCTTCCTTCCCCCCTCCCCCCCCCGGAACTTCCCAGAACAAAATACAGGGTAAAACAATTAACAATCATATGCTAAGCTACACTAACTAACTACAGATTCCTATCCCCCCCACAACACTTTAACTTGCCTTTTACTTAACTTATTATTTACTTAATAAGAGTATTTACTTAATACTCTTAACTTTTCTATTCATCCATAAGCTATTTGATACTTTTTAGTCTGATATTTGTTTTGAATATAATCAATCCATATTCTCCATTCCGATATGTATCTTTCTTGTGAATGATCTTTCAGATATGCAGAAATTTTCACCATTTCTGCCAAATTCGCCACTTTTAATGCCCATTCTTCAATAGTAGGCAATTCTTCCTTCTTCCAGTATTGCACCACCAAAAGTCTAGCTGCAGTTATTAAATTTAAAATCAATTTAGTCTTTATAACCGTGCAATCTGTGATTATACCCAACAAAAACAATTGTGGAGTAAACTTTATCTTCTTTTTAAGAATATTTTGGATAATCCATCATATTTAAATCCAAAATGCTTTAACTTTTTTACAAGTCCACCATATATGATAATAAGTAGCATCATCAGAGTCACATCTCCAACACTTAGATTGCAAATTTGTATACATACACGCCAACCTTTTAGGATCTAAATGCCATCTGTAGAACATTGTATAAAAATTTTCTCTTAAATTTTGTGCTTGAGTTAATTTTACATTTCTAACCCATATTTTTTCCCAAGATTCCATCATTATTGGTTCTTGAATGTTTTGTGCCCATTTTATCATACAATCCTTAACTAATTCCGTTTCTGAGTTTATTTCTATCAGTATATTATATGTTTTTATATGCATTTGACCTTGATCTCTAATTTGTTTTACCAAATTTTCCTCCTTCTGCATGATACCAATTCTCTGGTCTTCTTTCCATCTAGCTTGCAACTGTCCATACTGAAACCAAGTTTGAATTATTTTTTCTTCTTTTAATGCCTTTATAGATTTTAACTGTAATATGCCCCCTTCCATTTTAAGAAGCTCTTTATAAGTAATCACCTCTTGCTTTTGTTCTACATTTATATTCTCTATCGCATGTCTGAGTATTGCCCATATAGGTATCTTATAATTTAACTTATATTGATACTTCTTCCAAACCCGTAACAAGGCATTCCTTAGTATATGGTTTTTAAAGGTCTTATCCACCTTTTTGTCATATAATAAATAAGCATGCCAGCCATATAACAAATCATATCCTTCAATATTCAATATTCTTTCTTCTGTTGAATTAATCCAGTCACTAATTATTGTTAGGACAGCTGCTTCATAGTATAATCTTAGATTAGGCATTTTAAGACCTCCTCTTTCACGTATATCTTGCATTATTTTTAACTTTATTCTCGGTCTTTTCCCTGCCCAAACAAAATTATTAATACCCTTCTGCCATTCCCTCAAATTATCATCTTTCTTGAGTATTGGTATCATTTGAAACAAAAATAAAAACCTAGGTAAAACATTCATTTTTATTGCTGCTATTCTCCCCAACAGAGATAATTGTAATTTTCCCCAATTCTCCATCTCTTTCTGTATTTTTTGCCATAACAATTCATAATTATTTTTATATAATATTACATTTGAAGCTGTAATATATACCCCTAAATATTTAACCTTTTTTACTATTTCAAATCCTGTTAGTCTTTCTAGTTCTTCTTTTTGCTAATTCTTATTGCATCTGCTGTGACAAATTAATAACAAATCAGTTGTGCGAAAAACCTAAAAAACCATAAACCACCCATTCATCAGCCTGTCTCTGCCATCATCATAAGATACACACACAATAAACAAAACAATAATGCTCATAAATGTGTATAAAATGATGTATGGGATAGTGACATTGCTTGAAAGATGCATTTTTCTCTCAGGAATAAGACTGGACTCATGAAACTGTATACTGCAGTTTCAGATCCGATATTATTTATCTCATATGCAATTAAATTATAGAATTCATTACCGGAAGTAAATAGTGATCACTTTAGACGATAAGGTTATCAACTCATATAACGTATGTTATTAGACTATATTCTAATATTGGAGGCAGCATAGTTCTCAGTTCTAATTGTTGAGGTACAAGAACTACAGGTTGCTTGAGGATATTTCTTTAGCTAAGATGAAAGATATATAGAGCCTGTAGTACAGTGGTTTAAAGCACCCTGTTATTAACATCTATTAACATTCAGCTGCCTGCAATTACTGTAAGTTCGAATTCCACCAGGCTCAAGGTTGACTCAGCCTTCCATCCTTTCTAAGGTGGGTAAAATGAGGACCCAGATTGTGGGGGCAATAAGCTGACTTTGTATAAATATACAAAAGTATGAAGGTTATTGCTTAATGCACTGTAAGCCGCCCTGAATCTCCGGAGAAGGGCGGCATATAAATCAAATAAAAATAAAAAAAAATAAAAAAAATAATAAACCCAGAATTTATTTATCATATTTAAGAACCACCATCTTGCTCACAGAGGGACTCAGGGCAACGTGCAATAAAAATTAGGTGGAACCTTCTTCCGGAGGAAAAACATTAAACAAGTTTGAAATGTTCTTTTCTGGAAATGTATTCAAACTTTTGTGGTTTCCCCTCCTTTCTGTGTTAAACAATCAACTTTCTTTAAATTACTGCATGTTAAACACCATTGCTGAAAACATTAACAATCATTTTACTCACTAAAATTTACCAGTTAAAAAGACCCTTACCAGCAGCATAGCAATTAGGGAAAATCTTGAAACTATTAAGACCAGTCTTATTTAATTTTGAACACACAACTCAGTGATGGGAGGAAACTTTTAGACTAACATATTTTTTCCATATTTATAATTATTACATTAATATTAGATTAGTAATATATAGTATTTATTATTTTTACATGTAACATAGATCTGGCCTGAAAGCGCCAAGATCACCATGAAGGAGTAGGAAAAAGCTTTTTGTAATAGTTTTTATTATTCAATGAACTGAAATCGATCTTCTGGAGAAGGCAAATATTGCCAGCTGCTATGGACAACAATTTATAAAAAAGGTAGGCGGAAGCAGAAAGCACACAAAATAACTTTTTTGAAATAAAAGAATCATATTTTGTTCTGGGCATGATGATTATTTACTATTCATGAAACAAACTGAACAAAAATCTCTCATCAGGCATGCAACTCCTTATTAGTTATGAAAAGAAAAATAGATGTTTATTATCAAGATGGGGTGGGGGGAATCCAAAGTCCTTTTAAAGCTGTTTTTTAAATAGCATGAAATTTTTTAAATTAAAATAGCAAGGTATCATTTATTGTTATATCCTATTAGACATTTTAAAAAGCCTTTTTAAAAAACTGTTGATTTTTGCAAAATCCTATAATGCTAATTTTAATTGTAATTCAAAACAAAACTGTTATTACCAAAACCCACTTTGCTATAAAACTATAAACAGTGGGGGTATTTCTTCATAATTACCCAAGGAATATTATAGCATGGGATATAGAGTGTGAATATTATTGGGATATTTTAGTAGAGATAATATTGTATTGGGGAGTACTATTGTGGGACAGCATAGTACTGGCACAGCGTGAAATCTGTATTTATGGGTGGGATGCCCATATGATATATGAATCATATCATTAGCAGTGTAAATGCATCTATATTGATCTGCACAATATTTCAAAAAGCAATAAACACAAGCATTTATTTTATCATATTTATTATAACAAAAATAATTCTCTTTAACATCTAATATTTTACACAAATAATTACAACGGGCTTTAACATTTGCCTTTGGATATAAAAACAAAACAAAGTTGAATAGCCATTTAACAGCACAAATGTTACTCCCAAAACATTTTCAGAAAGGAAAAATGGTTGCTTAACTGTTAACTAACTTAAGAAGGCTTTGGGGGATACAAACAGCAGATTGTATCAGTGCAACAGAAATAATACTACTACTCTTAATTTCCAAATTAAATCATCACATTTCACAGGATAATCAAAATTCAATGTTAGCAACAACAAAAAAGACTCAGCCCAGTGAAAAATTCAAGCGTTTATATCTTCCACAATTTGTTTCCAATTTCATGTATATTCTATTAAATTATAAAATAAATTAAGAAAAAGTGAAGCTACTTTCAAAAACAGTGAGACCTATATCCTTAGTTCAATTTTAAATGGGCAAAGTCAGAATCTTTTATCTGAAAATATCTAGATAATAACAAAAGTTAATCTTTTGTGTAGTACTGTTGAGATGATAAACAAGACTATAGCAGTACAGCTGATCATGTAACATACAAAATATGGAATGCAGCTGAATTCAAGGGGCACTAGAAAAGAGGACTGTCTCATGGCCATATCTGAATGTGTGCAGAATTAACCCTGTGAAGGATATGTAGAAGTGGGAAATGCAGCAAGTCTTGCTTGTGGTGCATGATACACCAGCTGAAATGTCCTTTTCTTAACATTAGCTTTATTTTGCATCAATCCTGAGACTACAGTGCTCTACATGTGGAATTTACAAGACAGAAATAAAAATACAAATAGGCCTCAACATTGCAGGCCAAGTGCACAAGAAACTTTTGGAAAGACACAGTCTATTTAAGCATCTCTAATGATAGCAACTATTCATTATACAGTAGATTTGTAGATTTGACGAAGCTGCCAAGTACCTCTTTATCAGAAACAATATTTTTTTGTTTTTAATGCATTTAATAGGTGGTAATGGCTATACCAGGCACAAGTCAGTGTAAAATAAGGATATATTTGGAGTAGGTTTCCATACATTCCTTAATTTAGCATAAGGAACCTATTTTGGCCCTAACTTATCCTGGACAAACAAGCTGGAAATCTTATTCATCAACAGCCAGCAGAGTGAAATGCAATGTGAATATGCATCCCTCCATTATGTTTCCCCCTCCTTTTCTTCCCACATTAAGAATACATATCTCATCTATTCATTCACACATGCCTATTCTTATATGGCAGAGAGGCTTCAAAAAAAGTCTCCACTGCTATCAATATTTCAAAATAAGCCTGATTACTAATTTTCTAAAAGAGATTTGAATACCTCCTCAGCAGCAACTCGGTTTCAAAAATGTTGCCCAAGCCCCACACAACAAAGAGCTTTTAAAATACGCCACAAAGAAGTTACCTGAAAGCCTTGAAAAGAAGAGGAACAGCTATTGTCTCCAATTTGGTGCTGCTAAAAATAAGATTTTCTTTTTGATTGGGACAACAGGTAGGAAAATAGTTGGAGAGGATCAAGGACTTTGGAGAAATGACCAACAGCCTTCTAACATTGGCTCAAATTTGCCTGTGTCTATATTATATCATAAGACCATAGATATTCTATACTATAGAATATACTACATACTATACTATATTATGGGACCAAAGATATTAAATCATTTATTTTTAATAGAAGTAAAAGAATTGGCCTGTAAAACATAAAACTATATTGTTGTGTGTGTGTCAACTAAGTGGTTTCCCAATATTTAGGGCTATAAATAATGTCTGGAACTGCTCGTTGATGTTTATAAGAACCTTTGGGACATATCCCACTATCTACATCAAACCCCTCAGAAATTTCAAAGCAAAATTAACAAGTTAAGAAATTACATATTTTCTAAAGAGTCAAATATTGATTTAGAGAAGAGAGGGTAAAATAAAATCCAAACAAGCTCAATGATTTAGGAAGACGGTTCTACTAGAAGAATACTATCATCTGTTACTTAAAGGGATTTTGGACCCTTTTTTAAACATTTGCATTAGTAAACCAAAGAGTGTCAAATAGCTTTGATGGAAATATTATAAAAGCAGAATACCTGCCACTAAAAGGTGAACAAGTGAAATAAGAATTTGTTATTCCTTAGCTAAGCTGTTCCTTCAAAAATTGTTTCTGAAAAATGCAGGTGGCTAGATTGCTGTAGGGATTCTACTTTTACTGACTCTATGGTGTCTTTGACAACAATGCAGCGCTGACCTTAAAGTTAAAGATAAAAATTGAGAGCAGAAAATACAATTAAAGTAGGAAAAAAACTGAAACATTTGGAATAAACAATTTTAACAGCATTCTGAACAAGGCCCAAGAGTAACCTTCTACGGCAGTGTTTCTCAACTGTTGTAGCTTGAAGATGGGTGGACTTCAACTGCCAGAATCCCCCAGCCAGCAGTGCCGGCTGGGGGATTCTGGGAGTTGAAGTCCACCCATCTTCAACCTACAAAGGTTGAGAAACACTGTTCTGGTATGTCGTATTTTAAGTGGGGATGTTCACTGGGGAGAGTGGGAGGAGGGATAAAAAAGTTTGCATTCATGTAATTGCACTGCATATTTTAAAAAAGGCTGGTGGAATTTTAATCATATAATCGTGGTCACCATTACGACTTTTTAAAAATTCTCCCTGCAGATGTCCCTGATTTAAGCATCTATTGCAACATCTTGAATACATATTTAATTACTTCAAGACAATCTTATAATTGCAACGTGCAGGAAATTCCGAGCAGAGTGACTGCTTTACTTTCACTGTTCCATTATTTAAAATGAAAATTGCTTTGCTCGTAAGCCAATTTTTGCACTATATTTAGCATTTAGTAGTTACCACTGTGTCGCTTTAACCAATGCACACATTACCTTACTGAAAAATTCATTGTTTGCAGTCTTATTTTAAACAAGATTTAGAAACTAACTATATGCATTTCCAGCACTCCATCATGGAGAGCAAGTGTATTAATTTTTTTAGCACTTCACTTTTTTTTTTTACTCATGATTGAAATTCAACAGAAGGGACATTATATATTGTTGCCTGAATAACATTTTATCTATGTATCTGCATTTCAAGATGTAGGTACAGCATGCCATCGTGTGGAAAATGGTAAACAGAAAACTAAGGGGAAATAATAGTTTCTTGTTCAATGAATATAGGCAACATTTTTCCATTACTAAATTAACATGTTTGTGTAAATGACTGTGATAGTTACTTTCTGGGAAAACACTAACAGTAAGGCAGAGACATTCTTAGAAGATATGTGAGATATATTTATATTTTTTTTAAAATGACAAATTTCTATAAATACTTTATTAAAAAAATAATTCAAATAAAAATAATTCCCCCATTCAGTTTTACAAAAAAGTGATTGCTCTTTAATTTGGTTCTTCTGTGAGATTGATCACAATTTGGCGATCTATAAGATTCTTCAAAAGTCTTTGCTCTGCAGCAATATCATGGTATTCATTCTGCAAAGAACAATAAAAGAAAAATACAAAAACTCAAAAATACAAAAATTTTGCAACTTTTTTTTTTGCAACAGTCACTATTTATTTATTTGATTTCCATAGTGCCCATCTCAGCAAATGACTCTGGGTGGCTCACAAGTCAGAAATTTGCACTATAATCAAAATCCTAAAAACATTTTAAAACAACAAAAACAATAAAAACCGTTAAAACACTAAAAAAATGTTAAAGTGTCTAATGTGAATACATACAAAGCAAGACATCAGGCCTGTTAACAATATAGTCAGGAAGCAGGGCAGTGGTGAAATCCAATTTTTTTTACTACCGGTTCTGTGGGCGTGGTGTGGCTTGGTGGGCGTGACAGGGGAAGGATACTGCAAAACCTCCATTGCCACCCCATTCTGGGACCAGCCAGAGGTGGTATTTGCTGATTCTCGAAAAACTCAAAATTTCTGCTACCGGTTCTCTGAACTGCTCAAAATTTCCACTACCGGTTCTCCAGAACCTGTCAGAACCTGCTGAATTTCACCCCTGAAGCAGGGACCCTGATGTATGTAGTGCCCCAGGCTTGGTAGCACAGCCAGCTCTTTAAAGCTTTATGGAAGGCTAATAGGGTTGAGGCCATTCCAATCCATGAAGGGAGGATGTTCCACAGAGCAGGGCCTGCTACAGAAAAAGCTCCTCTTCTAGTCCCTGTCAGTTGATATTTTTGGCTGACAGGATCTGTAGCATTAAGTGAATAGGGCAGTGGATAAGCGAACTATGGGGCAGAATTTGCCACAAACTGGAAATAAATGCTGTTTTTCAGCAAAGACATTATAAATTGCATTTCTGTGACGATGGCGGGACATCAGAACTTCAAAACCAGGTTGTAATTAGCTTTCTTGGGGTCCATTGCCACTTTGAACGGTTACCAAGCAATTGGTTGTTAAGAACTACCTGCCTCATGTTTTCAGAGCTTGATTTGTTGACTCTAAATAAAGCAGTTTATTGGCATGCTAACTCTAATAAAAGAGATAACAATAATCATCACACTGAGTTATGACCAATGATAGCTCAGACTGGTTCTGTCTCCTAAATTTCCTTTTGATACTGCAGCACCCACCCCCTCCATCCAAAGCTGATCTGAGATACAGCCTAGAGGACTGTATGAAAGAAGGGTGGGATAGCTAATAACAGATCCCCAGAAAATGCTTTCTGCTACTACAAGCTGACATTTGATACAACCCAGTCAAAAGGAAATACACTGCATAAATATAAAAGTTTCTAAAGAAAATAGGGTTTTACCTTAATCATCAAAGACATGGTGTCGTTACCGTAATAGTGCAAAGAACTGCCCTGATCCTGCAGCTTGTATTTGAAGCCTGTCACATGAACTTCAGTACATATATCAAAGGCAAAGGCAATGGCAATTAACCCTGTTGTGGGATGTTTTGGTTTCTAAAACAAAAAAAATCAAATTATAAATATATTTGATTTGCAAACAGATTCACGTATGTCAAACCACATTTGCTTTTGGAAGAAATATGGCAAATTCTATATTTGCTTCTATTTCCTGCCCGCTAATCTATCTAGTGTTGATTAAAGTAAACCAAGCGTAGGTAACTCCTTTGATGGATAGATACTATATTTTTTGAATTTTTGAGACTTAGGCCAAAATACAGAAGGTAACAATACTACATCAATGGCCCCACCCTCTTGGAGAACAGCTTTTGTTTCATTGATTCCAAAGGAAGACCAAAATTGTATTAAACCTGAAAATTTTAGGCCAATATCACATTTGAACACCGACTATAAAGTCTTTGCTAAGATATTAGCGAATAGATTAGTGCCAATTATGCAACAAACAGTTCATAAGGACCAATCAAGGTTTATAAAAGGGAGAAAAATGAAATATAACATGAGACAAGTTGTAAATTTACTGGAGTATTTGGAAAAAAACAACCAAGTCCCTGCAGCGTTTGTATTTTTGGATGCAGACAAGGCATTTGATCGATTGAATTGGCAATTTTTGTTTAAGATAATAGAAAAAATGCACTTTGGAGAATATTTTATACAATCAATTAGAGCAATATATCAGGAACATATTAAATTATTCTAATCCTAATATTAAACTATTATTTAATAACTATTAAATAATAGTTAATGGAGATCTAACAGATGTTTTTAAAATTGAGAAAGGAACAAGGCAGGGTTGTCCTGTGTCCCTATTGTTGTTTAACTTTAGAAGTTTTGTTGAATAAGATACGCAACTCGGATAAAATAAAGGGAATTGTAATTAGACAGCAAGATTATAGATTAAGAGCGTTTGCAGACGACTTGGTTGTTACTTTATCTCAACCCATAGAATCGGTTCCACATATGTTGGACATATTACGTCAATATGGTAAGGTATCTGGATTTAAAGTAAATCAACATAAGACAAAGGTGATAACTAAAAATATGTCTATATCTCAGCGAGAAGATTTAGGAAGAATAACAGGGTTTGAAATAGCTAAAAAGGTTAAATACTTAGGAGTGTATATTGCAGCCTCAAATACAAAATTATTTAAAAATAACTATGAAGTTCTTTGGCAAAAAGTGCGGAAGGAAATGGAATATTGGAAAAAGTTACAATTATCTTTATTGGGAAGGATAGCAGTAATAAAAATGAATGTATTACCTAAGTTTCTTTTTTTGTTTCAAATGATATCAGTGCTTAAGAAAGATGGAAACTTGAGGGAGTGGCAGAAAGGGGTTAATACTTTTATCTGGGATGGGAAAAAAACAAGAATAAAATTGAAAATTATACAGGATGTACATGAGAGAGGAGGTCTTAAAATGCCTAATTTAAGATTGTATTATGAAGCAGCTGTCTTATCACAAATTAGTGATTGGTTTAATTTAACTGAAGAGAGAATCCTAAATATAGAAGGTTATGATTTGTTATATGGCTGGCATACTTATTTGTTATATGAAAAAAAAGTGGACAAGGTGTTTAAAGATCATATACTTAGAAATGCTTTGCTGAGGGTTTGGAAAAAGTATCAATATAAGTTAAATTATAAAATACCTATATGGGCAAATCCCAGACATGCAATAGAAAATATAAGTATAGAACAAAAACAGGAGGTGATTACCTATAAAGAGCTTATTTACATGGAAAGGGGTAAACTGCAACTGAAACCCTTAAATGTATTGAAAGAAGCAGGGATAATTTATACTTGGTTTCAGTATGGTCAGCTTCAAGTTAGATGGAGGGAAGATCAAAAAATTGGTGTTATGCAAAATGAGGAAAATTTGGTAAAACAGATTAGAGATCAAAGTCAAATGCATATCGAAAGGTTGTACAACGCATTATTGGAAATAGATTCGGAAACGGAATTGGTTAAGGATTGTATTATAAAATGGGCACAAAATTTTCAGGAACCAGTGATGATAGAAACTTGGGAAAAGATCTGGGTCAGAAATGTTAAATTTACGCAAGCACAAAACTTAAGGGAAAACTTTTATAAAATGTTTTATAGATGGCATTTAGACCCTAAAAAGTTATAATGTATGTATCCTAACTTGCAAGCTAAATGTTGGAGATGTGATTGTGATGATGCAACTTATTATCATATATGGTGAACTTGTAAGAAAATCAAAGCATTTTGGATAAAAATTTGGTGGGTGATGCAGAATATCTTGAAAAGGTTGAAATTTACACCGCAATTGTTTTTACTGGGTATAACAAATAGTTGTACATCATTAGAGACTAAACTGATTTTAAATCTAATATCGGCAGCTAGTTGTTGGTTGCACAACATTGGAAGAAGGACTCTTTGCCTACCATTGAAGATTGGATACTGAAAGTAACGAACTTAGCGGAAATGGCAAAAATTTCAGCATATTTGAAGGGCTATATGCAAGAGAGAGATATATTAGAATGGAGATGGATTGATTACATTCAAAACAAGTATCAGACAAGAAAATATCAAATAGCTTACTAATGAATGTTAAACTTTAGATCTATTGTGATATTAATAGTGGAGTTAAGGTTCTAGGGGGGATTTGATAGTTTAAGGATAGTTAGGTTAATTTAGCTTATGATTGGTAATTGAAATACCCTGTATTGTGTTCTGGGAAGTCGGGAGTGGGAGGGGTGGAAAGGGGGGTTTGAGGGGTTGAGGGGGTTGGGGGGAGGGAAAAAGAGTGGGGGGAATACTGGGGGGGAAATTTCTTTTGTGTAAAACTTTTCAATAAAAAAAAATACTACATCAATGGATGTTCATTATGTAGTAGATTGACTAATTGCCTATTTAGGACACAAGTGTGTGTGGGGGAAAGAGACTAAATGTTTGTTTTTAATATACATCAGTCCTTGATAAGTACACAACACTTTTTATATGGTTGTTATTTCAAAATGGTAAAAGACTTTGATTTGGTAACTGGGAGGGCCTTTGGAGGCCACAAGGAATGAAATCAGTGGTGGGTTGCTACCGGTTCGCCCCGGATTGGGCGAATTGGTAGCAGCAGCAGGGGGAGGCTCCCCCTGGATGCTTCTGTGCATGCGCAGAAGTGTCACACGCAAGCACAAACGTGCCCACAAGCAAACCGGTACCGACAGGATTTGAAACCCACTACTGAATGAAATGCTGTAGATTTTGCTCCCCTATAGAACTTAGAGGTAAATGTAGAACTGTGCCTAAAACAGCTGCTTCTGTGGAAGTCTCAACGAAGTACAATTGTTGGGTATTTCCCACTTTGCTCACAATAACTATTAGAAAGCATAGCTTAGATGCCTCCAGGAGAGGCTTTCTGAGTGCTGAGATCTTTCCCAGTCTACTGTCTCTTTCAAATGCCTTCAACGGTTTTCCCGTTTGCCTTGTTGATATCAGTGCCATCTGGCCAACTGTCTACCTGGTTATTGTTTCTACAGCTTTCATTACTTTTGCACACTGTATAGGAGCTTGCTTACTGGTCTGTGAAGCACTGCTGCTGCTATTCCAGGTCAAGGTAACTAGCATCTGCTAGACACTCAGGCATTGCTATAACTAAGCTGCAGCGGCCTGGTCTTTTCTTTATGCTTCCCCACCCCCTCCGTTGGCTGTGGGCCTCATTCAGCCAGCTTTCTCAGACTAATCTAATGAATGAGATAGTAAAGAAAAAAATGGGTTGAAGAAAAATGGAAAAAGCAGCATATTTTAACATGAAAAAATAATATCCTAATCTTGACTCAGCAGATTTTGAAGCCATACTCAGTTGTTTTTCACTCTGGTCTTTTCCAGAGCGAAAGCGTATCAGCCCTCTAAATAGGGCTACCTCACCTAGGCTGCAGAAATCTGGATGACTACTAGATAATAGCAGAAAATTTGGTTGAAGAATCCACATTATCTGTATTACTTTGCAGAATTTAAAGAAAATGTGGGAAAAACACATTACTCATTACACCAGCAGTCCCAATTTTATGTTCAATTCTGGAATAGTGATACATTGGAACAATTTTAGAAGAGGGCTATCAAAGATGGTGAAGCCCTGGAAACAAAACCCTATGAGGAAAGGCTAAAGGGCTTGGGGTAAATTTAGCCTACAGAAGAGGAAATTAAGGGCAATATAAACATCTTTAGCTATTTCAAGGTTGTGGCAGAGTAAAGTGATTTTCTATTATTTCAGAACCAATAGGTTATACTATCAGGACCCAGATTCAAGCTAGACTTCAGAAAGGACTTTCTGACATAAAACTACCAGCTAGTAGAATAGCTTGCTACATGGAATGATGAATCCTACTTTGTTTGGTTGTCTTCATACAGAACTCCGATGGTCATCTATAGTGGATTCTGCACTAAGCAGAATTTTGGACTAGGTAACCTGCTTACTAAGGTTCACAAGCTAACTAAAGGCAGTGGAAAAGCATTAAGATTATCTGCCTGCTCTAAATGACCTGTAACCGCCAGTTATAGTTTTTCTGTCAAGCAGAATAGCAGCACTTAATTTATTTTAAGAGCTGGTTCAGAACACCAAGTTCATATAAATGAGAAAAAAAGCCTCCAGAATTGATAACTTCCTTCATTCCACTTTTAAAGTAGCCAATTATCATGGAAGATAAATATTAAGATATGGGACTATTACCTAAGGGCATAGTTATTGCTATTCATTTGGGTATGTTACTATAGGCCAATAATAATAATAATAATAATAATAATAATAATAATAATAATAATAATAATGGTTACAATTTTTATTGGACAATAAATGGAACTAAAATGTATAAAATTGGGACTATATAAATATTTATTAGTATCAAATGAATTGATTCCATTAAAGTTCAGATTGTTTTTTAAAATTCTACAACCAGTTCATTTAAAATAAAAACAGTTATGTAAAATAGTAATCCAAACCAACATTTAAAAATACAAATATGCACTTTTCAGGGATTCCTGCATTTTTTAAAAAATTAAACGTTCTGCAGCCTGAAAGCGCTTGAAACCTTCTGCTTTAAATAACAATTAAAAGCTCTCTTAAATTATTTATTTATATTATACATATATAATTATGCATATATAATTATATATTACATTACAATTATTGTTCAAAGTTCTAATGAAAAACCAATGACATATCTGAACATCAACAAGAAATCTCAAGTTAAATTATCTTGAGCCAATATCTCATACTTTCCTTCAGCCTACCCAATTTCTCAAGATTAAGAGGATAGGATAAAAATAATATGTACCATTCCCAATGCCTGGGAGCTAAAAACAATATAGAAATATAATAATGTACTAATTTCGTTGTAATAGGTAGTCTACAGGAAACTTTGATTCAGCATTTCCGATTACAATTTCTTAGCCAATATTATTGAAATTGTCATAGTAAAATACATACTCCTCGTCTAGGGAATTTTCTGGGAAAATGAAGCAATTCATATGCTGTTCTTTGAATAATAAATGGATCAAGGATTCTGATTTGCTTTGGCTTATAAATCATCCTCATTGCTGGTTTCTTCCAGAACACATCAGTTGCCTATGGACAAAAAGCATGCCTTTAATAGGTTAAAGCTGTACTTCCATAACAGAAAAATGTGCCATTGTAACGGAAAGAAATATCATACAAATTAGTTCTAAAAAAAGATGCAGTAGTCATGTTCTCTTCTCTTCGTTTCTTAGTTGCCATGTATATGGGAGGAGGGAGGGACCAATGGAATGTAAAATGTTTTCTTCTAATGTTCCAGATATAATAGCAACAGGGTTCGTGGGAACCAAGGTCATCTCAACGAGTGCTTGTAACAGCCGGAGGGAGCAGCTGGGAAGCATACCACATGGGAAACATCTATTCTTTTAATTCTATAAAACTGTGGGAAATATTTAGAGTTGGATTCACACCTGAATGTGCTGATATGATGTATCCAATAAAGGAGATCTTTGAGAAAAGCTACAGCCTCAAGAGTCCTGAATTGATTGGGATCATTACTCGGAACCATCCCTACATCCCAATCCATCAACTCTTGATCATTCTTCTGCAACCCACCAAAACCCATATAGAAATCAATCTTGGAGTGTTCATTGGAAGGGCTCACTATCACATTAATGTACTCTGTCACTGATGCCCCTGCACTTTGTCCTCTCACCACAAGTGGTGGTTCAATACAGGCAATTTTGTCTCTCATAGAACATTGCTATTCCCTATCACAGTGATGGCGAACCTTTTTGCCATCGCATGCCAAGAGAGGGGGGAGCGGGGAGGTAGTGTGCGCACGTGCCCACACGCATGCATGCGCAACCCCCCCCCCCCGCTCATGGCACATGATGGCCTGATAGGCCCGTTTTTCTTTCTTACCTGGCTCAGATCATGTCTATTTATCTGGGAAGGGCGAAAACAGCCTTTCCCACTCCCTTGGAAACCTCTCTAGGAGTCTCTAGGAGCCTCTCTAGGAGTCTTTGGAGGCCGAGGACAGCAAAAAAGGTCACTTCCTGTCCCGCCGGGAGTCAGGAAATGGGCCCTTTCAGCCTCTGTAGGGCCTCCAAGGATGTGGGAAAGGCTGTTTTCGCCCTTCCCAGATAAATAGACATGATCTGGAGCCAGGTAAGAAAGAAAAACGGGCCTTCCCCAACCCCACCCCAGTCCCTCCAGAGGCAGGAAACAGCCTGTTTCCCTAGTTCTGGTGGGCCCAGAAGGCCCGAAAATCAGGTGACCGGTGGGCGCATGCGCCCCACAGCTGAGCTGGCGTGCCCACTAATATGGCTCCGTGTGCCACCTGTGGCACACATGCCATAGGTTTGCCATCACGGCCCTATCACCTCAAAACTACTCAAGCAACCAGGCCACCTAGGATTTCTCTATGTCTATGAAGATTCTTAGTCACCCATGTCATGATTGTCCCAAAGTGCTTTTTCACCTTGAAGATGTTTCACTTTTTGTCCAAGAAGTTTCTTGGTTCTGACTAAAGAAGTGTCTTCAAGGAAAAACAAAGTCCAGTTGCCTTTTGAAAAAGCATCTTTAGATCTTCACTAGTGTCAGCCAGGATATCTTAGCTCAACACTCTGATCCTCATTTGAAACAGATCCAGGGAGGGAGGAAGATTACTAACTTAATATCTGAACATAGCTTTTTCAGTTATCTAGGTGAGTAATATGTCCACTTGGTCTCATTGAAAAAATGAACTTGACACTAAGAGCAGACTTTGTTGTTGGGTCTATCTTCCAACAGTACCTTAAACACTAATAATTCAGAGGACCTCATCAAAGGAAAAAAACTAAGGGCCCACTATTCCATTCTGATTTCTCAGACTCACTCCCTTCTGCTGGTTGGGTGAAATCATTAAAATGAGACTTAGCCTTAGCACTGGTCTGCTCAAATTCAAGCCGGGTGAATCACCAATCTCCTTCCTACTTCTTGCTTCTTGCTTGCACTCTAAATTTCCATCTTTACTGCGAGGCTGCTCCTTCAAAGACACAAAACACCATTCTGCCAGCTCCAGCTAACTCTATTCCAGTATAAAAATTATCCTCAGTATAAATCTTTGGATTTCCAAAAAAATTATTTCTAAAACATTAACTTACAATCTAGCACAAAAAGAGTTGATCAATATTTGAAGCACTTTCAAGAGAAGCAAGAAAGGGGATTTTTAAGGAATCTGCTCAAATTTTCTAAACTTTATTATCAGACTTCCATCCTGTCTCTTTTTTTATTCAACTCAAAGTGGCATACATAATATTCCCACTTATTTTTTCCATAACAACAACTCTGCAAGGTGGGTTGAAAGTTCATCCAACCAGCTTTTTTGACTAGCCAAGAACCTGAACTCATGATTTCCCAGTTTCTAGTCCAACACTTTAACCATTATATCAAACTGATTGTTCCAAGTTACCTTGTCTGTATCCAGTCCTTTTTTTCCCCTCCCTTTCCCTACCTTTTAAGAAAGTAACATCTTAAATTGTAAGTGGATTTTTACAATATTAATTAATATAGCCTATAAGTATTATCAATATTTTATCTGGGAAAAGGGGAACATCATCATTATGAGATTTTTAGTCCAAGTTTTTACAATATATTTTGTTAATTCAAGGATACATTATAAATATAATACAGTATGTTTTTATTTAACTCACTAACTTCATCTATGCAAAGAGTGTATTTAATTGTTGCAGGAAGCAGATGAAAAAAAAATAGAAAAAAAATATAGATATACAATTACTTTGCATGATTTCTGCTAGTTGAAGGAAAGGTCAAAAATATATTCCAAAAGTACCAACCTAAAAGAGATCATTCTTACTTAGGACAATTCCCCATGGTTGTATACAGCAGTATATAAATGAACATTGCATTAAGTATAGCTACATGTTCTTGTGATTTAGGCATACTGTAAGAACAAGCCAATCCTGCAATAATGTAATTAATATTCTCAACTAGTACCCACTGCAAAGTGCTGTGTCTCTTTATGGTAAGGACAAGAAAGAGAAAATTTAGATGCATTATCACCGCACAGAACTTACCACTATATTATGGCCACTTAATAGGTCTGAAAGCCATTTTAAGTCGTGGCGCTTGAAGACAATAAAGACTGCAGTGGTTTTAGGATCATAGTGAAATGGATCTGAAAAAATTGACTCTGGATAGAAAAGTCGGAATGTCGTCCTCCTTCCAACATCATCTTCATAGCCTTTAACAGGCCCATTATTCATTCTATTCAGGAAAAATATTATTAATAGTTATGAAAAATCCTTTTATTTCTGAAGTACAACTTTAAGACTGCATTCAAAATCAGAATTTGTTCTAATATTGATTAGAAGTATGCAGATTTCACCTGTAAATACATAATAGATGCAATATGACAACAGGGGAGGTTTCACTGAAGTAATATTAGGTTCCATGCCTTAACTCAACTGTTGGAATCTTTTGCTTTTATTTTTAGGAGCACCTTCCTTTGGGAGAAATCTGTCAAGGGACATACAAAAACCCAAATCCCCCTCTTTTTCAACATTTCCTGCTCTCCCTCTTTTTTGTCTTCCTACCAAGCAGATTACTAAAGAATGGACTATCTTTGACAGAAGTCAAAACTGATGCACAAGGCATTTGACATGAAGCAAAACATTGCATGGATTTATTGAAGGATGCATATGGTATAAAAACTGGCAAATCACTCATTCTTGATTTAGTTTCTATTTGCTATCAGAAGAGTCAATATATAGATTAAGTCCTTTTGCAGAAAAATTTTCTGAACCATGTAAGCTGTTCTGTAACCTATTTGAGCAACACAAACATAGGATACAGGAATGTCGCAAGGGAACAGTAATTATATTTTCTGTGGTTTCCTACTTCTTCTTTAGCTTAAGTGAAACAGCTGTACTTCCTAAAATATTATGTAAAGTATTGAATATACAATCTCGAAATTATTTCTCCTAAATAAACTTTTTTATTCTGTCTTTTGCTTTACCTACTCCAAGGTGATCTTTTTCCTAGTGTATATTTCAATTAAGTTACGCATTATAACCAAACATGCGACTGATTGTACCTTTAAGACAACAGCTGCTCATGAAAACTTATCACTATTAAACCTACTTAATTTTGAAGGTATAGCCAGTCTTCATGTTTACTATTTTGCTATAGACTAACACAGTTATGTACCGTATTTTTTTGATTATAAAATGCATCTGTCTATAAGACGCATCTAAATTTAGAAGAGGAAATCAACAAAAAAAGGTTTTGGCCCCCGCGTGCCCTATTTTCAGGCCTTTTTGGGGGGGCTTTTCCAGCCTTTTTTCAGCCCAATTTCAAGGCTTTTTTCTGCCCGTTTTTTAGGTTTTTTTCAGCCCATTTCAAGGCTTTTTTCTACCTGTTTTCAAGGCTTTTTTGGCCCATTTAAGGCTTTTTTTGCCCCATTTTCAAGGCTTTTTCAGCCCGTTTTTGAGGCTTATTTCAGGCTGCTTTTTCTGAAAAAAATGGCCAAAAAAGCCTTGAAAACGAGCCCAAAAAAAGCCTAAAACATGAGCTGAAAAAAGCCCCAAAAATGGGCCAAAAAACCCCCAAAAAAGCCCCCAAAATGGGCCGAAAAAAGCCAAAAAAAGGCCTGAAAATGGGACATGCAGAAGCAAAAAAAACCACCAGCTGGCGGGTGGGCGGGGCTTTGGCAATATTTGGTTTACAAGACGCACAGACATTTTTACCCCCATTTGGGACACAAAAAAATGCATCTTATAGTCCAAAAAATATGTTATTTTGCTTGTAACTTTAAAATAAATAAATAAATAAAACAAAAATTGGGGCAGGAAGGAGCAACCTAGGATGTCATCAATCATGAATGGATTACATTTAAAAGGAGATATTCTACTTTGCATAATAAAGTATCAGTTTTAAATTTATCCATGAATTTATTACACAGTATGCCTTTACAGGTAGTTCTTGTTGTCAAGCGCAAGAAGCCAGAAGCTGGGATAGAATTCAAAAGTATTATGTCTTAATTTCATGCTCCCTATGCAAGAATCTGCTTTACTAATGGTCAAGGCAAACTTCGTGCTAGACAAGAGTCAATGGAATTTATGGGGGCCAGACTTAGATCTCCTGTGAGAGCTTAGTGACTCCAAACTGATGGTGCATTTGACCCTGCCTTCAGGGTTAATCTGGTCATCTCCTACACTTGTTTAATCACTATAACTGGGATCAGTAACCCCATTGCTAATTGCCCATCAGTTATTAAGTGAGACATTATATGTCTGCAATGGACTTACAACCTCACTTCCACTGTAATTGTTAAGCAAATCACCCACACTCATTAAGCAAGACACTTCATAACTGCTACTTGTGATTTTATTCCTGACTTCTCCATTGATTCTGCTTGTTGGAAGTCAGCTGTGAAGTATGCAAGTTGTGATCACTTGACTGTGGGTACAATGTAAGAATTGTTAAATGCGAAGACAGATCGTAAAGTTATTTTTTCAGTGCTTGCATCATTTCAAATAGTCTCTAAACCGAGGTCTACTTGTATATATTGCAATATGCCATATTTCAATATGCCATTTCCTGCCTCTTTTCCTTGTAATAATAGGGGCCCATACCCATTATAAAGCTAATGACAAAATACTTGTTTTCACATCAGAAAGTTTCTTTACCTAATTACCACATCGTAAGAATCAATTTTTTGACCCAGCTTCTTGTTTCGAAGGATTCCTCCATTGCCAACCACAATACATTTTTTACAGGATGGGCTGTTGAATGATAAGAACACATCTATTAAGCATTATACAATAAATGTGTGTTTATAAACAGAAGGGCAATGTTAAATGTAATTTAATCAAAATATTATTACCATCAATGTTCATATTCAGAAGCCCTGAAGATGAGGAAGGAGACAAAGTGATACTCTCTAAACTTTAAGGATAGAAAATCAACCCACTGCTGCAGATTAAGTCTATTAGATTTGAAATGGATTTTTAAGCAGAAGGTAGAGCGCCCCAACCAACATCATTCTTGACAGTTTCTCATTTGTAAGTACAATTTCTGAAGCTATTTTCCCATTAAACTAAAGTAAAAAGGGAATGGAAAATGGATGTAGGACACTTTGTTTGAGCCACACAAGAGATACAAAATCACAAGATCCGTTTTATTTCATTTTACATTTTTGTTCATCTTGCACAATAGATAAAACTATGATAGGTAAAAATTTGCTACTTTTAAAACTACATTTTCATGTCACTTAATTCATAGAGGGAGAAGGAGCAGACATTATATGAGAAAGACTGCCAAAGAAAAAAGGAATCTGCAGCTTTGGAAAGCCCCTTAAACTGGCTTCCTAAGTAGTTTTCAATTATAATGTCATAATTTTAAGTTTCCCTGATTATACTATCAATTCAAGAACTGTTAAAAGTATGAAAACAATGAATGCTTCTGCTAATGAAAAAAAATCTGCAATTAAAATTCTATTACGAAATACAAAAAGCAATATTATATCATAAAATGCATAGATTTTTTTTACAAAGATCTCTAACATCACATAAAAGATATAATCTTCACCTGTTATCTTCCGGGAACAGGTCACAGCTTTCAAGTTTTGAAAGTGCAAGTTGAAAATAGATTTCTGTAACACAAACTTTTTATTTAAAAAAAAGAACCAGCATTTTATTGCCCCAACAAAATTCAGCATAATTGATTTGAGTATAATTTTTTGTTGTTGTAATACTAAAATACAAAATCAAGCATATACGATTTGAATATAATTTGTTGTTGCTGCAAAGCTAAAGTGCACGCAGAACAGATTTCTGTGCAGGAACTTTCTTTTGAATTTTTAGAGCTAACAAAAAATAAGGCCACCTCAATCTAGGTACCTGCATGAACATAGCTTGCAAGCAGGATTTAAGCACCACATTCAACAATCAGGAATGTTATCCTGAGGCAACTTTCATTGTATTATATAAAAGACATGTCTAGAAGCAGAGTAATCTCTACTTACAAAAATATGCAATTATATTCCTAAACACATAATCACAATCAGACTAAACATATTCCACACATTTTATCCCCTTCTCAACGAGTTTCAGCTGCTGCTCAAATATATATAGTGGAAGCATTTGCTACATAATTATAAGAACTGGCCCCCAATATGTGCAAATCCTCAGCATTGAAGTAATGGTCTTGTTCAGATACATATGACTTATGCTCAGTATATTCTGCCAGCTGGCCTGGGGAACCCAGAGCAGGATGGCGCCCATTAAATGGCTCGTGTGATCTGCTGTCGGCAGAGCGGGGGGGGGGGGGGGAAGGGGTGATTTTGTTATATTGCACTATATTAATTTCATTTTTTCATTTTCATTTAATTAGATTTGTACACCGCCCTACTCCTGAAGGACTCAGGGCGGTGAACAGGCACAAGATAAAATACATAAATACAAAAGTTAAAACATAATTAAAACCAAATTAAACAATTTAGCCCACGACAGTTAAAAATCCCAATAATTTAAAACGAATTAAAATTTCACTTTAGAAAATTTAAAAGATCTTTAAAAGAAAGAAAAGGGGAGAAAGTTAGGCCAGGCCGGCTTGCTGGAATAGGAGGGTCTTAACAGCATGGCGGAAAGTACGCAGATCTGGGATCCTCCGTATCTCCGGGGGACGCTCATTCCAGATAGTAGGTGCCCCCTCAGAGAAGGCCCTCCTCCTGGGGGGCCGCCAGTCGACATTGTTTGGCTGACGGCACCCGGAGGAGCCCCTCTCTATGAGAGTGTACCGGCCGGTGGGGGTCTGTTTGTGATAGTAGGCGGTCCCGTAAATAGCCAGGTCCTAAGCCATGGAGCGCTCTAAAGGTGGTAACCAAGACCTTGAAGCGCACCCGGAAGACCACCGGGAGCCAGTGCAGCTCGCGCAGGAGGGGTGTCACGTGGGAGCTCCATGTTGCTCCCATAACCACTTGTGCGGCCGCAGGTGGTTTGATTCTTTTTGTTAGTTTTTATTGTTTTAAATGTGGTTTTATATTCTGTAAGCTGCCTTGAGTCGCCGTGGGCGAATAGGCAGCAATATAAATTCAATAAATAAATAAGTAAATAAAATAAATTAACATAGATACAGGAAGACCTCACCCAGTATTACAAATGAAGAGAGTACAAGAAAGCAGTTCCTGCATCTTCTAATTTTACTGCCGAAGCATGTTGTTAGTTTATATTTCACTCTATCTCTATGCAACAACACTTCTGAAAACACTATACCACTGAATAAAAATGAAGTGCACATCTTTCATAATTGAACCCTAACTGAATGCTGCTGGTACTATGTGTAAGTATGTGGCAGAGGTCCCCAACCTTTTTGGCAGCCAGCACCAGTTTCATGGAAGACAATTTTTCCACTGACTGGGGTGTGAGTGTGGGTGTCTCTTTCCCATGTAACATTAACATGCCAACACTTACTTACCTGAATTCCTTACTCCATAAGGTAGTTCAAACTTATTACTTCCACGACTTGCAGATGTATCATAAAAGTTACTTTTGCACAAGAAAGGACAGAAATTATCCATCCTAGAGAGAATGGAAAAATACTTACTTGTATTTATGTGGTTACTTTACACTGTTTTTCAGACTGCCTATTTCTTACCAACTAAACTCTAATATAATTAAGCAACAAAAAAAGGCAAAAAAGGCAAATAGCTATTGTAATAGACAGACAGACATAAAACATAACAATATACTGAAATAACAATAACACAGACACATTTTTAAAATAATTATTCCAGTAATTGAACAGGCCATTTCTCTGATATCCGTATTGTCTAATGAAACGTGATGAATAAGATAACCAAGCATCTTACTAGGATCTCAGTATAATGAAGTAGACCTTCACATGAACATTTGAATGTGCATATTTGAATTATCAGACCAAAGGAGAAATATAGTCCTTAAAACAGAAAAACAAAAGTTGCCTCCACTGCTAATCAGACAAAAGTGAAACCATCATAGAGAAATAGCTATTAATCAGAAACAAAGACTAAAACAAGAGATTTATTAAAGGAATTTATTAAAAACAAATCATATAGATAAGCTGAGCTGGGACACCATATCATGTCAGTTCAGTAAAAGATTCTTGCAAAATTTCCATTAAGCAAAGTGCAAACGTTTCAGCATCTCTGGGTAGGACTAAACAGGTTTTTGAAAAATCCTACTGAATCTTGTACTGTAGCTTCTATACGAAGATTCAGGATAGCATACTTTTAGTGCCCTATAGTTTCTAACCCTCTTTCTTCAGAAAGCGAGATTCCAGAAGGACCAGTGAAAGGTCTAGGAGAATCAACAGAATCAATCTTCATATCACTGACAAGAACTATTTTTGTCACCAAACCAGGCATGAATTATGGAATGGATTCAAATAAACAATCTCCTTTGAAATAGCATTGTCCTGAGAAGATACTGCCTGCTCTAAGAATTTGCTCTAACATAGTACACTAGGTCCTGGGTAATACTTATTCTGGTCAATTAGACAAATTAGGAATTCATTATTTCAACTTTCAAGACAAACGGATTCATGAATTAAGCAAATGAAATGCCCTGCGCCTGTAAGCAGTTTGTACACATGCTCAGATGCACAATGTGAAATATATTTATAATAATCTAACCAGACCAGCTATTTTCTTTCTTGCCCTCAGATAACGTATATATACATATGTGCACACTTTTTAATCAGTGTTGATTCATTCATTTTCCTAGAATTGAGAGTGACTTCCAATGTCACATACATGACTAATGTGGAACTAGAACACAGTTTCCTGATCTGTTCCTTATCTACTACACCAAACTGGCTTTTATGTGTTGAGTACAACTATGAAATAGCTTTATTTCTGTAAACTGAAGATGGATTTTTAGAACATTGTTGTTATATCAATTATATCAATCAAGTTGGTGACTTCCCAAAAATTTTAAAAATTGTTTTTCAGAAAAGTAAACGATTATGTAGTAAGCATTTTTAGTCAGTAAAAGGTAGTAAGCATTAGGAAACAGTTTCCTAATTGTTGCAAAATAATAGGGTAAGAAGTCCATGGAGGCTTCAATATATGTGAAGTAAATAACTACTACTTAAAGATAAATATATTCAGTGAAAATAATGCTAAAATTATGAACATGTGTTTATTTTATTTTCTTTAAAGATTAAAGAAGTTAAACATTAAATTTTTTTTTAAAGATTATACCTTATTTCAATGCACCTTATATTTGCAACAAGCAGGTGTAACAATATGTTATGATACGCCCATGACAAAATAAAATGCACAAAGATTTGGGATTAAGGGGTACAAGGCTATACCTGGTCATATCTGGCTTCTTTAACTATTTAAGGAGTTGACCAAATTTATGCAATTGCCAGTGTTAGCCTTTCAGTGTTAGGACATTTTTATTCTGCAAAATTCAGTTTGTAAATTCATTGAAATATTTAGAAATTTACATTTTATCAGACCGTTTAATGTACACACTATACATACACCTAAGGCGGCTAAATCAGATTTTTTTTTTTTTTGGTCACTGCTTATTTGTGTTTATTAGTTGCAAGGAACCCATATTTGAAATTTCTAAATACATGGTCCATTCTCTCTCTCTCGGTTCATTCATTTTTTAAAAAATATAATCCAATGTGTGTCATCCTCAAAATCTGCCATGTGCTACTTTCCTTCAACCAGTGTTCACACAATACTGCAGGTTACTCAAGGCAGTTCCAGGTCACATGAGACCTTTATTTTTGAAATGGAGTTAGAGACTGCTCTTCTGCAGCTTCTGCAGTCTCTAAAAACCATGCAAAAGTTTGGCCCATTCAGCTCTGGAGACTGCATGAGATCACATCCCATTCTCATTTAATCTTCACAGTCTCCAAAAGTTGTGTGAGAATGAGGCATCTATTTAGAAATAGATAGAACTCTTAAGGATAGTTGTTGGGTGTTGGTGAATACTGGCATATCACCCAAAATGTCATGGAGTGTCACCTTTGACACATGTATCATAGGTTGCCATCACTGTACTAGATCTAGTATAAGTTGTCTAGGAGAACACTTCCTATGTTACAGAAAATAACTTCCATGACACTAAGCTGAACTTGCACCATATAACAACTCTGTGGGCATGTAAAAATTGTTTCCTAATAGCCACTGGCATTTGGAGAGAGGCAAGATGGGCAGAATGCTAAAAGCAGAATTGTGACATAAATCCCATCCCTTCTGTATATACATCCTTACACAACACATATGTATGAAAGGAACAAAGCTTGCTGTGTGGAGCTCAATGCTGGTTTCATTCATTCTGATATAAAAAGCAAGTTCCTATAAATAGCTATGCTGGCAGCATATGGCTTTAAAATGCTACTATTTTTCACAAATGAAACCATGCATTCCTTTAGGACAGATCACCTAAGAATATTATTAAGGAAGAATGCAAGCATGAACAGTATTCATACATACAAATCAGCAATTTACATTTTGGAAATGCAGGAACAAAGTTATCCATTACAAAAATAAACTAAAAATGCACTCCTACAGGTGAGAAAAATTTGCAGATGTAAAGACATTTATACTAGTAAAAATCAGAAGTAAAACCTAGCAGTTACATATTCAAACCTTGTTTCTAATGACAAGAGATTCTTGTAACCATTTCTGAAGAAAACGGACTTGGAATGTTCTCAATCAATATTATATTGGTTCAGATATGGCATAGTTCAATTGATATTGGTGCATCAACTTTTCCAGATTATAGTAATCTATACTCTAGAGCAGGGGGGACTCCAAACATTTTCAATCATGCTGGCTAGGGGATTCTGGGAGTTGAAGTCCACAAGATTTTAAGTTGTCAAATTTGGAGTCCCCTGCTGTAGAGTTTTTATTTGTTGTGCCTTTGGATAAATCTTGATTAGTAGGCAATTGAATCTAAGTTCTCCCTTGACTTAATAAGGGTCATGGTTGGTATCTTACATCAATGTGGACAGTGCTAAGATCATTCCTTCAGGAGAATGTAACCCTATCACTAATCTAGATAATCATTTCCATCACTTTCTTTTCTTACTCACTTTATGAAAGTGGAAACATTGATTTTGAAATTGCAATGTTTTCTGTTGAAAGAGGATGATCTGGAAAAAGAAGAAGAGACTGTATTAAAATAGATTGACAGAAGGTGAAGATTCCATTTTATTTATATAAAATTTGTTACTTAAACCTTCTAATGCTTTTTAGAAATAGGTAATTCCATTGGTAAAATCTAAAGGGCAAATTGCCAGATACAAACAATACTACCTATTTATCTCCAAGTAGATCTAGCAATGATCTCATGATCATTGGTAGATATACTTGGAGAGAAATAAGTAGTATTGTTTGTCAGTAGGAAAAAAATTATACTTAGAATTAATAATTATCTAGTTGAAAAGGATTTTAGAAATTACCTATTCCCTGGGTGTCAAACTCAATCGTGTCACATGATGTATCACAATGTTTTCTTGCCTTTGCGGAGCTGGGCTGGGCGTGGCCTGCATGTGATGCATCTGGTTCGTGGGCTGCTAGTTTGACACCCCTTATCTATTCCAACCCCCTGGTCAGGATTTGCTAGACCATCTCCGATAGATAACGATGCAGCCTTTATTCCAATATTCCTAGTGTTTTTATTTAAAAGTATTTATTTATATACCACATAATCCAATGGTCCTAGAAGACTCAAAAAATGCAATTAGTAAATGTTTATTTACTATACTTGCCTGCTACTCATTCCTGGAGGTCCCAAGTGGCTAATGACAAAAAATCCCTCAAGTAAAAATGAAGTCACTCATAAAGAATAATTTAAAAGTCTCAGAATCATCAGATAGGACCAAGGAAAAATATATAAAGTCATGGGTTCACCACTATATCCTAACATTCACAGAGTGCTTTCTATATGGTGAGGTGTGGAAGTTGGGCTTAAAATGCTCCTCTGAAACCTGGGAAGGGACAGATCCTAGGCAGCTTCATTCATGAACTGCTGAAGCTGTTGTGCAACCACTTTTTCCACCAACTTCCCTAAGAAAGGGAGGTTGGATGTTGTATGAAGATTGTCTAGCAATGGCTTCTTGCAGAGGGGACAAACCAACAACTGTTTAAGAGGTGGACAAACAATCCTCTCTCTAAAGGAAGAATTTGCCATCACCAGAATTCAACCACATGTCACTTCATGGGCATCCTTAGCTAGTCAGGACGGACATGGATCTAATGAGCAAGGGGCCAAGCTCACAATTATAAGGTACCTGTCCACCTCCTTTGGCCCAACAAATTCAAACCATTTCCAGATAACATGGAAGTCTATGGCCCATACATCTCCATAGGACCTGCACCAAGACTGACATCTACCTGGGAAAGAATTCAAGTGATTTTGTCCGATAGATGTCTTGCAAAAACCCAAGAGGGCTTAGGTTAAACAGAGCCATCACACAGCTATCTGCAAACACAATAGGGGTGAAGAAGTACTGCCCTGACAAGACCAAGGCAGCTCTAACCCATGTTCAATTGAATTCATCCTTCACTGATATCCAGTGACACTCTAGACAGTTCTTCTCCCATTTCCTTTGCCTCAACTATTTCATAAACCATGAACAGTGATGAGAGCCATAGGAGGAAAGAGGTTGTAGGGGTGCAATCCAGTTCAAAGCCTTGGCACCCTCTCATTCCAAGTGACAAACAAGGCCAAACTTCATTTTGGACCATATAGCAGACCATCTGGAAAAAAACCCAGCTCCCTCTGGAACACATCTGGAAATGAAGCAGGAAAACCCACTTTCCCAAATGCAGGAGACAAGACCACAAAAGTTGGAGAACACAGGTTTATTTGCTAGCAAAGGTTCGGAGCATTCACATGTCAGATTCCGAACCCTGGGTTATGCCCAGTGTGTACCTTTTATACATTTTGCAATTCTAGCCACACCAGAGGCGTTATGCTTCTGACTTTATTTCCATATATGGCTACTTTCTTACACCTTCAGTTATCTTCCATTAACACATCTGGTGACATATTGCTTAATATAAGTTCACTACAGAAATGATAAAGAACATAGATCATTAAGCTCATCAGTACATTTAACAAGTTCCTTATTTCAGTTCCTTGAACTTCCCTGAGGTTTGCAACATAACTTCTACTCCCACATCAACACTTCTGAGAGCAACATAATACTGTGAATAATACAATACATAGATTAATATGATTTATAGTATAAGACCCTCCTGTCTCAGGACCATAAGTTAACAAGGGTGGACAGATTTAATAGGTCCCACTGGAGGGGGCAGTGCCAGAGTATCTTATGGTTACCAGGGAATAACGACCATAACAAATGCAGTTTTGCACAAATCCATCTTATACCCTGTGGGCAGTTCAGTAAGGCCATGTAACACTACTACTTTGGGAGACACACCCTCTCTCGAAAGGCTTTTGGGTATAATTCAAGGGACTGGTTATTACCTATAAAATTCTTCCCAGCACAAGACTGGGTTATTTAGGGAGATTCCCATTTCCAACTGCCTCTGTTGGTCCCATAAGATCTGGCAGAACACTTGGTGAGACCCATGTCACAGTGCTTCACCTATGGAACACCATTTCCTCTGATATCCAGATAGTTCAAGAAGCTCAAACTGCACAAGGAGCTGCTGATCCAGTTCTATAGAGGAATTATTGAGTCTGTTATCTGCACCTCTATAACTGTCTGGTTTGATTCTGCAACCCAACAAGACAGACACAGACTTCAGAGGATAATTAGAATTGCAGAAAAAACAATTGCTACCAACCTGCCTTCCATTGAGGACCCGTATCCTGCACAAGTCAAAAAGAGGGCTGGGAAAATATTTACAGACCCCTCACATCCTGGACATAAACTGTTTCAACTCCTACCCTCAAAATGACTCTGTAGAGCACCGCACACCAAAACAACTAGAAACAAGAACAGTTTTTTCCCCGAACGCCATCACTCTGCTAAACAAATAATTCCCTCAACACTGTCAAACTACGCACTAAGGCTGAATAAAGTGTCATTCATCTCTAAAAGGTGTTCCTGTGAAAATCAGGCACCTGAAAGAAGGAGGGAAATCTCTGAATTGGTACTATCCAGCAGCTGATAAACAAACTTAAAGGAAATGTGAGGGAATGAAACCACAGTTGCTGTTTGTCAGCAAAGTGGTCTCTGCTTTTTAATATGCTGTCTAGATCTGCCATAGCTTTTCACCCAAGAAGCAAGCATCTTTTAATTTCATGGCTGCAAATTGCCATCTGCACTGATCTTGGAGTCCAAGAAAATATAACCTGTTACTGCTTCTATTTCTTCCCTTTCTATTTACTAGGAAGTGATGGAACCAGATGCCATGATTTTAGTTTTTTTTTTATGTTTAGTTAGTTTCAAGCCAACTCTTGCACTCTCTTTTACCATCATCAAGAGGGTTTTTAGTTCCTCTTCACTTTCTGCCATTAAAGTGGTATCATCTGCATGTCTGAGGTTATTATTATTTCTCCTAGCAATCTTAATTCCAGCTTGTGATTCCAGGACAGCATTTTGTATGATGTACTTTGCACATAAGTTAACTAAGTAGGGTGGAAATATATCGCCTTGTCTAGTCTGTTCCTTATTTTGAACCAGTCAGTCATGTCTCCTTCTTGACCTGCATAGCCTTGGCACTTAGTAATTCTGCACCATTGCATTTCATTTTTGTCCTATCCTTTTAACAGCTTTGCTTTCTAAAGCAAACTAGTTTCTAGCTCCTGAATATCACAGGGATTGCAGAAGCCTTTTACATAGTTTAGCCACATGTATAATCGGGACAAAGGAAAAGATGGCTTTTCTAAGAATATATTGCCATTACCCCAAGCTGTTGGTCTTCCACACGTTGCTATGTAATACAGCATACATCACTCCAGCACCCAGGACAATCATGAATAAGATCTGTTTCATGACCAGCATACCTGAAACACAAATATTAAATGAGGCTTTTATCTCTAAAAGTTAATTGTGGGCGTGAGTACAGTAGAAAAGAGTTTATACCATTCACTAGTTAACTATTGGGTGACTAATTCCTTTATCAGACTTTCAAGCATAAGCAAATGGCCTCTATTTCTATATATAATGGTGTTTAGTAACACTCTGATTATTACTATGCTGTGCCATTAGTTATACTTACTCAGGAGAGTTTAAATCAAACATTTTTTTAAAAATGCATTTTCTCACCGGGGAAAGGGGGGGGATGACCCTGAAGACACTGTTGATCTTATGCATTTTGTCAAGTTCCAAATTTTGTATTTTGCTAAGAGAAAATTAACTCACTCTTTCCCCAAAGATATACAACATAATCCTCTTTTTGATGTATTCTTATAAGGGTTCAATAAATATGTGCATGCAAAATATTTGTCAACTTCAAACTGAACCTGGCAGCAGCCATTTTTCTGTTCCTCAGTTGCCACACATAGGGGGAAGGGGGGAAGGAGGTTGGAATGCCTTACTAGACACAACAGAGAACTTTCTTGTGAGAACCAAGGTCATCTCTACTGGCAATGAATAAGATTGGGGAAGGTGTGCCTGGAGAGCGCCCCAATTAACCCAATTGGCCAACATGTCATGTCACAAGAATGGGATTATTTTCTATTTTAATTATACTGAAACCGCGGGAAAGATTTATAACAGTTCCAATGGTTGGTACATTCTGTGATCATGTGATTGCCATGAGTTGGTAATGACTACAACCAGAATTGCCAGATCTGCCATCTTAAGTTAGCATGGCATGTGATTTTTTTTGTTTGTTTTACAACCACAACACATAGCAATGGCCTCAGTCATTAACCGAGGACTATCTATACAAAGAACTTAGTGAGGGATGGTATATTACATTTGTATTGCCATAGGTGGATCTCCACTCTATAAAGAAACAATATGAAATGTTCTTGGATAAATAATGAAACAGAAATATTAATTTAACTAGCATGTGCAGTATAACATGTCTCATTTAATAAAACATTTGTACAGTTGTGTCTCAGATAACAGAAAATGAACAGGAAAATTGTGTGGTTATTGATGCTCATACTGCAATAGACTAAAAATACTGAGAAAATTCGGGGGAGTGGGGGTTTCCATTTGAAGAAGCAGGAAAAAGAGAGGGGGAAAAAATCAACTACAAGAATGACTAACTACAGAACTGACAACAATCTGCAGATACTACCCTTATCCTAATCAAGATTTGAATGAATTTCATTATTTAATGGAAAGGCACCGGTATGAGTACTGAGAATGCTAGAATAGATTAAGAGGATTAAAAGCAGAACAGCTTACCCTAGAAACTGGCAATAGAAAGAAAGAAACACAAGATATGATCAGTACACAAATGTCCAAATAAAAGGAGGGAGTAACTAAAGTGGAAGCAGAGGCTAAAAGGGAACAGGGTTTTTTGTTTTATTTTGCTTCAGGAGTGGGGGATGGGGGTAAAAGAGTACAAACTTCCTAAAATGGGAAGGAAACTGTAGTACTGTAAAGGTACTAGAATGTGTCAAAGGCATTAATTAGCTAAAAAAACCAGAAAAGAAAATGCTAATATTGCTCTTTCTGTATCTCAAACAACCAAACTGCATGAAATATTACCACTTTTACCAGTTTTCTATTTGGATGGGCAAACTGAATACACACCTCCATAGATTGTTGCACTGTGTCTAGGCCTAAACCTTCTTTTGCATCTCACCACTCTCTGTCCGTTTGTCTAACAGCACATTACCATTCATGTATTTCATTTTTTTGTTAACTGTTGCAGCCAATTCACATATAATAGTAGAATCTGACTCAGATGATCAACATACATGATATACAACCTCTTTTCCCTTCCATTGACACCATGTTCATCAGACTCCAGAATACAGCAATAATTGTGCATAAGCATGCAGCGTTTTCTGTATACCCATGTCTGCATTTTTCTTAGTTTTATACACATCTCAGCTATGGAATTTGAGTCACAATCAAAATATCAGTTTTCTTGTGTTTAACAGCCATGAAAGCAACCTTATTATCTCCTATCAGTATTCTAAAGCTTACTAATACTGGATGAAGTTGGTATTATTTAATAGCCACTTGTAAATTGAGCTATGGTAAAATAGCGTTTCAACATTATATTCTAAGTAGGTTGATAATAGCTTAAAATACCTGCCAATTGCCAATTAATTGCCCAGAGTCACTTTTCTGAGATGGGCAGTCATATAAATTGGATAATAAATAAAATCTAAAAGTATACTGGTGTAACTTTTTTCTTTGAAAGCATTCATTTTGGAAAACGGAAGTGTTGAACTAATTTCTAAACTGGATGTCTGAAATTCCTGAATTCCAGTGTTTTGCAAAAACATTTTAAAAGGTAAAATCAGAAGTATGTAGCACTCTCATATACCTGCTTGCAATCACTGGGGTGTTTTGAGATAGGAACAGAAAAAGGGCTATGAAGATTCTCACTAAAACTGAACTAGTACCCCACTGGGGAAAATTATTCTGTGATACCCAGATCTTACCTTCATATTATCCAGTGTGTGGAATTTCAACTCATAAAATAATGACAATATATGGGTACCCTATCAATTTGCTGTAATTCATATTGCATAATATTGAACATTAAAAAGTTAATCTGAAAACACTTTTGGCATCTTTATAAAGTAGGCATCAATACAACACCACAATCGTTTTTATGTTTAAAAGCAGCACAATTTCCATTTCTCATGATTGCTGAAGTTATTTCTTAATCTTGGACTGATGTATTTATTTAAAATGCTTTTATTCCACATTTTAAGAATAAAAGTCTTCCCAAAATAACGACACCAAAATAATGTTATGCATTATATTTTATAAGTATTATATCTCATATATACATATACATACACAAGATAATGTCACATTTGGTTAGATAGATGGCTATATAAATTTCATTATTAAATTTGATTAATAAAACATTTATAATTTTGGTAGTCTTTAAAAGAACAACAGAAATACATTAAATTACCAATTAGTATGGGATCACTAACAAAAGATGACCATGTAGTGTTTATGCAGGAGTGAAATAATGACAACAAATCGCCTTTACGGTTTATCAAAAAGCTCTTTCAAGAAACAGCATTCCAGATCTGGGAACTCTGTCTTTTCTCCCAATCAAAGCATTAGTGGGTTCAGAAACAGTCAACATTCCCACCTCCTGAACAAACTCATGTAGGTGTAGCTGTCTGTTTTAAAGGTCAGCACAAATATTTTCTTAAAGATTGGAAGAGAACAGGCATGTAGCGTAGCCATTACAGGAATGAAATACTACAGAATGGTCCAGGAACAACTTTTAATCAACTGCATTCTACTCTACAAGAAGGTACCAAATTATTTTTAGATAGCTCAATAAATTGTGTTACAAATGCCTTGATATACCAGAGCATGTGCAGCTGAGACAAAGATTGCCAAACCATAAAAGTATGACATTGAGTTTATTAATCTAAACTGGCAAAAACACTTTTAGTAGCAGCCACCACTGCCATCTACTTTAACAGACAGCACAAATTTTATGAGACAAATCTAAGCTCTGAATTTAGTGTTCAAAAAAAAAAAACGCCACTCTTTGTCCAGAACTATTCAAATGCTTCCAACCAATTTGACTTTCCTGACTATCTTCCAGTTTGCCCGAGATTAAGTTTCAATATTCTTCAACCTTCATTTTAGAACATGAATATGACCGGTAAAGAAGCATTACCTGTTCCTGAGTCCAGGTGAGGAACCTCAATCCACTAGTCAACCTTTTAAATTATTAAAAGGAAGTCAAAGGATTTTTACTCCCACCTATAATTTACCAGAGTCAGATAAAACCAGGGGTGAAATGCTCCCGGTTCGGACCGGATCGGCCAATCCAGTAGCGATGGCAGCAGGTGGTTCGGAGAACCAGTAGCAAAAATCCCACCCAATCGCTTGGTCACCTGCTTGCCGCTTCTTTTTAAAAATGCTTTTAAAAGGTAAAAAAAAATCGCGCAGCACAGCTGATCAACCCCACCTCCGCATGCTATTCTACTTAGCCCACGCCTCCTTTTGGCATCCGTGGTGCGCACTGTGTATACACGCGCACAGCACGTTTCACCACTGGATAAAACCTGTATACTGCAATTACGAATTCATAGACACACAAGCAACGCAAATGGTGGGCAGAATTCTTTGTCAAACATGATACTTTATGCAAAGCAATTATTTATTCAGTCAAATTGCTGACATTTGCTTCCATTTATCAGTGTAAACTGGACATTCAGGGATGATGCTCATAGCCAGTGATTTCTTTTAGAAAAAATATTTCTAAAATATCTTTGTCCATGGAGTAAAACAAAGAATGCTGCCCGTTTATCTATACAGTACAGAAGCAGTTTGTGATTTCAGCAGGGGCAAACCACAGCATCTTTCTTTTGATTCCTAAGATGAACTCAGCAAGTTTCTGCGTGTTTGGTCTGGTTTGTTAGATGGTTTTGGATGAATGGATGGAGACAGCTTCAGATTCTATAAAGAAGGATCAAGGATGAAATCCAAAGGATCTTTAGAGAATAGCCAGGAACAGAATAGCTTTTTGTATTTTGTTTGAATGTGTGTATTTATTTATCCAGCAATTAATGGTTATGGAAAAACGGAAAACAAGACCTGATTTAAGGCGAAGAAATAGCTTTAAGCTGCAAGCATGGGGATTCTAAAGCTATTTCACTCACGAAAATCTATTTTTCTTTCTTACCTCGAAAGAACTGTGCCTTTTTTACCTATCTGTAGCAAACATTAAACAAATTCAAAGGCTACTTCTATGTGTCAAAAATGCTTCCTCCAATATTTGGAGGAAAAAAACTTGTAAAACAATTTTGGAAGAAAAATACTAATAATGTATTTAGTGTCCTCTTAGGGCTCCTTGAAAAATGGCTAATAGGAATAAAATCAGAAGAAGGTGGCTGTGTCTCATCAACAGATCTAGATGCTAGGTGCTGCTATTCTTAATGTGAATACAGGTAGCCCTCGACTTAGAACCGTAATGGAATCTGTCCAATTTTACAGTTTTTTCAGTGGCCATCAAGTGAATCACCATAGTTGTTAATTGAATCCAGTCATTAAATGATGTCATAGTTATTAAGCAAACCCAATGTTTGTTGTGTGGGGCATTTTTGGTGAAAACTAGAAGCAAATATCAGTTTTCAGCAAAAACAACATAAATTACAGTCATGTGGTCATAGGATGCTGCAAATAGCTATAAGTGCAGGCCGTTTGCTAAGCCCATGAAATATGATCACGTGACCATGGGAGTTTAGGAACTTCAGAACTGGGTGGTACCTTTGGGGGGGAGGGAGTCCATCAGTCACTAAGTGACAAGGCATAGGTAGAACACTACCTATATGCTTTGTCACTATAACCCAGCCAGCAAACAGCCAACGAAATTTTAGTACACTATTGGCACTTCCATCCAACAATTTCAACCAAAACTGTCAAGCTAGAAGTAGAGTTGAACCTGAATTCCTGGCCTCCTAGGATATCCAGTTGCTTTTAGCTAAAGAACATTATGTCAAAAGTAAAAGGTATTATTTATTGGTCACTCCCAAAAAATATTCTTCAATGTACAATTCGGTGTTTGTAAACATGTAAATCAGATGTAAAAAAATGTTTTTCAGACATTCCAGATGAACATTCCATTCTGTGAGATTATTACCTACAGAAAAATCCACATACTGCATTGCAATGAAGAAAGCTTTACTAGAGAAGCAAATGTCGTTGATCTTCCTAGATGCATAGAAAGCATTTGATAATGTGAACTGGCAATATATACTGGCACAACTAAAAGATATAGAGTTTGGGGAGAGATTTATTAACATGATTAGGGCGATATATTATAAACAAACTGCAAAGGTGATGGTAAATGGAGATATGACTGAGAAGGTTAGCATTAAGAAAGGCACAAGACAAGGATGCCCTTTGTCTCCTCTATTATCTGTATTGACATTGGAAGTATTAAATAGAAATATTAGACAAGATACAGAGATAAAATGCATGGAAATAAAAAAGGAAAAGTACAAACTACAGGCATTTGCAGACAATTTAGTTTTTATCTTGGAAGAGCCACAAGAAACAGGGCCTAAATTAATAAAAAAAATAGAAGAATATGGTGAAGTGGTAGGTCTGAAAATAAATAAAGAGAAAACTAAGATCTTAGTGAAAAATCTTACAGATAAACAGAAAAAAGAGTTAATGAAGAAAATAGATATTCAGATTACTAAGAAAGTAAAATACTTAGGGATTCAGCTGACAGCAAGATGTTTAACGATTAAGGAAGATAATTATTATAAATTGTTGCAACAAATTAAAACAGATTTGGAAAAATGGAAAACTCTGCAATTATCATTGATAGGAAGAATAGCTACAATCAAAATGACTATATCGCCGAGATTATTGTACTTATTTCAAACAATTCCGATAAAACTGGGGAAAAAAATACTTTGAGGAATGTA
>WNWU01000016.1:12686477-12734126 GCA_012654045.1 Ptyas mucosa | reverse complement strand
CAAAATAAACAGCTGTGTAAACCATAGTCAAGAATGATTTACGACTTACAGAAAAGGCCATCTTTACTTTAGTATAAACAGAATTCATATTATAATAATATAATTATAATTCATATATATTTATATAATTATAACTCATAGTATAAGCAGAATTCTTGCCTTTGGTTTACCCAGCTGTTTATTTTGAAGCAGGAAAGATAGATGTTAGAGCCGGGATCTCCAACCTTAGCAACTTTAAGCCAGCAAAGCTGAGTTAAAGTTCTGAGAGTTAAAGTCCGCCAGGCTTAAAGTTGCTAAGGTTGGAGACCCTTGGCTCTAACATATATCTTTTCTGCTTCAAAATAAGAATTATTTACAACTTACAGAAAAGGCCATCTTTACCATTAATATAAACAAAATTCATCTCAGAAAGGTGGGAAGGGAATAGTCAGAGAACTTTTAACTATACAAAGTGGGAGGCATACATACGCTGAATTTTATTTGGTTGATGTCACTTTTTTTAAAAAAAAAAGTAAAGACTCTATTCCCTTTTCTCTTTAAATTCACTGCATAAGCTTACCTAAAGGACTTAGAGGAAGAAAAGGAAGAACACACTCAAGAAGGAAAAAGACATTTACAGTGACCAATTCTGAAAAGATGACTTAAGTTTTGTTCCCCAAAATTATTTTTTAAAATGGGAGGGTCACCTTAGATTGGCTGGGGATCGCGCTGCGCTAAATTTACCAAGTTTTTTTGGGGGGGGGGCGTTATGGTAGCCCATTATTTCTAACTGGGAGAGGAAGAGAGATTTTTAACCTTTCGACACGCGGGGCATGTTGGCGTTTCGATAGACTGGCCCTTTTAAGATAGTTAACCTCAAAAACCTCAAGAAGGGGGAAAAGTCACACCAAGATCTGGTGTGTTTCATGCGAAAGTCTCCAGCCTCGAGCATTTTACAAACAAGACAGAGCACATAAATAGGAAAGCCCATCCTACGCCGGGCACTTAGAAAACAAGCCTGATTCTGCAATTGCGTCGGCGGCTGAGGTCGGTTCCAAGAAAGCTCGGGGAAAGTTTTCCTTGCCTAACTTTGACAAGCCGGAGGCGCCGCCGTGTTCACGGCGTGCCTTTAAAGTGGGCGTCCGGGCAAGCAGGGGGAAAAGTGAAAGAGGCCGATAAAGCCCTCGATCCGACTTGCACGCCCACCCCCAAGGAAAGTCCTTGATAAAAGTTCATGCCACTGAACTTCTGAATCAACCAGAACCGTGGCCGCCCCAAACCCACACAGGCATCTCACTGAACGCGCCTCGTCAAATCCAGCCAGCACTTCGCCTTCCACCGCGTGCCTTGACCGGAAAATGCAGACCCGCCGGACAACCCACCCATCTCCCGGAGATAAAGATCCGAGTGCCGCGGATTCGGCGAAGCGAGTTTCTCGGGCCCCCAAGTGATTGGCTGAGCTGGAAAAGTCCCGGGAACTTTGCAAAGGTTTCTCCCGGGTCTCTGGGACAGGCGGCTTTAAAACTGCAGGCAGGGACGCCCGCTTCGCCCTTTGGGAACGGATTACCTATCCTCGCCGTTTTCCGCTCGCAGCGGCGCTTCCCGTGCTTTGCGGCCAGCTCTGTTCCGCGAATAGCCCTGCTTGGATGCGCCGGACTTCGCCTTCCACGTTCCTTTCTCGGCGACGGCCTTTCTGCTTGGCGGTGGCGCCCCTTCTCTCGCCCTGCAATTCAGGCTCCTCTAACAGGGAAGGGACTAGGACCTCATCGGATACACACTGAGTGTATAGGAGGAGTGGGTGGGTGGGTGTGGTGCGGGGAGGGAATGTGAAGCAAGATTTCGCCTTAAAGCGTCTCTGAGCCGAAGCTGGAACCCAATGGCCCGAGAGGCAGCGGGGAAAGTCATAAGAGCAACCGAAGCTCCGCCTGTTGCGGCTTCCCAAACCTTCCTGCTAGGTGAGAAAGAGAGGAAAGTTCTACTCAGGGCGATCCCGCCTCCCCCGGTCGTTTCATGCAAATTGCCACAACTGGATCAAAAGTGGGGAAGCACGCCTGCCTTAGGAGACGCCCGGCGATCTAGCCCTACTACAAAGGATACTGCATCCCACCACGCAGGTTTCGGGAATTGGAGGGACAAGATTAGGCAGCTGGCCCATCACCTTTCAGGCAACCCCTAATCCCCAGGTAAAATTATCAGGGGTGAAATGTAAAATTTGTTACTACCGGTTCTGTGGGTGTGGCTTGGTGGGTGTGGGGGGGATGTGACTGGGTGGGTGTGGCCAACTTTTAAAAAAAAAACTTTTCAAAGCATTTTTTCTAATGCTTTGAAAAGCCTCTGCCCATCAGGCAACTCAGCTGGGATCTCAGAGAGGCTTTTTACAAAATACCTCTCTGCCATCAGGCAACTCAGCTGGGATCTCAGAGAGGCTTTTTACAAAATACCTCTCTGCCATCAGGAAACTCAGCTGGGATCGTCAGAGAGGCTTTTTAAAAAAATACCTCTCTGCCGATGGGGCAACTCAGCTGGGATATCAGAGGCTTTTCAAAGCATTTTTTTTACCATCTCTTCGGCCAAGAGGTTGCAGGAAAAAATGATTTGAAAAGCCTCTGACTATCCAGCTGAGCCGCCTGATCATCAGAGGCTTTTTTTTTTTTACTTTTAAAAGCATTTTTAGTTAGAAGACATTGTAGAAAAAATTTTACTTTTAAAAGTAAAAAAAAAAAGCCTCTGATGATCCTGTGGCTCAGCTGGGCATGGTGTGGGGGAGGGGGCCGGGATTTTTGCTACCGGTTTTCCGAACCACCCGCCCCCATCGCTATCGGATCGGGCGATCCGGTCCAAACCGGGAGCATTTCACCGGTGAAAATTATGTATATATATATATATATATCAAAATTCATCCCTACTTTGCATGGGCAAGCCCACAGCAGGATTCAGCAAACAGAGAATGGACTTGATGAATATTTATGCCACAATTGCCTCACATGTTATGCTAGATAAATCATTGGGTGGCTTGCTTGTTTGGTTTTGGTTTAACATGTGTTATGTTAAACCTACCAGTTCTACAGGTGAGTTCAGGCCTCTTGGTTAGTTTTCCAAACACCCATTGACAGATTTTAAATATTAGCCTTCCCCAACTTCCTCTTGTCATAGAGGGTGGGGTGCCTGGGAAGACAGGGTCATGTTCAGTGGTGGGTTGCCCCCCTGGTTCGCATCAGTTCTATAGAAGCTTCTGCGCTTGCGCAGAAGAGTGCGAGCAGCCCCGTTGCGAACCAGTAGTAAAGATAAGTAGAACCCACCCCTGGTCATGATCCACTCCTCTGGTGGATACCACATCGATGATGGCTTGCATTTGTGTTGTGTAAGATTGGTGCTCCCAGATTCTTCAGCATTGCTTCAGAAGTGATGAATTCCTTGTCTGAAAATTCTAACTACCACAGAGTTTTCTTGCAATAAACCACACAATGATTTGTCTATACCATTGATAAATCCAGAACTGAATTAAAGTTAAAATATGAGAAAAATCAGTTAATGGAATAGTGTGAAAGATGATCACATAGAAGTTTGTTTCTCGAATCTCACAGTTTTATGAATGTTGTAATTCCTGTATTAAGAATATAAAAATTAAGCAAGTAATTTGGTTTATATTCTTTTTGCTATTTATTTGCTTTATTATTTGCAGCTGAAGCATGTGGCCTGCCTTGAAAGGACTGAATGCAAAATTACAGGCTTATCTTCATGTTTTATCGGTTGTAGCATAAAAACATGTAACTAACCATTTTTAACGATGTGTCCTCATCTCATCCCCAGTTTGCTTCTAGGGCAGCCTAGAGTCATCTATAATTATCGTGATGTTTCTCCTCTTTTTTTCATCACAAATCTTGCCATACAAACATTCTCCTGCATTTTTGTGATGATAAGGACAAGAAGTGATAACAGCTCAGATCCTATTGGCTGCTTAAGTGCTGTGGGCATGCTTCTGTCACCGAATAATGCTCTCACTTACTATTTTGGCTTTGGATAAGAAAGAAATCAGACAGCTGCCTTATACAGTCTGTTTCTCTAGGGGGATGTGGGAGAGTATGGTGGGTATAAGAATATCATGGAAATGCAGATCTTTCTAGAGATCAGTATTCCCTCATCTACCCCCTCCTCCCAAAAATGGGATTTGAACTTAATAAATTGGTAGTCAGAAGCGGGTGCATGATGAACCTAGAATGAGTTCACATACAAATGGAGGTCTCTGTTGATGTTACATCTTCTATTTAGGGGTGAAATCCATCAGGTTCTGACAAGTTCTGGAGAACCGGTAACTGAAATTTTGAGTAGTTCGGAGAACCAGCAAATACCACCTGTGGCTGGTCCCAAAGTGGCGTGGGAATGGAGATTTTGCAATATCCTTCCCCTAGGAGTGGTGAGGGAATGGGGATTTTGCAGTATCCTTCCCCTGGAGTGGGGTGGGAATGGAGATTTTGTAGTATCTTTCCCCTGCTACGCCCACCAAGCCAAACCACGCCCACAGAACCAGTAGTAAAAAAAATTTGAATTTCACCACTGCTTCTATTACTTAGGTTCACATCTCTGGGAATTAGGAAGACTAGAAAGGCAAGACTGAAGTTCTCCTCCCCCACCCCCCATGTCCTCCCCATTCTCCAAGCTTAAGTTGGCAGGCCTTCGAGAATGTTTATGCAGGCGATGTCAGGCACCCTTTAGTCAGCTTGTGTTGCCCACCACCATTTCTCTGTGAGGAAGCAGAAGGATGCTGCTTTTCAGTATATATATTTACATAATGTTGAGGCTACCAACTCCAAACAGTTCTGGATGGCTCATACATTAAACGCAGGAACAATTTTTTAAAAATAAGGAACAAATTATAGACATCAAAAAGAAAAAACTGAACATAACAGAGCGAACAACAACAAAAAAGCTACCTATAGCAGCACCCTACTGCAAACTTGGGAGAATCATCAAGATTTCAAAGGTTTTGAGATCATAATCGATGTGACATTTCTTCTGAGTTTATCCATTTTTTCCCGAGATAGGAAATTAATACACCTTTTAAAAAGTTTTTTTTAAAAAAAAGAGAGAGAAAGGAAATGGTTTCTGGCTGACACGTAAACGTAAGGTGAGGGGCACATGAACAATTAAATTTGTTCACTTTAAGGAAAAGGAAGAAAAGTGGCACTGCCTTGTGTTCTCCCATCCATCTTGCAGTGGGCAGTGACACAGGGTTGAAATCTAAAATTTTTCCCTACTGGTTCTGTGGGCGTGGCTTGGTGGGGGGGTATCCTGTGACTGAGTGGGCATGGCCAACTCAATGTCACTCACAGCCACGCCCACTCAGTCACAAGACCCCCTTCCACCAAACCACGCCCACAGAACCCGGTAGGAAAACTTTTAAAATTTCTTTCTTCCACGGCTCTGCCCACCCGCCCATCTGCCCCATTCCCCGGACTCCTACTGCTACTCCTACTGCTACTGCTACTCCTACTCTTCTTCTTGAATGAGCCGCTCTGGTCCACGCGCCGGCTGCGCAAGCGCACACCCAACCTGCCGCTGAATTAAACAAATGGTGTGCGCTTGCACAGCCAGTGCGTGGACCAGAGCGGCTCATTCAAGAAGGAGAGTGAGCGACTCCGGTATCTTTCGGGCGCTTGCCTTCCCTGACAGCCAGCTGCGGGAGAAAAGTGAGCAGTAGGAGTCTGGGGAATGAGGCGGGTGGGCAGAGCCTCCAGTTGCCATGGCTACCAGTTCTCCAAACCACCAGCCATCATCGCTACCTACTCGCCCGAGCCAGTCTGAACCGGGAGCATTTCACCCCTGCAGTGACATCTGAAATAATCATATCCTCAAGTGAGGTGATAATTCTCTGTTATTTACAGAGATTTAGAACAAGGATTCAGCCCCAAGAACCAAATTGCCTGATGAGTTGGGATAGAATAACAAAGAGTTTCAGCTTGTAAATAAACTTATCTCCCCAGGTTAATGAGTAAAAATATGTGAAATTCAGAATATCACTTCTAAAGGTTTCTTAGGAAACAGCAACCTCTGCTGATGGTCCATGTAGTCTAAACACTTGACTACCTCTTGCTTTCGTTCATGTCTAACATACTTCCATTGAGTTATCCTTTATCAACCAACCTGAGGGCTCCGAAATCAGTTAACATTACCAGGCGTAAACTAAAGCCATGTTTAGAGTATATAACAGAATAAGGCAGTACAATATCAGGTAAGTTGTACAAAACAAAGTAGTGGCAAAGGAAATAAGTATTAAGAAACACAGGCTACATTAAATTAGAAACAAGGTTTCTTTGTTCGAATTTCTGTTTTACACAGAAATTCCCAGAAAAATAAGCCAGTTAGAAATAACTATGAGAAGGGACAATGGAGTTCTTTTCCTAAATCTACTATTATTTGTACCTAATAAGGTAAGCAGGAAAGTGATGAATCTGATCACTTTTTGATAAAAGTACTCATTTGTCTGCCATTTTTTTCTTTAAAGAGAACATCTCTTTAGCATCAGATCAATAAAACTTCAAAGCAAGCTCATTGTTGTAAAACAGGTTGTATTGCCTATAAATTGGGATTAGGAGGGAGGGGGGAAATCCTGTTCCAGTGATAGGAAAGCGAGAATCCCTAGTTTTAAAAGTATGCTAAATAATATATGAGTTGAATTAAAGATTGCTCACCCATCATTTGATATCGATTCCTAGCCTTTCGATTCTGTGAATGACAATTATTGCGTTTCGCAGAGATTAGCTTCTTGCCATCAGCTTTGCACATGAATCTTGATTTCCAGGTCTTGAAGCACAACTGATTGTGTCTCGCCTTCCATTGAAGTAAAAGCAGAAACCACCTACGCAACATTGAATGCTGCTGTGGGAAGCATCACACATAGATAGGGCAATGCGTATTAAAAAATGAAATGCAATCCTTAACTTAGAAAAAGCAATCCTAGAAACAACTTTTATCTTATCATTTCTTTTTAAATGGCAATGGTGAAAAGGATTGTAGTTACTACTATAGCAGTAAAAATGTGGCAATGCAATTGACTCAAAACTAATCAAGTTCATTAGGGCATATTACAAGTAAACAGGTAAACGAGAAAAGAAAACAAAATACAATAAAGTACACAATGTATATGAGCAATATATAAATCACAACATCTTAGTAACATAGCATACCAAGACAAAATCAAAAAAATACATTTGGGCGTCACATAAGAGGTGAATATTTTGATATGAGTTCTAATCTTGCTTTAAGCATGAAAACTGACTGGGTGACTTTGAGTCAGTCACTTTCTCTCAAACTACTCCACTTCACAAGCTTGTTGTGGGAAAACAGGAGGGCAAAGGAATATTAGTATGCTTGAATTACTTATGAAAATAACAAAGATGGAATAAAAATCTAATAAATGAATATCTTAATTTTAAAAAGTATGGTGCCTACTGTAAGGATGCTGGGACAGAACTGATTTGAGGGCCTCTCTGCGTATAAAAAGGTATATAATATTGATACTTAGATCCCACTAAAAGATCTGTCTTATAATACAATTCCATGTAATATTTGGTGGGGAGGGGGCGGGGGGCGGAGGGGAAGAATTCAGACCAGGCCTTCCTTTGGTGGTTGAACCAGAGGAGTAGAATCATGGTAAGTAAAGCAACTCTTGACATAATCTGGGTTACACTGTATAAGAGCTTCATATTATTACCATAATGGTGCCTATCCAGGGTTGTCTTTTGAGGATACTAATAAATAGTTGGTTCAAAAGGCAGTTGCCTGCTTTTTGACAAGTTAGAAAACAGGTTAGAAATGATTTACTACCCAGAAACATCATTACTTGCCAATAGGTTTCAAATTTAATGTGCTGGTAACATCATATAAAATCTATGGCCAGGTCTTGCTTCCTACAGGACCATTTGCTCAGTCCAGATTGTGATGCTTCTTTTTTTTAAAAAAAAATTATTATACATTTTCGTTTGTTATACGTAATATTTCCATTTCTGCAGCTGCAGTGTACTGTATCAAATTTGTTTTAAACATAGTTTTATACACATCATAATTATAACCATTATTCTCATAATGCATATAATATATCGTATTTTTCGGATTATAAGACACACCGGAGTATAAAATGCACCTTAGTTTTTGGGGAGGAAAATGGGGGGGGGGGGATTCTGTATACCAGGTATTCATCTGGCTAGCATCCATAGCCTGGTCAGCTTCAGCACATTAATTCGCTGGTTTTGAGCTTGCACGGTGGTTTTGAGCGTGCATGGAGTTTCAGCCCTGGTTGTGGCTGAAACAAAGCTTCTAAACCACAGCTGATTGTCGGAGGGAGCAGCAATAAGAAAAGCAGGCAAAGTGCAGAAGATCGCTTCACTTGCAAGCGTCTCTTTGGGGCTGAAAAACAACTTCAACACAGCTGATCGTCAAAGGGAGCTCCAGTGACTAAAGCAGGCAAAGCATGGAAGGGTAAGAGAAGGCAGCAGTAGTTCAAGGTAGCCATTTTGGGCACTGCGCGTCACATTTTCAGCATCCAAACACGTCGCGTTTTCGGGTGGCAATCGGTGATGTGCTTTGGCGATCCCCGCAGCCTTGAAGAGCTCTAAAACAGAGCATTTGGAGGCTGAAAATGCGATGCATGGAGCCCAAAAACACAAGCTATTGTCGGTGGCAATCTCTGCAGCAAGGAAGAGGATGTGTGGAGACTGAAGGGTGGGGGCCGGCAGGCGGGCAGGGCTACATTCAGAGTATAAGATGCATCCAAATTTTCAGCCTCTTTGGAGGGGGGGAGTGTGTCTTATACTCTGAAAAATACGGTAATCTTCCCTTCTAATCGACCTATACAATTTAATCTATAATCAAGTATAATCCAGTGCTAATATTGCTTATAGTATTATTGCTTATGTATATATATTTATTTTTATTTTATTGATCATCCTTAATTATAAATTACTAACTTCTGCTTCTATTTACAAACCATTTATAAAATTGGTCCCAAGTGAAATAGTACTGTTTCCTATTATTCTTAATTTTCATCGTTAACTTGTCCATTTCAGCACAGTCTAATATTTTCTTTACTAGCTGAATACCCGTGCTATGAAACTATGTGATTGGGCTTGATAAATCGATACTTAGAGTTTGAAAATTAGTGAGTAGTTACGATTGGCCTCTCCTTTCCCCTTCTCTCCCTCAGGCCCCCAGAAGCCTCTCCTCTTCTCTCCCCTTTTCTCCCTCAGGCTTGCCTCCCAGAAGCCACTCCTCTCTATCCCCTTCTCTCCCTCAGGCTTTCTAGCCCCTTCTCTCCATGAGGTTTGCTCCACAGAAGCCTCTACTATGTTATCCCATTCTTTCCAGAGTTATTTTCAAGTTGGGAGGGGGAATAGAACGTCTAACTAATTAGCATCAGAGCGTGTTATAATAATACATGAAATACTAATGCTCTGATAGTCATGTTGAAAAATTCTTTCTTAGTGAGCACCTAGAAGCCAAGAGGAACATACGTGGCAAATTTCAAGTTTGTAGGCTTTACAGTTCTGGAGATTTCATGATTAATGTGTGAGTGGTTTTCGCTTTTATATATATAGAGATTGTATGCTTCTGTCCACGTTTTGGAGAGCTTTGCCTTTAATAGCACTTCATTATAGATCTCCAGCATTGACTTGTAAATTTTTATAGGGTTCTGCGGGAAGCACGTCTGGTCCAGATGTTTTATTGGTTTTTTGCTTTTTAATTGCTTCTGTTAGTTCCATTGTCGTTATTCTTTCGTTGAGCATTACTCTCACTCTGTCCAGTATTTTAGGTAGACCAGCTTTTTCCAAATATTGTTTTATTGCATCTTCTGACATTTTTTCTTGACTGTAAAGTTTCCTTTAAAATCCCTAGATTATTTTCTTTTTATCTTCATTCTGATGGTGAAGATTCCCCTTCTCATCTATCAGTTTGTATATCACTTTCTTCTCTTTCTCTTTTTCTCAACTTGTATGTTAGCCATCTACTTGGCTTATTTGCATTTTCAAAAAAGTTTTGTTTTGCCATTTTAATTTTTTGTGCCATTTCATCTTGTACTATTAGGTTTAGTTTATGTTTTATTAGTTCAATTTTCTCTTTTCTCTTATTTTTTTGCTGATCATTCTGCAATTCTGTTTCCAGTTTTTAAGTTCTTCTTGTAGTGTATTTTGCTGTTGTTTCTTTTTCTTACTTTTTCTTGCTATATATGTTATCGCTAATCCTTGCATGTATGCTTTTTCCGTGTCCCAAACAATTTGCAGTGATGTTTTTTTTTCTATTCTATTTTCTTTAAAGAAAAAAATCCATTTCTATTTCCATCATTTGTGTGAACTCCTTATCTTTTAGAATAGTTTGATTCAGTGTCCATCTCGGTTTCTTCCTTTGTTCCTTCCATGTAATTTTTAACGGGGTTGTGGTCTGCCCATATATTCGCTTCTATATCTACCTCCTGGATGTCTATTCTCATTTCTGACAACATCCATGCCATATCTATTCTTGACCATGATTGATGTCTATCTGAATAGGATGTATATTGGTTTGTCTTTGGGTTTAGCTCTCTCCATATATCCTGTAAGTCTATTTCTTGTGTCATTTCAAAAAAGGATTTGGGGAGTGTCCTCCTTATTTTATTACTTTTTTTACTGCTTCTGTAATCTATTTTGGTGTCCGCAATTGCATTAAAATCCCCTATCATACATATGTGTTCATAGTCCATTTCGGTTATCTTTTTGTGGAGTCTTTTATAAAATTCTTTCTGCTTATTGTTTGGAGCGTATATTGTAATAAAAAGAATCTGTTTATGGTTTATTACCACCTCAACCATTAATATTCTCCCTTCTTCATCTGCATATACTTGTTTGGCTTTTAATGGTTCTCTGACCTATAATGCCACCCCTCTTTTCTTTTGATATGCTAATGCCGAGTATAATTTCCCAATTTTGGGGTATTCCAATAGGTTGTCAAGTGGTTTTTTTAATATGCACTTCTTGAAGACAAATTAGGTCCAATTTTAATCTTTGTACTTTTGTGAAGGTTTTTTTCCTTTTCATGGGAGAATTCAGTCTATTTTTGTTAATTGATAACATCTTTATTTTTTTTTCCATCTTTTCATTTCTATATAGGTCTTGTCCTTCTAGTTGTTCTTATCTCTCTCTGTCCTTTTATTCTTGCACCTTCTCATTCTGCTCGCTCATTTTTTTCCTTGGTCTAGAGCTTTTTCTTCTATTTGTGTTTCATCTTGACTTTTAGTTTCTATCTCTTTTCTGCTTTCCTGTTCTTCATATGCGGTAAAGTGATGTTCAAAGAATTCATGCACTTTATCTAGTGTACCCACCCTAATTTTTTTGTCTTGCCAGGTAACCAGAATTCCTTCTGGTATCAACCATCTAAAAGTCATGTTGTATTTAATCAGTTGCACTGTCAAAAATTGGTATTGTCTCCTCTGCTCTCTGACTCTCCTAGGTATCTGTTTTAAAGTCATTATTTCTCTCCTTTTATACTTCATGGGGTCATCTCTAGTTCTTTTATATATTTTATCTCTCAACGTCTTTTTGGTAAATCTCACATGCACCTTTTTTGGTAGACTATGTTTTCTTGCGTAGTTTGTATGGATTCTAAATATTTCATCTATTTCCCTTTGTACATTTTGTTTTTCTGTAGTGCTCCAGCCAGCAGTCTGTCAAATCCGCCAGGTCTTCCTCTTTCTCTTCCACAATATTCTGGAATCTCAGGAAGTAGGCTGCCTTTTCCATCTCCAGAAAGATTACTGTCTCTTCTAATTCTTTGTTAGCTTGTGATAGCTTCTGATCTACTTTCTCCATTTTTTTCCCTGTTTGCTCAGCCTTTATTTCAATTTTCTGCATCCTCTGTTCATTCTTCACTATCATTTGCTGGAAATTTCCTATCTTTTCATCCATCTTCCGTATCGCCCCCTTCATTTCCCCCATTTCATTCTTAATCTCGTCATAGTTTTTTGACATAGCTTCCTGACTTTTGATCATGGCTTTTTATTTCATTCTTAATTTCATCATAGTTTTTTGACATAACTTCCTGACTTTTAATCATGGCTTCTTGGATTGATTACTACAGCATACTTTTTGCATACTCTGAAAGGAATTTGATTTCTCCAGACCTAGCATGCTTTCTATCAATCTTTGATTGGATGCGCTGGATGCTGCTGCTGACGTTGCTGCTGACGTTGCTGCTGACGGTGTAGATGAGGCTTTCTTTCCTATCATATACATATTAGGTATACTTGTCATCTCTACACTCAGAAAAGAGCTGATCAGAGGAGTAAAGACGAAGAATTATATCTACACAGAGAAAGACTATTTCCCAAACCCCCAAGTACACCTCCTTCAATTCTCTGATATAGTATCTATAAAAATATACTCACAATCTAAAATTTCCAATCACCACCATTTAACAAAAATAAATCTTTGTGATCTACAGAATTAATAGTCCTATCAAGTCCGTTGAATACTCGTAATTCTTTTAAGGATAGATGCTTCCTCTATCCTTCTTCCTCTGACAGTTTAAATTTATAATCCACGTAGTTCTGTCCACACTCCTGTTATTATAATCCCCAGTCTCTGGCAGGGATCTGATATGCCTACTTCTTTGTGCTAGCCAAAAACAAAGCCATTTCATTTCAGATTGGGATGCTTCTGATTGCCTCCCTGCAAGATGTTAATTATATTCTAGCTATATGGAGCACTTTTCTTCCCAAGTCTTCCCCTTCTCTGATATTTTTCAGAAAAGAAGTGAAAGGCTCCACTTCTTTTAGGGGTCCACTAACACCATCCTATTAGGCTTTTGGGATATATTAGTAGTCCTCAATTTATGACTGTAGTTGATCCCTTAATTGAGGTCATAAACTGGATCATTATGTGACCGTGACCAATTTTATGACCTTTTTTGTGCACCAAGGTCATTAAGTGAAGTCATTGTTCTCTCTGGCATTTTTTTCTCCAGAAACCAGTAGTAAGTGGCAATTTCTGAAGAAATATAAATCATGGTCATGTCTGCAAAAGGCAATAAATGTGACCTGGATACCAAATGTCCAAAATGCAGTCATATTACTTCAAGGGGAAGATAAATGCTGGAACTTCAAATCTGGATGGTAAGTCCCTTTTGGGGGCTTGTTGTATCTTCAAATGATTGCCAACTGACTAGTCTTAAGTTGAGGGCTACCTCCTTGTTAAAGCTGATAACTGCTGTTTTACTTGGTGCTGTGTTATTTATGATTCTATGCCAGAACTATATTTTTTTATGTACCATTGACTAGACCAGTATGTATCTTCACTGAAATGAAAAATGAATAAAATAAATCTTTTAAATCTGGGACAATATGTCTATTCTTATAGTGTACATCATTTTTATTTGGATATAATATGCTATTGGTAAACTTTGAGTTTGACTTTATTTCTAGTTGAGGGAATTAATTTAACACTTTTAGAATTTCATAAGAATAAAAATTAGGAACTGGGACCTACTTTTAGCCTTAGATGCATCAGAAGAGAAGAAATTCTGGACCTATTAGCCAAAGAAAAGGAAAAAAAAGGAAGAAAAGAATAGAAAAAGAAACATCATGACATTAATTATAGTGTATTAACATTAAAACATTAAAACTGATCTCTACCCTGCCTGCTAATTTATGCTTATCTCTCTTTTTCCCCCCGTCCCTATTTTCCTATTCCATATGCTGGTTTTTTACCACTACAAGCAAATAGCAATTATTGTGCAATTGTTAGAGAGTTGCAGGCATTCTGTTTCACTATCCAAGTGTGATCTTCATAAACAAGAAAAAAGCAAATTGATTTATGCGACAATACTGAATAGTCGTCTTCACTTTTATATCCTTGATTATATGTTTTCATGATACTTGGAGCAAATCCTTATTTGCAGTAAGTTTTAGTTAGTTTGTTTATTATTTAGCAAATTAATATAGCCACCATCTCATAAAATGTGTTTCTGGCTGGCCTACAACAGTTAAACAAAAAAAAAATGTTTTAAAACAGGATTGTTAAAAATACAAACTACCAGGCACAGGAGAGATTATATATTAACTATAATGAAGCCATTTTAAAATGACACTTGTCCGGATGCCAAAATGTTGCTTATCAATATTTCCATAAGTTTATTGCCTGGATTTACAGAACTTCCTGTGGTTGCTAAATAAACTAAACTTTAGTTTATTTAGTGAAGGATTACTATTTTTAAAAAAAACATGTTAAACCAATGTTTAACCATCTGCTTTTTATGTACACAGAGAGCATATGCACCAAAGACAAATTCCTTGTGTGTCCAATCACACTTGGCCAATAAAGAATTCTATTCTATTCTATTCTTCTTAATTTACTTAATTTACTCTACCTAACAATAGGACCCAGCTTGCAATTTTCCATTCCATGTTCTTTTAAATGTCTCTTCCACTTGCTGCCTGTCTCCTGCTTTGAACTTTTCTCCTACCTCGACACCACACTGCCTTGGCGGAAGGATATCACTGGCAGACTACACAGATGAAGGGAGGGGGGAAGGGTGAGCACAGGCACGGGTGACAGTAAAGGGGTTAGGTTCCATGAATAGGGCTATCCATTCAATGGTACTGGGCATAGAGGGTTCGTGTGAGAATCGAGAACAACGGACATCACGGAGCCGATGAGAACCAGTGATGCCACAATCCTGCAGCCCGGCCGATCTTGGCGGCGGGAGATACAAACTAAATGCCCAACAGCTGGACATGATTACGGAGACACACCCAACCATTACAACAGAGCAGACCAATAAAAAGGCGCTGAGTAGCGGACGCTCTCACTTTAGATGCATTTGCAATCCAGCATCGAGTAGAAGCTGTCATGTAGCAAGAAAATAAACCAGGTTTGATTCACTGATCTCAGACTGTGTGTATTCTCTGTGATCCTGCACCGGCAACCTAGCGAAGCCGAGAGCTGGGTTTATGTGACATCATAATAGTAGTTTTAACCATTGTTAAACTCTTGTCATGTCCAACTCTTGGCAATTTCATAGGCAAGTGCTCTCCATACTACCCTGTCAAGTACGCTTCTTTCAGTTTTTGGATGTTCACCTTTGTTTCAGCTTTGATGTTATCAAGCCAACATGTTCTTTACTTGCCCTTTCTTCTTGGTCCACTGACCATTTGTAGTATCATTGACTTCTCCAATGAATTTGCATGCATGACATCGCCAGAGTAAATCAGATCTAATCTTGTGATTTTGGGTTCCAGTGATGTTTTTAGTTTTATACAATTCAGCAGCTCTCTGTTGGTTAATCTGACTGTCCATGGGATATATGATATTATTTTTGTTGTTAGTTGCGAAGTCGTATCCGACCCATCACGACCCCATGGACAACATTCCTCTAGGCCTTCCTGTCCTCTACCATCCTCTGGAGTCCGTTTAAGCTCACGCCTACTGCTTCAGTGACTCCATCCAGCCACCTTGTTCTCTGTCATCCACTTCTTCTTCCCTCAATCTTTCCCAGCATTAGGCTCTTCTCCAGTGAGTCCTTTCTTCTCATTAGGTGGCCAAAGTATTTGAGTTTCATCTTCAGGATCTGGCCTTCTAAAGAACAGTCACGGCTACTAAGTCAGGGCTACACAGTATCCTATGTTTGACTTTGAATGAGAATGTTCTGTGAATTCAGCCACTTTGGTTTGTAAACCATGGTTTATCATTTAGTGTGGTGATGAATGCTAATTCAATAAACCATTGTTAAATTAAAGTCTGACTTAGTGCATTATGTGAATTGGTATTATGTTCCATCTGTTATTCATTGGTTTTGGACTTTGAGGCTTCAGTTGCCTAATACAACCATGCGCTCACAGTTTCCATTTAACATCTATTCTTCATCAATTTAAATCAGGGCAAATCCATTCACCTTTCACAGCCTTGCTTATACATAAGGTGACATTTTTAATACGAATTTTGAACTCATACTTTTGAATTTATATTGAGTTATTAGTAAATTGTGACATGATCTAGTTTTGCATTCTATATAAATACATACAGTTTTGCTGAGCTTCTGAGGAGATTAAAAATTTATGTTTCTTCTCTCCAAATTTCAAATTAATACCCAGCAAAAATAAAATAATAATTAACAAAAACTCTTCCAATTAAAAGGTCTTCTTTATCTTCATGATTGCCTTATGAGATGGTTAAATAGTAGATGCAGACTAGAGTCAAATAGTGAAATATTTTCCTTCACCATGCTTTCAGAGTAAGTCACAATTGGTTGTGCATAGTGCTAAACCATAAACATGCATTGTGAACCATAATCATTGGAGTCACAAAATATGCTAAGCCATGCTAAACAAACAACAATGTAATTTGTAAATTCAACAGTTTAATTTCAGACCAGATTCTTTTCAAATGTAGTCTGACACTTTGGCATATTCACAGCACAGGCCATAAGCCTGTAAGAACAGAAGTTTTAAAAAGACAAGAGAAGCCCAACACAATTCAGCAGCAACAACAACAACAGATGACTGTGATTATGAACTCAATTCTAAAAAGGAGGAAGGCTACACTAAAAACTCCAAGTCGTGTAACTTTTCCACATAGAGATTAATAGCCACATTTGACAATCAGCTAGGGAAATCCACTGATACGTGACTTATTTCACATTTTCCACTAAAGTTAAACCATAATGGGATGTGTGAATTCAGCCATATAATGTTATTGGCCCAAGGCATGAAGGTATTATCCAAATGTGCTTTTAAATGAAAGTTTTGCCACAGTAATGAGATTTCACAATAGAGGGCAGGAAAAGTACGTCTAAGAAAATCATGTGAGTTCTACTTTACCTCAAGTACTCTGTGTGCAAACTTTTTCATGGTAGCATTTAAATATTCGTTTACTTCATTATTTAATCAGAGGTTCCACAATAAAGTATTCAATGAATTATTCTAAAAAGTTAATATTTAATTGAAAGAATCTGAGCCAAACTACCAACTTCTTCTTCTTGTACCATATTTGTCATTGGACTTTGGCGATCATGTTGGCGATCCTATTTTCATCAACAGCCGCATGAAAAAGTGCTACTGAGTTTTGTCCAAACCAGTTCCTTAGATTTTGAAACAACCAACAATATTTGTATATTATATGCTAACAGTTTGCAGTAGCACAAAGTAAAGAAAGTTCTCTCATTGACCAAATGTTTGCTGTGATAATATACATACTTTAAATATTCTTTGTTAGCTCAATAACAAGTTAATAAGTCAATATCAAGTTCTGTGTATTCAAAGTATACTAAATAGCACTGTAAAGTAAGTAAAAGAGGAATACAGTACCTATTTCGGAATAATGTATTTTTGCCGAAAACCATAATGCCTTTGCCAAAAGGTTCTGTCAGATTTTTGCTTGAATCTTAACTCATTATTTGAATTTATTCCTGAACCAAGTGACATGCTACTGTAAATGATCAGCATTACTTAATGTATATTAAACTTGATTATTATGCTGGTAAAATATTTCTTTTAGAGCAGGGGTGCCCAACCCCAGGTCTGTGGACTAGGAGCTGTCCATGGACTGTTGGGAACTGGGCCATGCAAGCAGTGGATGAGCATGCAAAACTCCATTCACACAAGCAGTGGGTGGGCGAATACAACCATCCACTCCCTGCCGCTGTTCCGTGGAGCTGGAAGGGTTGGGGACCGCTGTTCCAGAGAAGTAGTAAGGAATGGATAGATGCAATCTTAGAGGTGGGAGGATGGGGGGGGGGGATCAGTTTTACTAGATCTGCTATTATCTGGCTTATAAAAATCCTAATGGAGCATCTAAGAAAATCATGTGAGTAATATGATTTGCTGCCATCTAGTGGTTGTCAGAATATTTGCAACCCAAATATGACGGCCTAAGCTCACATGATGATAAAACCAAATAACTTAGATCTTGGGAGCCCTAGGTACCGGTAATTCACTGATTTCTATGCATTTTGAAGTAAAATAACATTTTTATTCTTCTGAAGCCTTAAGCCTTTAATGTCTGACAGTTTGCATAAGCAACGGGATCTTAAAAAAATAATTGAAAAAGTAATATCACATTTACATTGCAACCTTACGTGCATTTATATATTTTGCAATAAACTGTTAACAGCTATGAAGCTGATTTACAGCTAAATCCGTATGCAGTTAATACTGTAAGACTTAGTATGTGCCTTTTATTCTTTTTCAAATAAAGAATAAAAGAACAGCAAATTCCATATTAAAGTATTAAGAATAATTTGGAGAACTAAAAACCCTAGGCAAAAAAGAATGATTTCACCTGGTCCTGAAAAATTATCCAACTTGGTGCCTAGATAGAATATATTGACCTTTGGTATCTATCTCAGAGGCTTTTCTTTAGTTATCCTCCATCTCATCTTGAGACTGGATAGGGAAGAGAATCTAGACTAGGGGTGTCAAACTCACATCATCACGGCGGCATCACGTGACATATTGGGACTTTTTTCCCCTTCACTAAACTGGGTGTGGGCGTGGCCAGCGCATGATGCACCCAGCCCACAGGCCTAGAGTTTGACAGTCCTGATCTAGACAGAGGAAATCTTGAAGTCTATGCCTGCTATCATGCGGTTTTGACACAAAAACATTTAATCAAGTATAATTATTTTGTGCCTATTATTCTAACAAGCTTAACGTTGTCTGGACCTTCCACTTCTGTCTTATTGATACTTTGAGGAAACTGTTTTGCTTTGTCTTACTCTGAAGAATAGATTTAAATCCACTTTGCAAAGACACATTGACCAAGATATAATAATAATGATAACAATAATAATAACAACAAAACTTACAATTTATTGACATCGTGCTACCAGGAGATGCCAGAGTCGAAGAAAAAGAATTAGAAAAAATCACAAAATATCACAACCTGGCCATCGAAACTGCGCAATTATGGTTGAAACATGTAACAGTGATACCCATTGTCATTGGGGCACTTAGTACCATGTCCAAGAATTTTATAAGATACATCAACAAATTGCAACTTCCTGCAATAACACCAGCGGAACTTCAAAAAATTGTGTTACTTGGAACATTGTACATCTTAAGAAAGTACTTGGTTGGTACCTAGGACACTGGCAGAAACCCGTATCAACCATTAGCTTGGTTGTGGTTATTAACCACAACCAAGTCAATGGTATTTGTGATGCATTTTTGAATGTTTAGTTGACTGAGTTTCATGTTTAATGAATAAAGTAAATAATAATAATCGTAGATGATCCTTACTCTGTCAAGGACCTTGGAGTACTCATTTCTAATGATCTAAGTGCCATAACTCACTGTAACAGCATTGCCAAAAAGGCATTAAGAGTTGTTAACCTAATCTTGCAAAGCTTCTTCGGTAATACGCACTGCAAACTAGGGCATACAAAACCTTTGCTAGACCAATTCTCGAATACAGTCATCTGTCTGGAACCCGCACTGCATATCAGACATTAATACAATTAAGCAAGTCCAGAGATATTTCACCAGAACATTCCTTCACTCCTCTGCTCACAACAGAATACCTTATGCCACCAGACTTCAAATTTTGGGCTTAGACAATTTAGAACTATGCCGCCTTTGGTCTGACCTAAATGTAGTACGCAAAATTATCTGCTACAACATCCTACCTGTCAATGATTACTTCAGTTTCAACCGCAACAATACACGAGCATACAACAGATACAAACATAAGGTAAACCACCCTAAACTCGATTGCAGAAAATACGACTTCAGCAACAGAGTGGTCAATGCCTGGAATGCACTACCTGACTCTGTGGTTTCATCCCCTAATCCATCCATACCTTTAACCTTAGACTGTCTACTGTTGACCTCACCCCATTCCTAAGAGGTCTGTAAGGGGCGTGCATAAGTGCACCAAGGTGCCTACCGTCCCTGTCCTACTGTACCCATTTATTCGTATCCATTTCCTGTATTCATAATCGTGTTTATACTTTTATCTGTTATCTTATGCATGCTTGACAAAAAAATAATAATAATCTTGGGGGAAAAAGAAGGAAGAATCCAGAGAGTTGAAATAATTCAATTTTAATAAAGATGGAAAAAGTTAGTGCTATCTGCCTGAATAAACTTCCAGACCTTCTGCCTACTGTGCAATCCGCTAAGATTTTATTGAGGTCTAGAATAAGAAAGGCTGGCTTTTACAAATTACAATATATCTCCTTCGACTCTGGATTTTAGTTCTCTTATCAGTTTCCTGCAAATTGCTTCTGGGCTTTCTGCCAACCATAGTAAGATTATGATTATTTATTCTTTGCATTCTTGTAGGCTGTTAAGAAAGTTAAGTAACAGCCTTTGTTTGAAAAAGACTGATTTAATTTAGTAAACTAAGGTTTGTACAGACTTTGTGTGTGCTGCGTTCTTTGGGGTCCGTAGCTGGGGCAGAACAAATCACATGTCTTCTCATGGTGCATAACCGTCTTAAAAGAAGGAAAATCAGTAGTAATTTAGCATGACCAAGAAAGCAAAAGGTAATGTCATACAATTATAAAGATTAAGGGTTATCAGTTTTATGCTTTTGAGACTCACATCCGTACTTTGAGGAAGGCTACAACTATAGTTTATTTAGCAACAAGCAAAAGGAAACATTTTAATAATGCTATTTAGAGGGTATAAACATTTTATATGAAGTCAGAGGGAAAAATTAAAACATTCATTTGCCTTGCATAAGTGTAAAGATACAACGGTCATTAAAAACAAGCAAAATATTAACATAGGTGTTAATTTATTTTAGATGCCACATTTAGGATAAAATATTATTTTAACTGCTTGCCTTTAACACATGAATTTGGTCTCCCTTTCATCAGAAACAGGTTATCTAACTCTCTTGCAAACATTGGATTTTCTGTTATTAAAATCTTACAAAAAGATGATAACAATCCCAGGTTTTATTGTAACACAGTCTCCTTAGGAAACTATTGATATAGAAAAGAAGTGGAACAACTGCTTGTAAGAACATGTATGATGCTCCCTACTGATTTTCTCTAGAAATAACCAGCTGAAAATGTAAGGAATTCAGTTGACCTAATGTGTTTGCAAAAAAACAACAACCACGATTTATAGGTTGCAGAAAACTAACAATAGATTGGAAAACTTATACCAAAAAACTCCCAGAGGTCAGACCTGATGCCTGGGGGTTAAACCAAAATTCAGTTGGTTTATTTTTGTCTTAGGATGTTGATGAAACATGGACGTGATTAACAACACCAAGTGATTCAGTATGTTGGTGACCTGGAATCATATAGAATATTGACAGATGTAGTTTTAAACAAGCTAGGAATAGAGGCTGATGGTATGCTTTTGTTTATCTTGATGAGATCAGATTCTACAGCCCTCATATTAAAACTTGCTTCATAATATGGTCTAAATACTGTAACAAAGATTCTGCTAAATCCATTAGCAGAACTTTTTAATGTACTTTGCACTTTGTACTTTTTAATGTATTTTGCATTAACAAAATACCAAAGCCTAAATATCATCATCAGTAGTTCTTATTGAAAACATTTTCATTCGCCTTGACATTTGACACTGATTCAGGCCATCTAAAGATACCTGTTATGTATTGTATGATTATTTAATTCACATAATGTTAAATAAGTAAGCAGACCACCAGGGAGAGGCTCCGGATCTCCCAGATGTGGTGGGGCAAGGAGAGGGCCCTCCCAAACCTGGAAGATCAAGGTCCTCTCCTCATCCCATGGGGAGAATAATTGCAAGAATGATGGTGCTGACTAGTGTTTTTGTCTGATTCAAGGTTCATTCCTCCAACACTCCAGGAGATTTCCAGAAAACACTTAGAGCAATGGTAGAATGGACCTCAAATCTAATAAAAATGTCAGCAAACATCATTGTTCCAAAAAGCTTTCTTACAAGATTTGAGATTCCTTCATAGTGCAGGAAGATTTCCCCTCCATGCTTGGAAAAAAGGGGAAATCCCTTAGTGCACTGGGTGGGGGAAAGGACCTTAAATCAGGGGTGAAATGCTACCTGTTTGACCAGTTCAGCCGAACTGGTAGCAGGAGGTGGTGATTTGGAGAACTGGTAATAGCAGCAGTGTGAAGCTCCGCCCACCCACCAGGACGTTGTTACTTCCTGGTTTTAACCAGGAAGTAACCTGTTTTTTACCCTCTGCACATGCGCAGAAGGCTTTGGCATTCGCAGAGGGTCCAAAATCACATGTGACGCACACTTCCGAACCAGTAGGGAAAGTAAGTAGATTTCATCCCTGCCTTAAATCCAACATCCCCTCCACTTGCAACCTTTCCTGCTAACTTCCCGATTGATCTTCTGAGGAAGCCAGCAGAGAAAATTGCAAATGACGATCACATGATTGCAGGATACTTGGCAACAGATAGTAAATGCAAAACATGTTGTCAAGCACTCAAAATGTGGCCATAATGTGTGATCACATTATGATGGCCAGAAATGCTTTATCAGCTATAAAGTAAACATTCAACTTCCAAGGCTGTTATCACTGTGCTATTACAGGTAGTCCTCAGTCTATCTCGGTCATTTAGTGATCAAAGTTATTGTCCCTGCAAAAAAACCCCAAGCTACTTATGACTCAATTCCAAAGTTGCAGGCTCAATTACAATCATAACTAGAGGACTACCTGTAATAGCATATTTCCTATTTTGTTGTAACATTTTGAAATATTGATCAGCTCCATCTTCATTTATTAGTTCCTTTAGAACTGAAAGATCATGTGCAGAGCATGTGATAATCAGTTTTTTTTGTTTTATTTGGCCCAATGCAACTTACAACCAGTCACTTAGCAACTGGTCAAAGTTATAACAGATCTTCTTAGGGGTACTTATGACCAGGTTCTGAAGTTCCAACGACGGTCAGATGACCACTTTTTGGGCACTCTGCAACCAGCTCGCATTTATAGCTATTTGCAGCATCCCACAGTTAGTTACATCAAGGATCCCCAACCCTCCGTCTGTCGACTGGCACCAGTCCGCAGCATGCCAGCAACTGGTCCGCGCAAACAAGCAAAGCCCCATCCATGGGGTACAGGCCTCATGCATCTAAATTGTGCCCTGCAAACGGTGGCAGAGGAAAGGAAACTGTCACCCCTGAATTCAGCCTTCTAAGGGAAAGTGACAGCAACAAACATAAGGGATAAGTACAGAGAAAAGCAAGAAGTTTGCAAAAGGCAAATGTCTCTTACAAACCAGTAAGATAACTCTGCAAATCCTAAACAATAAACAGAAGTACATGTGGGGGGGGGGGGGTTCTGAAAAAAACACATCACCCAAACCTTAAGCCAGCTACTACATTGACAACTGAAAGACAACTGATGGACTTACAAAAGATAGAATGGCTTCCTCCTAGAGACAGTTACAGCCTAGTCCTGAACAGTCTGTAATCCTCAGCATGCTCTTTAAAATGAAAACTTCCCAACTTATCCTTTCAACTCATTCTGAGGAAGTCAGCCCACTTTTAACTTCCAGAGTGCAGCCATAAAGGTGTTGTTACTTTAGCACACAAAAGTAAAATTCCCCACTCAGACAATTTCAAGGACACCTTATCAACAGAGCTTCTGCAATGGAAAGATTTAAATAAACAACTTATCCAACTCACAGCAACCCAGCTGTCTAATGAACCAGAAGAAGAAAGTCTATTTAACTCTTTCAGTGCCTTGTCACAGAACACACTAGGCTGATATCATTAAAAGGCTGGAGAAGCCTTAAGGACAGCCTAAAAACAGCCAAACCACTAAGAAATTTAGCTCTATTAATTACTCAGAGTAATAAATTTCACCTTGAGAAACAATACAATTGCGCTGCTGAGGAGGAACAATTTATCTGCACCCTGACAGCTGCCTTGAAGGATTCAGATCCACAAAAAGCCATGTAAAGCTTGATATTGACAATGTAGGACTCCTCTTTCTTTTTAATCTGTGCTCCAACAATCCTCTGAAACAACCAGAATCCTCAAAATTATTGTGGTTTTTTTTTATATAGTTTCTCAGAATGATGAGCAGTCGGTCTGCTGATCATTCTAATCCTCGGAATTCTGAATCTTCAGAAGCTGTGCTTATTGGTGGGAGCTCAACAGGTCCATAAAGTAGGCACTGGATAGGTCAGCATTCATAATGCAGAAGGCATGACAGTGTGGAGACCAGTATAAGATCAATGCTCTAAAAATTCTAACATAGAATCTTGCTTGCTGGTATTGCAATAGGTATTGCAAGGTTCTCCAACCTTGGCAACTTTAAGACTTGTGGACTTCAACTCCCAGCGTTGAAGTCCACAAGTCTTAAAGTTGTCAAGGTTGGAGACCTCTGCAATAGAGGTTCCAATTTTTCTGCCTGCCTGTATGGCAAAGAGCCTGAGTGGCGTAGGAGGCTAATGCCTCCTACAAGGCAGCATTTAACATCCAGCTGCCTGCAATTACTGTAAGTTCGAATCTCACCAGGCTCAAGGTTGACTCAGCCTTCCATCCTTTCTAAGGTGGGTAAAATGAGGACCCGGTTTGTGGGGGCAATAAGCTGACTTTGTATAAAATATATAAAAGTATGAAGGCTATTGCTTAACACATTGTAAGCTGCCCTGAGTCTCCAGAGAAGGGCGGCATATATATATATATATATAAAAGATATAAACATGGACAGTTGATGACCTCCTATTTAATGGGTACCACTCAAAGGTGAGTTTCAGCAGGTTCTGACCAGTTCTGGAGAACTGGTAGCGGAAATTTTGAGTAGTTCGGAGAACTGGTAGTAAAAATTCTGACTGGCCCTGCCCCCATCTATTCTCTGCCTCCCAAGTTCCAGCTGATCGGAAAGAAATGGGGATTTTGCAGTAACCTTCCCCTGGAGTGGGGTGGGAATGGAGATTTTACAGTATCCTTCCCTGCCACTCCCACCAAGCCACACCCACCAAGCCATGCCACGCCCACCAAGCCACACCCACAGAACAAGTAGTAAAAAAATTTGAAACCCACCACTAGTACCACTCATAAAATGAAGGCAGCTTCAGGCAGGGGGCAATTAGGGTATCTTCATACCTATCTCTTTAAGAGTAGCAGCTACAAAAATCCCACTTTTAAAGCAAGTGGCTGTCGCCCTATTTCTCAGTTTGGTATCAGCTCATTGTTAATATTAGTGTTTACTTTCTACCATTACAAAGAAAAGCTATAATCAATGAGGTATGAAGCTAAAAGATATGCTGGCAACCTTCTTTGAATTGCCGAAATGCTGTGGCACAAGCAGACTTGGGTCATGATGATTATAATACGTTATAATAAACTCTACCTGTATTCAATAACTAATGACTTCAGCTTAGCCTGCACTCCTTTCTGGCAGCTCTTCACAGATAAAAGACCAAACTATGCTGAATTCTGCCTTGCAAGAATGATAAATAGGCTTAATTTCCTTATACTAAATGGTTCTAAATGGCAGATAAACTTACATTTATGACATGCATCAGGAAAAAGTACAATTGATAACCTGCTGATTAATATGAACTTTCTATCTTACGTGGAAAATTTCAAAGTACTTCCTCATCTAGAGAACGAACATTTTTCACTTTGCCTATATTTGAAGACTCCCACTTGGCAGGTGTACCTAGAACCAAGATAGTGAACCTATGGCACACGTGCCACAGGTGGCACTCAGCGCCCTCTCTGTGGGCACGTGAGCCGTTGCCCCAGTTCCACCGGATTGCTGATAATGGGGGCTCTGCAGCGCATGTGCAGGGGGCGGGGAGCTTTCCCATTGACTTTCTATTTGTAAATTTTCCATAAACAAGCTGGCAGGAATTGGAGGAAGGGAGATAATCACAGAATGACAGGGAGGGAGGAAGAGAAGGAGGGAGGGAGGGAGGAAGGAAGATGAGACTTAATGTGCACTCTAGGGCAGGGGTGCTAAACTGGTGGCCCATGGGCCAGATGTGTCATGCGCAGGTCATGCCCACCCAAGCTCCGCGAATGGGAAAAACATCACGTGAGGGCAACGTGATGTGGCTGGTTTGACACCCGTGTTCTAGGGCAATAAGTTTTGAACCAATGTACCTCAAATGGACTAACTTACAGAATGGGTTCAAAATCCAGAATCATAACTCAAAATCCAGAATCATAATTATAAAATTATAATTTTATAATTTGCCAAATAGTGATGTTTGATTGTGCTGTACAGTTCAACGTTGGCCGTTTTCAAGGAGGATGCAATTCTGAATGTATCCTAACTTTTCCAGTGGAAGGCAGTACATTAGCTCTGCCATTGTTGAAGGCATTGAGGAATCTGGCAAGGAAATGTCTCTGTAACCACGAACCAATGAGTCATGTGTTATCTAGGATCATACTATAATAAAACATGGTAGTTGTCAGGTTTAAGGTGTATCGCAATGTATAAATCCAGATCCCTTCCAAAAGGTGTCCATCTTTTTGCTTCTACCCTCCCAGGGCCATAAAAGTAATGTTATACAACTGTTGGTGTCATGGGGGATGGGACAGGTTCCCAGGCACAAGGAAAAGTAGATGATGATGTGCATTGTGACATGATTGTGCAAATGTTTCAATTTATTAACCTGCATCAGATAAATCCTTTGTGGGAATGTCCTTGGGAAACAAAAGATCAGATCAAAGGCAACTTAGGCCACAGCAAGTATGTGAACTCAGAAGAGTTTCTTGGGATATAAAGAGAAGAGTGGTGCTGGTTAGAAATGTACTCAGACTTAAAAGATCAGTAACGTTGTAACCAAAGAAAAAAAAATAATAGAATTAACTCATCTAGGCCTGCTTCCTGTCTGATTTACCTCACAAGGCTGACATCGTTGCATTATTGGACCATTGAGTCAATGGCACAACTTTTGGTAGTTCTTTTAACGCCGTTGTGGCTTTTTAACAGATACTGCGCTAGTCAACTCCTTGGGCCTAACTTTTGCACCCCAGTTTATTGCGGGAAGTGTGGGGGGGGGGGAAGGGGGAGCTGCCGGTTTGTCCCTCGCCTTCCTGCTTTCGGAGGTACAGAGTGGGGGGTGTTTGCTTGCACCTTTCTGTATCAAGCCGTAATGTGCCATAATGTATGTCCAAACAAGGAAGAAAAAGTAGGAAGGGGTAGAAGCTGTAATGTCTTCTACTGTAAGGAATCCCCTACCTTTCTGAGCAATAACAGAATTCAAAAGCAGTTTTGCCCTTATCTGGAGCAGGAGAGGGTAAGCAGTTGGAAAGTTAATTCCCTTTTCCACCCTCTGCTGGTTATTCACACTTTATCGCTTCCTCTCTGTTGTTTTTCACTCGAGCAAGATTACATTACTCTTTCCAAACAGGTGTTCGGTCTCATTTCACTCTAACTCAAAGCACAATTGCACAACTGTACCAATAAATTGCAGGAAGTGGGAGGGAGGGCAATTAATAAACACATGGTACTCTTCTGCTTGTTGCAACTAGGTCCCGCGGTCTCATGCTGCTGAATTTGATAAACTTCTCCACCACCCCCACCACCTGGAGAAGTTAAAGAAAACAGCCTGTTAATTTTTACGCAACGATGCTGCAATCTTCTCTTCCTACGTGCCTCTGCCCCATGCCTCAACTATACTCCTGGCCAAAAGTTTTGAGAATGATACAAAGATTAATTTTCACAAAGTCTGCTGCTCCAGTTTGGAAGATGGCAATGCCATATACTCCAGGACAGGATTGAAATTCAGCAGGTTCTGACAGGTTCTGGAGAACCGGTAGCGGAAACTTTGAGTAGTTCGGAGAATCGGCAAATATCACCTCTGGCTGGTCCCAGAGTGGGGTGGAAATGGAGATTTTGCAGTATCCTTCCCCTGCCATGCCCACCAAGCCATGCCCACAGAACCGGTAGTAAAAAAAAAATTGAATTTCACCACTGCTCCAGGATGTTATGAAGAGTGATCAGATCAATTTGCAATTAATTGCAAAGTCCCTTTGTGCCATGAAAATGAACTTAATCCGCCAAAAACATTTCCACTGTATTTCAGCCCTGTCACAACAGGACTCGGGTAAAGTAATTTTCTCTGATGAATCCCTTTTCCGATTGTTTGGGGCATCCAGAACAAACCTTGCCTGTAGAAGAAAAGGTGAGCGCTACCATCAGTCCTGTGTCATGCCAATAGTAAAGCATCCTGAGACCATTCATGTGTGTGGTTGCTTCTCAGCCAAGGGAATGGGCTCACTCACAGTTTTGCCTAGGAACACAGCCATGAATAAAGAATGGTACAAAAACCTCCTCCAAGAGCACCTTTTCCCAACCATCCAAGAACAGTTTGGTGACGGGCAATGCCTTTCCCAGCATGATGGAGCACTTTGCCATAAGGCAAAAGTTATAAAACTAAGTAGCTTGGGGACCAAAACATTAAGATTTTGGGCCCGTGGGCAGGAAATTTCCCAGACCTTCATCCCATTGAGAACTTGTGGTCAATCTTCAAGAGCAGGGGTTTCCAACCTTGGCAATTTTAAGCCTGGAGGACTTCAATTCCCAGAATTCCCCAGCCTGCTTTATTGTTCTTATTTTCCCTTTAGCATGTTCGAGATTGTAATAAACATCTCAAAGCTTTGCTGGCTGGGGAATTCTGGGAGTTGAAGTCCGCCAGGCTTAAAGTTGCCAAGGTTGGAGACCCCTGCTCACCAGGCAGGCGAACTAACAAAAGCCCACAAATTCTGACAAACTCCAAGCATTGATTACGCAAGAATGGGCTGCCATCAGTCAGGATTGACTGTTGATTGACCACATGCCAGGGCGAATTGGAGAGATTCTGAAAAAGAAGAGTCAACCCTGCAAATATGGACTATTTGCATAATTATAATTATGTAATTGTTATATATAATTATAATAATATTAACGTAATTGTCAATAAAAAGCCTTTGACACTTATGCAAATACTTGTGGTCAGTATACCAGCGTAACATCTGCACGAAGATCTTCCAACGCTGGAGCAGCAGACTTTGAGGAAACTAATCTTTGTGTCATTCTCAAAACTTTTGGCCAGGACTTGTATGTAAAAAAAACCGAACAAACGGAGCACTTTCTTGCTTCTACGTGCCTTTTCTCCCACGGGCGCTGCTGGGAGTTGTAGTCTAAATGCAATGTTAGAGATGAGCAGGGTTGCCAATGAAACTGTACTCCTTCCCCACGAGGTATTGCTCTGCATATTCCCACCTCTTCCGGGCTCGCAGGCGAAGGGAGGCGTGCGCAGCGCACTTTCCTGGCTTGGCGCAGATCCTGACGGCTGCTGAAGGAACTGGGCGCCGGCTGTCATGTCCTTTCTGCTGTGCGGGGTTCGCCACCTGGGCGCCCGGGGTTTCAGCCTCCGGGCCGGGCCGCGCTGCTCCAGGATGTTCGCTTCGGGCTCCTTGGAATCGCCGCCGGGCGGTTCTTCCCGTTGGGGTGATGGTGGGTGGCAGCGATCGGCGTTCGCTTGGACTGCGGGAGCCACGGCGGTGCTGGCCGGACTGGGACTGGTGCGGCGGGCGGAGATGAAGGAGCAGCCTCGGCGGCGGCAGCAGCAGCAGCAACTACAACCGGAAAAGCCGTGGGGAAAGGAGGACGAGGAAGATCTGGCAAGGCGGTGCGAGAGCTTCATGGCTCCTCCGGTGAGCGGATTGCGAGAGCTGCGCGACCGGCGCGGAGACATGCGAAGTCGCATGGAGCTTCTCATCATGGAGACGCAGAGCCAGGTGTGCAAGGCGCTGGCCCAGGTCGACCGCGGCGCCGCTTTCACCGTGGACCGCTGGGAAAGGAAGGAAGGTGACCCGAATTCCAGGGAAGAGTGGGGACGCGTTCCTTTCTCGGGGGCCGCGCACTGCCTGGCACCTCTTGTAGGTTGGAACTAATTCGGAGTAATTGCCCCGGCCTGCCGGTGTGGGACTGGATTTGGCTAGATCTGAAAACCGGCCTCTTTACTCCCTCACAAGTTTCACTGACTAGAGTAGAGTTCTTATTTCCCCTTTAGCATGTTCGAGATTGTAATAAACATTTCAAAGATCTCGGGTATTTACAAACTTCTTTTTATATACACTGAGAGCATAGGCACCAAGACAAATTCCTTGTATGTCCAATCACACTTGGCCAAAAAAAAAAGTATTATTATTTCATTTTAAAAAAACAAGCAGGCAAAGCGGCATGGAAGCGGCTAAGATTCTGCATGACCAAGAGATGGGTGTCAAAAGGGCTAAAGGACTTGAAGGATAGTAAAAGCTGCTTCAAGGATCTTCAGGAATACAAAATATGTATTACCAACTGGGTAGTGGGAACCCTACCTTAGGCGAACAGAGTGGCACTTAGTTAATACTTGGATAAGAGGTAACTAGGAAACCGCAAGTCTAAATATTTTTTAAAGCCTTGCAAGAAGATAGCAGCAAAAAATTTATGTATTTTGTAGGTGGAGAACTATGTTGGTTTATGATGCAAAAAAACCCCAAAACAACCAGGAAGATTCTGATAATACCTTTACAACTAACAGATTTAATTTAAAAGGCATAAATGAGGTGCAACTCATGACAATGTATGCCTTTCAATATTTTTTTAGTTGGAAAAGGTGCTACCAGAAATTGGTATTGTTACTAAGAAAACTACATGGTATATCCCACAGAGCCTAATATTCTTTCTTTAATCTATATCAAGTGATTAAATCTAGATGTAAATAATTTATCAGATTCATGCTCTGCCTTCTGGACCTCAAAGAGGTATCCATCTTGGAACTCCTTCCGTCAATTCTTCTCCACAACTTGAGAGGTAGGCTGGGCTGGAAAGATCAACTGGTTCAAAATCACCCAGTGAACTTTTGTTGGGGCATTTGAACCTAGATCTCCCAGGTTGAGGTCCATCACCTCAACTACTACAACACGCTGACTCTTTATGGATTTGTGTGTCCTTGTATCTGTAATACAAAATTTGCTGCAAAGACCTGTTTATGTTATGAGATACCACAGTGACACTTCGATTGTGTGCTGTTGATTGCAGCATTACCCTTTTTTATCTGCCATGTAAAGGTAAAAGGTATAATATTATTCCCCTAATTTTTTACAGATGAATAAAGGAATCAGTGACATGACATAGTTCAGGAAACCCAATTGATACTACTTAGACATTATTGAAGGACATTTAAATAGTATAAGTTTGATCAACAAAATTTTTGTCCGGTATTTTTTACTAAGCATAATTTTATCTCTTTTAGTATACAGCTTTAATAAGCCAGTTTGGCATAGTGGTTAAAGTATCAGGCTATAAACCTGAAGACAATTAGAAATAAAGCCACTTAGTGATCTTGGGCTACACATTCTCTCTTGGTCCTAGGAAGGAGACAGTTGCAAACCACTTATGAAATCTTGCCAAGAGACAATAACTAGAAGAGAGTGACAGTGGTAGGCTTTCAGTGAAAAGTAGATTATTCTACATGTAAGCAAGGACTGCTGTATGACAAAAAAGAAATGTCTGTCTCAGGATATCAGCTCATACAGTGTTATTGCTAAATAAAATACATTTGCTTATAAATAACTGGCCCTTTGAGTAATTAAGAGACAGACTATCATTTATAATTTGTCTTATGCCTCAGATGCTATGCTAGGAAGAGAGTGGAATAGAATATGCCTGACCTCTACTTTTATTATTTGGGCATTGTGGCAGTGAAATTTTCAACTATGCTTCCTTTTCCCTAAAAAGAAGCAAAGAAAAAAAGTTTTGTTGGTTCTGAACAAATAAACCAGATCTTGCACCTGAAACTGCAAATGTAATCCATCAGTTTTACCGTCATCAGTTCTTGCTTGAATTACACACAATTCCTAATATCCTTCTAAAATTAATTGCTGGGAGGCCATAGCAAAGAGTACCATAATTTGATTTGTTGGGTCTCCTGTAAGCCAGTTGCTACTTCTGGTAAATACTATGTTGTTGAACTACCTGCATTCAAAATTAAAGGATCCTAGATAACTATCTGAACAGGTCCATAATTGGAAAATATTATTCTAAACTTTGAAAATCAGTTAGCTGTTGAAATAATTGCTGGTTTCTTTATTTAGGTGGCGGAGGTATAAGCTGTGTACTTCAAGATGGTGAAATCTTTGAGAAGGCTGGTGTCAATGTTTCAGTTGTTTTTGGACATCTTTCTGAAGAAGCAGCTCAGCAGATGAGAAGCAGGGGGAAAACTCTGAAGACCAAAAGTGGTAAGGTTTCATACATGAAATCTGCTAAACAATCTAACATCTTTTGTTCGGTTAAACAAAAAGAGAATTTAATCCATCATCCAGCTTCCCATAGGGGCTAGGCACAAGTCCATTATACAAGTGTTCTTTGGATATAAATAGTTCTTTGCATACTAATATCAAAGTCAACCTCACTGAGGTCATTGTGATTTCTTCCGGTTAATGAAGACCATAGCAAAATCTTGACACAAAAATACGAAGTTTCCTCAGATCTTTTCCAGACTCGGTGTATTCTGAACAGCGAGACATATTAACTTCTTCCTTGCAAAATCTTAAATAGCAATTATGTCTTTTCTTTTAAAGTTTGCAGATCCAGAGGTGCTTCTGGAATGCAAAATGTAGAGTCGAAAGGACATTTAGAAAGCTTACAATGTTGCTTTGTTTTTCAGTTGTTGTTTTATTATGCATAATAGTTGTTATTATTACATTTACATGCTGCTTGATTCACAGTAGCTCGGGACTTACGTTTTCACTGTTGACTTAAGACATTCTTTCTTCATTGCTTTTTAGGAAAATTGCCCTTTTGTGCTATGGGAGTGAGTTCTGTCATTCATCCAAAGAATCCTTACATTCCCACTATACACTTCAATTACAGATACTTTGAAATTGAAGATGGAGATGGTAAGTGCTATACCTTGATCCAGAATTATATAAAGCTATTCTTTTCTGTGTTCTGTGACATTGCATGCATGCTCAAAGAGAGCTGAGCTTGCAGCTTGATGCTGCTGTTATCATTTTAGATGACAGAGTCTGAGAGACTCCTGACATGTTGGTAATAGTAGAGACAGACAAGAGAGGCTTTATGATTCAACCGTAAAAAAGGGGGGTCCCTGCGGATTTTACTCCGCTTATAGTCATTGGCTGTAGGGGGAGTGCTCATCTGTGTTTCAAGGGCCATTGGGCCAACGCTGTCCAAAGACATTACCACAGCCATTAGTGCCATATTTACATGCTTGCAAATTCCAGAAAGGCTAGTCCTATTGGAAAAAAAATAAGTACCGTGTTTCCCCAAAAATAAGACCCTGTCTTATATTTTTTTGAACTCTGAAATAAGCGCTTGGCCTTATTGCCATGCGCTCAAAAGCCCAATTGGACTTATTATCAGGGGATGTCTTATTTGGGGGGAAACAGGGTAGTTGTTGAGCACAAGATTTTACAACTTAGGTCTTATTTTATGAAGAGACTTTTTTTGTAGACCGATAAATTGTGTGTCCAAGAAACAGAACTAGCAACTTGCTTTTTATATGCATGCTGTACTTGTTTGCCTTTGTATGACATTAAACATCAGGAAATATAATATATTAAGTAACTATGCATGTAATGAGTCTCTTAAATTAAATCCTTAAGATCACAGTAGCCGTTTTTAGCCATTTGCATTATAGATGAGTTGTAACTAAATGGACATGATGATTCTTATATTACAAGAGTATCTACAAAAAGAAATTAGAAAAAGAAATGATGGTCTTTTTCTGTTCTCTTAGGTACTAAACAATGGTGGTTTGGTGGTGGAACAGACCTTACGCCAACTTACTTGAATGAAGAAGATGCTATTCATTTTCATAAAACTCTGAAGGACGCCTGTGATCAACACAATCCTGAACTATATCCCAAGTTCAAGAAATGGTACGTAGGAATTTCATATCAGATTTTTTCCCTGAATGGTTGCTGTCATTCTTGGAACTGATGAAACTAAATGTATATTTAGCTCTTGAAATTAATAGTCGTCTCTCCTTTCTATCCATAAAAGGTCTTTCTGTTTTTAAAACAGTTTTAGAAAACATTGCAATCTTTTCTGTTTAGTAATATAGTATGTTTACTTTTGAAATAAAACACTCCCACGAGGTTGTTTTCTTGTATTCTGACTCAGTCTTTCAGACTTCTGTGTCTATGTTACCCTTTTAACCGGCACTTTTGGGGTTCATCAGGTGTGATGAATATTTTTTCATCAAGCATCGTGGAGAACGGCGGGGAATAGGAGGCATCTTCTTTGATGACTTGGACTCGCCTTCAAAAGAAGAAGTTTTTCAGTTTGTGCAGAGTTGCACCAAAGCTATTGTGCCTGGTTACATTCCCATTGTGAAGAAACACTCACAGGACAAGTTCTCACCAAAAGAAAAATTATGGCAGCAGATCCGTAGGGGGAGGTGAGTAAGAGAGGCTTTTTGAGTATCAGGATAGAAGATTGGTACATCCTTTGGGATCACTAATCCAAATGTTTTGGCTCTTTCTTTAGTCCATGTTTTCCTGGCTTAGTGTCTTGAAATTTGTTGAACTTTAACATCCAGATTTTCTATTACTATGGCTTTTGGAAGACTCAGTTCTAATAACTGTGACACACATGTCTCCCATCTTTCATTTCCATGTTAAATATTTTAGAACACTTTGAATTTTTTTTTTTTATTTATATGCCACCCTTCTCCGGAGACTCAGGGCGGCTTACAATGCGTTAAGCAATAGCCTTCATACTTTTGTATATTTATACAAAGTCATTATTGCCCCCATAATCTGGGTCCTCATTTTACCTACCTTAGAAAGGATGGAAGGCTGAGTCAACCTTGAGCCTGGTGAGATTAGAACTTGCAGTAATTGCAGGCAGCTGAATGTTAATCAGTGCCTTAGTCTACTCGCCACTCAGCCCCCTAAATTAAGCACTAACACATTAATATGATTTTGGAAAAAGTTTGAAAACTTTGAATGCTGTCAAAATAACAGCATATTTTAAGATTTCTGCTGTTCCCAAATAGCTTTATTTCGTTTGAGTGTTGGAACTATAAGGTCTTATGATATGAGAATTGTTGATGTTACCAATTTTATTTAGATGGAGTAGAATTCTATTTTTCTGGATTAGACTTTTTTTTTAAAAAATGGGATCTTTTGTGTCTTATGATAAACCATGTGGTATCTAACTTCTGTGGCCCCACCTCCACCCACTGTCATTTCTTATGGCTGGTCTGAAAGATAAGAATGAGGTTTTTGAAATGAAGTAACTGTCACCCACATTTCATTTTATGAAACAGATGCTGTATCATGTCATACTTAAGTCTTTCTATAGCTAACCATAGAAATAACAATAAAACATAAACTAATTTCATAGGAAACTTCATAGGTCAAAATTGTACAAATAAAATGCAGTATTTTACTATCTCTATTTCTACCATCAGTTCTTTATCTTCTTCCCAAATTTTAAGTTGCTGATTCTGATCTTTATAACAGACATCATTTTTTGCCATATATGAAGACATCAGTTGTGATTTCAATATCCTCTTCACTGTCCCTTTGATTTCTAGTTTTTTAAAAATAATAATTCTGATTTATTTTTATGCTTATTAATATTTTATCCAGTCTTTCCACCAAATATATTTTCTCCATATGATTAAGTGCTCATCATAATTTTTATGATGATAAAAAATTATTTTATAATTTTGTTGTAAGCTATAGAAATATATGCAGTGGGGTGAAAGGACCAATAAGTATTGTTGAAAATTGTGTTACAGTTCAAACACCTTATTAAATAATAGTTAATATTTGTTCCAGTGAAGAAGACAAAGATTTTTTTTAAAGGGAAATATGAGCAATAAGTTAATAAGTACAGAAGAGACAAGACCATATTCCCCTCATCTCCTTATCCTCTTTCCAGAATTGTGTAAATGGCAAAAGATGGGTAATTTACTTTGTAAGAGTATAATACATTCCCATACTTTTAGAAAGGTGCTGTTTGAGCCATTATTGCTATATAGATGCTACTATAAGTTTCAATGATGCTTCGTTTGTTATTCAAGAATCTGAATGGGAAAAAAAAGATAATTTCTAAAACTACTCTTTATGGTGACAATTCATTAATATGTGTTTCATGAGTCTGTGCAGCCCCAGAAACCTGAACTATTGCGCATTCAACTCATTAGCTCAAGACTTTCTATGTGTGTTTTAATAGTTGTCTCTGAAGACTACCCTGAAATTAGGTAAATAATGCTTTGTGAAATGTTGAAAGCCAGAGTAAAAGCTAGGCAGGATCAGTAATTAAATTGCAATGCACCGTATTGCCTTTGCCTTTCTCAGTGGTTAGCAAAATCAGAAAAAAGAATGTCATTTAAGATACTAGAGCCGTGATGGCGAACCTATGGCACGTGTGCCAGAAGTGGCACACAGAGCCCTCTCTGTGGGCACGCGCACCGTTGCCAGCTGCTCTTTCAGGTTCTGTCGCACGCATGTGCACCAGCCAGCTGCACTCTTCTGTGTTCCGGCTCACGCATGTGCGTCAGCCAGCTGGCCAGCGTGCATGTTCATGCTGGAACCCAATGGTCTGGTGTGCATGCATGCGACGGTCTGGTGTGCATGCATGTGATGGAACCCGGAAGAACTGCTGGCCACCGCGGGCATGCACACTGGCCAGCTGCTCTCTTTTGGGTTCCGGTGTACCTGTGCGCACTCAGTTTCAGCACTTGGTGCTGAAAAGGTTAACCATCACTACTAGATGAATGTCTTTGATGTTATTTGTTTCCAACAGGTATGTGGAATTCAATCTTGTGTATGATAGAGGCACAAAGTTTGGCCTTGCAACACCAGGGTCAAGAATTGAAAGTATTCTTATGTCTCTGCCACTCACTGCCAGGTAAGATCATAACTCAAATAGTAAAACAGATTTGTGTGGTAGAATAATAATAATAATAATAATGATGATGATGATGGTTATAATTGCAGTAGGCTTAAAGCCATTCTCTTGATCTGGCCTTCTGGAGGACCATGCTCTTCTCCCAAGCATTGGACTAGGATGAACTGAGTGTCTGTTTGACTGGGGAGAGGGAGTTACTTTTCTTTCTAGGCAAGTTTTCATGAAATATTGTGAGCTGCCTAAAGTCATTATATGAGACAGGCAGCCATATAAGTCTTATAAATAAATAAGTTACTGTGTGGCAAGACCAGAGAGAAAAGGAGGTGAAAGCAACAATGGGAAACAACTAAAATGGGCATTAAATTGAAAAAGAAAGGGAGAGAGAGAGAGACCACCAGGTAGGAGTTTTTGTATTCAGCATGCCTTATCCAAATTCACTTTTTTTCAGTGACTAATGTAATTACTGGTTCTGAGAGAAGCTGCAATTATTGCTGAATAACAAAAGGCAATAAAATATGTTGTGGCCAAGTTGGAGAATATTCAAAGACATAAATAGAAAATAGGACATTCTGGAAATTTCCTATTTCTGTCTTACCTGCATAGCCTGCTTTGCCTTGTCTTTCAAGCTCAGCTGCATTTTGCTTTAGAAATTGTGTGTTGATGTTTTAGGGGAAATAACAGAAAGTAAATCCTTTCCTCTGCAATACAGATTTTTATTGGGTAAGCTTTACAGCGTTAACAGGGGTAAATTCACAATAAGGTACATAGGAAATGGACAGATTATATATATTTTTGCTGACATTGTAAATAGTGCATGTGGAGAAAAGTACTAACAGCTGTTTTGCACACATCCACTTTTCAGATGGGAGTATATGCATTCACCACCAGAGAATTCCAAGGAAGCAGAAATCCTAGAAGTTTTGCGCCATCCCAAAGACTGGGCACAGTGAACAGAATGCTGAGCATGTTCAGTGATGAGGAAAGGACTTGCTTTGCTGCCCACTCCTAAATCCACCTGTCACTGCATGGCAGCCAATGAATGTTTATCTATTCTCTCACCTCATGCCTTAGGAATAGTATTAGATTGTATCTTCTGTGAATGTTCTCTTAGAACCCACCTTTTGCTTCTTTATAGATTCTTGGTCTTTTGTATTAGTATAACTGTAAAGATCTAGTAAGGCAAGAGGACATGCACTGAATAACAGACTGTAGTGAAGTGCTGCAAGTTACTGAGGTGTAGACTACATATCCCTCTTTCAGGGACTTAAACACATTTTCTTACTTTTCACAAAGAAACAATTATTGACAGACTCAGTTCAGCCTTCTGTTGCCTGCGGTCTTTCTGACTTCTTGCCAACCAGTTTCAAGTAGAATGATTTTTGTAATTTAAACTGAAATGTTAGTCCATTTGACTTGTGAACATCTGTTAAATTGCAAAAAAAATATATTCTGTATTGGCTACTATCAGTTATGGTGGAACAAGTGGATAAATTATCTTAGTAGCACAGTTCTTGACTGCAGATGAAATGCAGCCCAGCCTTTTTATCAGGGTCGCAAGATCCTGGTTTTGCATTTGTACAGCACCTGGCACAGAGTTTTTAATGAAACAAATTACATTTCTTTAGGTAATTTTGACAAACGTAGATTCATAAAAGTATAAATCCGTAATGTTTGATTAGTTGAACACACTGGCATTTAAATTCAGGAAGAGTATAAGGTGGTATTGTACCTCAGGTTACCAATATTTTTCTCATACACTCTTTTGAAATATGTTTCTCAGCAAACATTTGGGAGAAGGTAACTCCTACACCAAGCTAATAATCAATTCTATATAAAATATCTGCATGTACGTGCACAAACATAAATCTTTGCTGAGACAGTCATAGGGCTGTCTTTCCTTCAGTAAACTATGTACTGGAATAGTCCAAATTAAAGTTTTAAGAATAAATAACAGGAAGGACAGAAAGAAACAAGCTTTTGAGGAACAGAGATATCTGATGCTTAATTTTGGCCAACTTTTTACATTTTTGTCAACAGACACTTAATTCCCAACTAATCCCATAAATGTTTTTTTTTAAACCAAGTCAATAAAAAGGGTTTGCAGGAGTACTGGATGGAATTGCAAACTGCTATATATTAACAATGGTTTAGAGAAATGTAAAACTCACATCAGAGCTGGAGTAGCCAGATTACTTCTCAGCAAGCCGCCTGGGTTCAGCCTGGTCTGCTTCTAAGGAGATAATGGGCTGCATTAAAATGAGGAAATGAAGATGTTCCTGCTTCTGAAAGATATCTAAACCAACGTACTTAAGCTTAAATTCAACTTTGTGTTTTGAATATTGGCAAAGAATAAAAGTGAAAAACAACTTTTTCAAACTATTTCTTCATTATTTGTGTGCATCTTTAAACTTTCTTCAGTTTTTATTGGTGCAGAAAATAGAAATCTAGGACTACGATACAGACAAACAGGCGTTTCAAGCTGTTGCAAACAATGCTTTAATATGATTAGTAAATTCCCAATTAGTGTGCTAAAGATGTTCCTTACTGTGGGCTCCTTGGTGGTTTTCTCGCAGACATTTCATTACCAAATTAGATACAGTAACATCACTGCTGGGCATCAGTGCACTGATGATGTTATCTAGTTTGGTAACGAAATGTCCAAAAGAAAACCATCTAGCTCAGAGAGCACCAGGGACCCTCAGTTCAAATCTGAGCTACAAATATTCTCTTTGATCAGATGTTCCTTAGTTTGACATGCTTTCATAACTATCATCATCTTCCTAAGAGTGCTGTTAAATAAATATGCAGGAGGCATTAACATGATTACTTTTAAAATTTTAGACCTCTGATTTGCAACAGCATTTTAAAACATTGTGTTTCAATTTTGAAAAAGAAAAAGATTGTCTCAATTTTTGTTTTTAATTTTGTGTCAAGAGTTTTACAAAATTGAAAATGTTTTCTGTACTGTCACAATATGTTATTGATACGTTATTTTTGATAGTGGGATCTTTATTTTTTCTGTATTGTAAAACCAAAACTGAATAAAAGATTTGGATCTACAAACACATTTATGTAGCATTTTTATTTCAAGCATTGCAGTGCAAACATTTCGGATAAAGCATTTCAGTTCATGTGGAGAAATTTAACTCTTTATCACTCTAGACTTCGGACCATAAAATAATCGTAAAGAATGACTGATGCCGATAAATTTGAGAAAAATTCTAACTATAATATCAGCTTGAGAAGAGAATGAATTACAGGAGGATAGTGTGCTGCCCTTTGTTGGGTGCATTCAAATAGTGGCTGGGTTGAATAATCTCTCCTGTTGGAGATATTTTTGTGTATATTTCTAGACCAAACATGGAGCTAGACTCAGTGGCCTAAATGGCTTTTCTAACTTAAGTGATTCTGTAACTAATTCAGAATTATAATCAAAACAAATAAGAGGCAAAGTTTAAATATGTTAGATGTTGTGTAAATAAAATCTTGGCTTCAGTTACACGCCACACCATTAATAAATTCAATTACTTGGGACCACGGGTGAAATCCACTTACCTTCGCTACCAGTTTGGGAATGGGAGTGTGTGGGAGCGTGCACGTGCTATGTGTGTGCACGCCTCTGCGCATGCGCAGAGGGTAAAAAACCAGGACGTAATGACATCCCAGCGGGTGGGTGGGGCCTCCCACCGCCAGCGCTACTGGTTCAGCGAGCCAGATAGAACTGGGCGGATTTCACCACTGCTTGGGACCCAAATATCTGCAAGCATCCATGGTTTTCAGACCTCTCACTCAGAAAGAATTGACAAAACACAAAAGAATTGGGAATAAATGGATGTCCAAAAATCAGGTGTTGTGATAACCATTAGGTTTGTACCATTGACCTGAAGATGTTTTTAGAAACTGCACCAGTGGTGGGTTGCCCCCGGTTTGGACCGGTTCGCAAGAACCAGTAGGAGGCTCCGCCCACTGACCCCGACATCATCATAGGCGATTTGTGCATGCACAGAAGCTTCTGTGCATGCACAGAAGAGCGTTCAGGCACATGCGCAAGCAAAGCAAGCGCGCAGGTGCGATGCGAACCGGTAGTAAAGGTAAGTAGAACCCACCCCTGAATTGCACTGTACATGGTATTGGGCTTATAAATTGAATTAATTAAATTAAATTAAATTTACCTGGCATTTAAGGGTAAAATAGATAGTGCTCTGACAATCGAAAGCCTATTTACCTTGCCTTGTTCCTATTTCTTTCTTACCATCCCAGCCAGCCAAAACACTGAGGCTGGAGACAGGCTTCTATAAAAAATCTGGGTATAATTTTTTATGATACTAGTGAAGCCAGATATTAATTTGGAACTTTTCCCAGAAGTCAAAATCACAACTCATACAAAGAAACCATAGCCTTGGTTTCCTTGTTAAAGGCAGGGAAGGTGGCTCAAAGATGCTTTTTCAAAAGGCAACTGGACTGTTTTATTTCGTTTTTCATCCAGTTACTGATTAAATGTCTTTGAATATTAGTAGCTTGGGCTGGTAGTTATGCTGTTGATTTGAGCTCTGAGCTTGGCGATCTGGTTGCAAACATTTTGTCCCCATTTGTGGAGACATCTTCAGTGCACTTTGGATTGTGCTTGTCTGGGGGAGCACTGGCCTTTAAATACCTTTCTGAGTCCTAGTCTGATTTTGGGTTGTGTGATTGGCGGTCATAGTCCTTGGTTTTAACTACCATCTGTGTGATGTAAATTAGTGCTGTTGTTGTTTGGATATCTTCTGATGATGTCATGGTCTGGTTTCTGGTTGATTTGATCGACTGCGTGTGATGTGGTCCGATTTCTTGTGATCTGTTGAGTTATAACTTTGTTTACAGTATGGCTGTTCATTGGTCTTTAAATGCTGCCTTTGGGATTGTGGTTGATGTTGTTCTTTCATTCTAAGTGGTTGGGTCAATGTCAATGTGTCTGTTTATTGATTTATTGGTGGAAAACCAGGCTTCCAGGAATTCCCTTTCTCTCCTTGACCTCGCCTGAGTTACAACTGGGGTCCCAGTTAGATCAATTTTTTTCCCTTTTGAGTCTTGGACATGAGGGATAGAGGGTCATGTCATGTCTCTTGATCCTTCTTCTTCTCCCAATTGTGTGAACTATGTTGGCCAAACAGATAGAAAACTATCAACCAGGCTGCATGAACACTTCCTGGCCATCAAGAGACATGACCCTCTCTCCAGTGGTGAAATCCAATTTTTTTACTACCGGTTCTGTGGGTGTGGCTTGGTGGGTGTGGAAGGGAAAGGATACTGCAAAATCCGCATTCCCCCCACTCCTGGGGGATATTGCAAAGTCTCCATTCCCACCCCACTCCTGGGGGAAGGATCCTGCAAAATCCCCATTCCTGGATGAAGGATATTACAAAGTCTCCATTGCTACCCCACTCTGGGGCCAGCCAGAGGTGGCATTTGCCGTTTCTCCAAACTACTCAAAATTTCTGCTACCGGTTCTCCAGAACCTGTTGGATTTCACCCCTGCCTCTATCCCTTGTTTCCCTCGTTTTATCCTACAAAATTAAATTCAATTTAGGGGAGTAGGCAGGGATCAGAAACTGATTGTTCCAAGATCGTCCAATAAGCTCCATCCAGGGGGAAGGATAAAATTAAAGTGAAAAGTCCCCAGCAGAGTCAAAGTAACGCGACTACTTAGGTCTTTTCAGACTTTGGGCTGCTAGGAACTCAACGTGAGATCTTCCCAATTTGGTACGCGTTGCCTCGAGAAGACCCACGAGTGCTCCCAATCCCAAATAAATGCGTCGTTTTATCCACGGACAAATCATTTTGTCCTATCATTTGAAGGGCAATACAGTATCTCAAGTCTAAGAAGCCCGTTCTTAGACGTCGCCAATGTATAACATATAAAAGTCGGGGCACGATAAATAAAGCCTGCGCAAAAGCATCAGGAATTCAGTTGCGGCGCTTTTCCAAAACCCTATTAAAACGTTGGCTTTGAGGACGCCTTTGCTAGTGCGAGGTCTGCAAAGGACGGGCAGTTTATAGGTACACAAAGCAGCAGAAGGGGAGACACGCTCAGTATTCAATCCATCCAGTCGAAACCACCACGTATTCCTAATGCATTTCCCCCCCCCCCTTTTTTTTTTTTGCTTACAAACTTCGTCCCAGCAAATTTCACTTCCCATAAACTCCACCGAGCCGCAGCTGATCTGGCCCCTTTCCTAGACAACGGAGGACTTTGAATTCAGCCCGCTGGTTTAATACCCGAGTTGAAAAGCCCACATTGATGGAAATACCTTTCTGAAGTTTTTATGGTCTCCCCCCCTCCCCCCCCCCTTGTTCCTTGAAACGTGGCCGGTCGGTTGCCACGGTTTGAAAAGCCGCGCTCGCTCTCCGGGCGTCGGGTTTGCTCAAGGCTCAGCACGTGGGAAGAAACGGACTCTTGCAAGGCTGTTTCGCTCTCCTTTGCTTCCCTTTGTTGGTTAACCCTCTTTCTTTCTTTCTTTCTTTCTTTCTTTCTTTCTTTCTTTCTTTCTTTCTTTCTTTCTCTTTCTTTCTTTCTTTCTTTCTTTCTTTCTTTCTTTCTTTCTTTCTTTCCTTCCTTCCTTCTTTCTTTCTTTCTTTCTTTCTTTCTTTCTTTCTTTCTTTCTTTCTTTCTTTCTGCCAAAAAAGCAAGAGAGTTTTAAAGTTGCAGAGAAAGTATTTCGGAAAGGGGAAATACCAAATAGGCTTACCCTCTCCATGGTTAGTTGTCCTTTTAGCAAGTCTGTTATGTATCACTTTCCCGAGCCCGTTCCTCGGTTCTCCAGTGGCGCGCCGTGATCGTATAGTGGTTAGTACTCTGCGTTGTGGCCGCAGCAACCTCGGTTCGAATCCGAGTCACGGCAGTTCCTCTTTCAATTTTTCCTTCGGCTTTCTAAAATTTAATAAATAGAATAGTAGAACCTATTAAAACTAACTTCTTTTCTGGAATGATTCCTTCTTCGGTGGAACAAAACGTAAGTTTTTTCACTATTAAATAGGCAGTATAGGGGGATTTATAATGCACAGCATCTGAATTGTGCATTTTGAATCTGATACAGAGGGCTATTTGGAATCTCTGAAAAGCCTAAATTCTGTACCGGAAAGCAAACCGAATAACGTGAGAAAATGCGAAAAAAAAAGGTGTTTCTTCGGTTTCAAAGAAACAGAAAACAGTTGGCCCGTACGGGGATCGAACCCGCGACCTTGGCGTTATTAGCACCACGCTCTAACCAACTGAGCTAACCGGCCCGTTGTGAAACCAGGCTGTAAGTTTTCTCTCGTTCAGAAAATCAATTCTAAAATGAGATTGTGTTAAGTGTCTTCAGATTACTACTTATTTAATACACGTATTTTTCATTAGGGAAGCAAGCGTTTTAATTAAATATGTTCAAGACCTTCTCCAAACTAGAATTCATATAAATATTTTCACTGTGACGGAAAACTAAGAGTTTTTAATTCAAGCAGGTTTTTTGATTAATTATTTGACCATAGCAAGAAGCTGTAAACAATACACACACACAATTGTCACAATATATCTTCATCCCTGTAACCAAGCTCAGTTTAAATGGTCCATTCTTGTTTGGATAGTCTTTGGTGTGAAAGGTAATCCTTTCCCTTCTAGTAATCCAAGTTCATTCTCTGCAAGCAGTATAATTTATTCCGTGGGTCCCACAATTTTTTAGATTTTATCAACAGCTGAAGCACTACATATATATAATATTTCTGCAAAGTGAGAGCCACACAAGATGGACTTTGTAGTATTGTACTTCCTAACTGAGTTATTTTATAATGTGATTATTTTTTCTCTCTTTTAAGTAATCAAACCATTGCAAACTGGATGCGGTATGGATTGACTCAAAGCTTCTAACATTGCTAAACTGAAAAAAAAATTAAAAAGTTTTTTCTCTAGGTCAGGAGAAGATTATGGAGTTTGTCTTCTGATAAGACAAAGCTTGTTAGCACTAATTGGTACGTTTGTCTCTCTTGAACTCCAAACAACCTTATAATTTTTCTCCCTCATTAACATCTTAAATTTTAGGCTTCTGCTTTCCTCAGACTTTATTTAAATGGACAATATGGGTTCCCTAGGCCAGGGGTCTCCAACCTTGGCAACTTTAAGACTTGTGGACTTTAACAGCAAAGCTGGCTGAGAAATTCTGGGAGTTGAAGTCCACAAGTCTTAAAGTTGCCAACCCTGGCCTAGACCCATTGTCTTGAGGGCATTACGGAAGAGTGTCGAAGTGGGGGCCATTGTAAGCTCTCAGAGATGATATTCCACAAGGAGGGAGGGAGCCACCACAGAGAAAAAAAGCCATTTTCATGCTCTTTCACAATTTCATGTTTGAACTGGAAGCTGAAAAGAAAACTCATACTGTAGAATGGTGTTTATAATACAGACAGCTTAAATGCAAGAGGATTAGTTGAAAGTTTATTCTTCAAAGCATAGTTTAGGTGATCATTCATAGGCTCTTCACCCAATAGTTAAATATTTTAATTGTCAGAATATTTTGTTTGGATTTTGGAGGTGTTCCCAGCTCTGCCCTAACTTGCCGAAGCTGAAACACAGATTTTCTGTTTATACTGAAATATCTTGCCATTTCTGACCATAATTTTATTAACTGTTGGAAGAAATGGCCATCTGGGTTCAGTTCCAAGTAGGGAAAAAGAAACTGGATTCATAGAAGTTGCTTGGAAAGAGGGTTTATTGATGAACAGGATCACATGGCTTGAGATCCTGAGCAAAAAAGGCCCATGGGTGAGTGAGAGAGAGAGAGAGAGAGAGAGAGAGAGAGAGAGAGAGAGAGAGAGAAATTTATACCCTCTATTGGGCTTTGAATTTGAGCTTGTATTCTGATTGGTTGTCAGACTCCCATGGAGCCATGCAGGGGTAACTTTGTAGGTTGTCAAAAGAGTCCCAACCTTGGTTGAATCTTGCTGGGTGATGATGTAATGAAATGGCTTTGGGCAATTTCTACTATGGCTCTGCCCGAAGGTGGTAGATCTTTGATATGTAGAATAGACTGGCCCAGGCCTTTAATGGCCCATTGACAAAGGTGGGGGGAGGGAGGGGGGCTGAGTATCTGCTTCCCTTTTAGGGGAAATATTCTGCTCTTTTAATAGTTCCTAAAATATCTCATTTTCCTAGGAGAGGGTGTGGGTGCTAACTTCCTACAAACCATGAATTGCTGGCTGAGTCTGCAGTAAGTCCTAAACCACAGTGCAATATACAAGCTGCAGTGTAGGCCAAAAAAAATGCACTAGGTGTGCCATACGAAGTCTGATAGGTGGTAATTAAGACGATATAAAATATGACAATGATATTCTATTATATAAGGTGGGTAAAATGAGGACCCGGTTTGTGGGGGCAATAAGCTGACTTTGTATAAAATATACAAAAGTATGAAGGCTATTGCTTAACGCATTGTAAGCCGCCCTGAGTCTCCGGAGAAGGGCGGCATATAAATAAGAATTAAAAAAAAAATGTGTGTGCTTGCCATTCTAATGTATTTGATAAACCTGTTGGAGAAAATAGAATATCCAGTTAACTGCTCCAAGTCACAACTGAGTCGAGTACTGTGGTTAAAAAATCCCTTCCTTAACTCATGAAATCCCCATAATTCCCTGGGATTGAGAAACTGCTGTAGGGGCTGTTAAGGGCAACCCGATAGAACTGAGGGCAGAATATCAGGACAATGGCTATCTCTGAAGTAAAATTAGTTAAAACATTGCAAAAAGTTTGTTTTTACTTTATGTGTGTTCTTGTGTCTAGTTTTGCCGCCGGTTGTTTGTTTTCCTTATGAGCAACTTGGCACTTCTTTCTAGCAGCCTTACCTCAAAATTAGGAGCAAAGCATGGCAGTATCTGAACTTACTATCTGTGCATTGGACAATATTGTATTTTGCTTTCCTTTGGCACTCCTTAAAGCCAAAAACAACTGTAAAAGGAGTTTTACATTGTATGTTGTTTAACAAGGGTGATGCCACCAACATGATATCTGCAGAGAAGTCTAGAAGTGCGTCAGCAAGATTGCATGTACTTAAAGAGAACACAAGAATTTAGCAAAATCAGTTCATAATCTTTTTTTGTTTAATATACGACAAAATGATAAGAAAAAGCAGTGCTCTGGGGTTTTTTTTAAACTGACAACCATAAAGATAAAGTCTGTTTGAAATCAGTTCATGATAGCATTGTGGTTGGGTTCATCGGACCAAAATATGGAAATAAAGATATGCAAATCTAGGCTGCAGGATAGATTTTTTTTCCAAAGTAATTTATTCACCTGTTATTTAAAAAAAAAATTAAAATGATTTTATTGTTTAGAGAGTCTCCTGGAAGAATTGGTGGTCAAGTTTGGGCGCCGTGGCTTAGCTGGTTAAAGCGCCTGTCTAGTAAACAGGAGATCCTGGGTTCAAATCCCAGCGGTGCCTAAGATGTCTCTCTCTCAGGGTGAAATAAGGCTTTAGTTTTGAACTCCTGAACTGCATTTATTGCCACACACTTTCTGAGTCGTGCTAGAACCTGCTTTTGCATTGTTAGGGCGAAATATTTTTTTTCAGAAAGAATGACATGATGAAGCCCAATAAAAGAATCAGGTGAAAACTCCGTAACACAATATGAGGCAACGAGGAATGTTTATATTTGACCCGCTACCATGTATTTTAATTTCTCCCATGTGTTGGATTTTCAGCAAATGGTTTCAACTGCCACTCTTGTTTATTAATATCATTCGAAAAACGAAAGCCAGGGTTTTAAAGAATTAAATAGAATAAATAGAGCAGGGCTCTCCAATCTTGGCCACTTTAAGACGTGTGGACTTCAACTCCCAGAATTCCTCAGCCAGCTTTGC
>WNWU01000016.1:12676033-12686077 GCA_012654045.1 Ptyas mucosa | reverse complement strand
TCCTCAGCCAGCTTTGCAAAGCTGGCTGAGGAATTCTGGGAGTTGAAGTCCACACGTCTTAAAGTGGCCAAGATTGGAGACTTCTGGAATAGAGTCAGAACGGCCTGGGAGGGGAACGCTTGTTCCATGTTTGCATATGCTAAAAGAGCAACCTAGGATATGCTTTTAATTGAGCGACCGCGTTCCAATTTGCAAAACAGCGGGCTCCTTTGCAAAGGAGCCTATATTAAACACGGCAGGAAGTAAAAGGAGATTTTGTCAGAAGTGGGATTCGAACCCACGCCTCCAGGGGAGACTGCGACCTGAACGCAGCGCCTTAGACCGCTCGGCCATCCTGACATTCATGCAAGGTTCTCCTGAATTATTATTAGTAATGGATTACAACAGATAAGACGTTCAACGTTTAAAATTCTAAAACGCTGCCTTAGGTGAATGGTTTTAAACAGTCCTGTTCTATTCAAAGCATTTTAGATTTTATTCAAGGGATCCCTCGGATATTTCCACTGCTGCATGGATTACCGTGCACAACATTTTCTGGTCTCAAACTGAATATATGGGAGTTAAGTTTACCAATGTTCCTATGGCCAATTCCCTTTAGATAAGTTACATATAGTCTCTCAGTATCAAACAAATTACCAGTGGCTGTTTCTGTATCAGCCTCAAATTCTTCATTCAAAACAGATTCAAAAGTTCCTCTATATCAGGGGTTTTCAACCTTTTTTTGGCCATGCGCCACCTAAGCATCTCTAAAATCCTGATGCCCCCCCCTCCATGACATATAATTCTCCGAGTCTTGTCTATACATATATTAAAAAGTGTTGCTAAGGTCAAGAGTCTAGACCAGTGATGGTTAACCTTTTCCAGACCGAGTGCCCAAAGCGCAAGTGTGTGTGCATGAATGTGTGTGCGTGCACCCGAACCCGCAAAATGCAATGTGCGTATGGCCCCACGCATGCGCCCCGCCCCTGCACATGCCCTACCCCCCACGCATGCACACACCCTCCTCATGCATATGCCCGCAATGCATGTGCACGCAGGCCCCCCCACATGTGCCTTACGCATGTGCAACAGCAACCTGAAGACCAGCTGGCCGGTGGGAGGCGCATACACATGCGCGGCAGAGCTGAACTGGGGCAACCGCTCCCTTGCCCACAGAGAGGATGCATGCGTGCCATAGGTTCACCATCATGGGTCTAGACTCGACACCACACATTTTCGAATTGCGCCCATTAAAAATCAAATTGCCCCTCTATGCAGTGGTGGGATTCAGCCAGTTCGCACCACTTCGGGAGAACCGGTTGTTAACTTTCTGAGCAGTTTGGCAAGTTGGTGGTTGGAAAAAATCATTAGGGCAGAGAACCGGTTGTTAAATTACTTGAATCCCACCACTGCCTCTATGGGGCCTGGGGCCCACATTGGGAACCACTGCTCTATTTCAATGTTTTTTTAAAAAAAAATTTCTCTCAGGACTCTTCCCATTTTTTAAAATTGTGAAGAACCGATGTTTGTATGGATTATATTTATCATATGAAAAATTAAAATCGATGCATTAACTGCCGCTTTCACTCCTCACAATTGTTTTGAGTTTTAATATTGTAATGCTTTTCAACACTGGCTAGCCAATAATTTTGATTTTATGGACTCCAGAGTCTTGGGGAATCGGACTGAGGTCGTAGGACCACACTTTAAGATTAAACACTGCTTTATATTTTAACTATTTTGAACTGTCTTTAGAATGTAGCAAACTCAATTTTTTAAAGTGATGCATTTCAGAATTTATCCAAAGATAGACATTTTGTAATGTACCCAATTACAACATGAAATAAGATTAATTTTGTTTTTTCACCAAGGCACAGCATTAAGAAAGGTTAGCTGAATCATACATAGTGAAGGATTTAAAGGATCACACAAAAGCTGATATTAAGAAAAACTCTTAATATCAGCTTTTCATATTACTGGCTATTGGTTTCTTGGATTATTCAATAAATGTCTAAACTACTGCACTGGTCTTCTTTTATCAAGCACTGATAATCCACACATTGGACAGCTATTCTGCATTCCCTCAGCTGATTTTTCTGTGGATGTCTGACAAAACACGGGGGAAACTGGAGTTGCCATAGGAATCTATATACATCTTCTACTTTAGATCTATCATTAAGTAATACAATTGAATAAAAAAGCACTCACTGTTACTGAGAATTGTTAATCTTATCAACATCAGGATGACCAGTCCTCACCTGAACATTGAAGAATATTTGAGCCACATTTGCATGCAAAAATGTCCATCTTTCTGCATTTCTATCCACAATGTGCTTATTTATTTATGGAATTTATAAACAATCTGAAGACTAAGAACCATACAAGCGCTGCAGCAAAAGCCAATACAAAACAGTAAAATGAAAGTACAATTATATAAATCCTATTGCATTAAAACCACAATATGATAGTTCAATTTCTGGTGCAATAGCTCCAGTGGTGCGTTGCTCCTGGTTTCGTCCGGTTCTTGCAAACTGGTAGTAATGGCGGTGTGAGGCTCTGCCCACCCGCCCGGATGTCATCATGAACGAACTGCGCATGCGAAGAACACGCTCCCATTGCGCACCAGTAGTGGTGGTAAGTAGAACCCACCCCTGAGTTGCTCCAAGTATGTTGTAGCATATGAATATAATGTGTTATCAGAAACTTGGCTTTGTAGACAAAGCATATTGTGGGGATCTGGGTGGGGAACAAGTCTTCTGCTGAACCCAGGTGAGGCAGAATGGCTGTGAGTAGTGGGCTCCTCTGTATCCAGGGGTTTATCATCTTTGTCATGGATGGGCTTGCACTGGCTCAGGTAGACCTGGTGCATAATCTGGGAATCCTCCTGGAATCATGACTCCTGCTCAAACAGGCAGTAATTGAGGCAAAGAGGACTTTTGCCAAACTGTGTGGCACACCAGATAGGCCTCTTCCTGGATCAGGAAACCTGTCAGTCACTCATGTCCTGGTCATCTCCATCTGACCATTGCAATATGCTTTACATGGGGCTACCCTGAAGAATATCCAAAGTATCAATTGGTGCAGAATGTGGTTGCAAAGCAATCTTGGGTACCCCAAGAACGACACATGTGACACCTTTGCTGCATGAGCTGCATTGGGTGCTGGTTTGTTTCTGGTTCCGGTTCAAGGTGTGAGTTATTATCTTTAAAGCCAACAGGACATGGGGCCATGTTATCCCTGTCACATCAGTCCTTCTTACTTGGTCAGGCAGGGAAGGTGTTACAGACCTCATCGCTAAAGAATTTGGCAGGATATGAAGAGAGCTGTGTCTGCCGTTGCCCCTACCCCGTGGAATATCTCCTAGAGGTGAAGTGGGAAGCCTCTCTCCTGGCCTTTTGAAAGAGTTTGAAGACTTGGCTTTGCCAACTCACATGGGGTTCACAAAGCAGCATGCAACCCTGGGGATAATTGGTACCTGAAGGCCCTTCTCCTGCCTTATAACTTGTTTTAATTTTGTTTCTACCCATCTACTTTTACTATGTACTGCACTTTTATATTATTTTTATGCTTTTTACTGAATATTGCTCACAATTACTCTAACAATGAGATAGGTGGTACCTAAATTTAATAAATAAGCAAGTCCTTCTTTTCATGGAAATGTTATTTACATATAAAAAGAGCTGTAGCATAATAATATTCAGCCATTTTATTATTAAAATTTATTAAATGCACACTTATTCTGTGTACCTGAAGACATTTTTTTTAAAAAATGAACAGCTAAATGCCAAACAGAAGTCTGAGATCAGCCAGAGTGAGCTTGGTGAAGGACTCTCCTTTTCCTGACAACACCTTCTGGGCTAATTCTTTTTTCTTCGTTTGCAGCTCTGAGATCTTTTCTTCCACAGTTCCTTCACAGACAAACCTAAACCCAAGCACAACGTACAATTAGGTCAGTTTTTAGACCATCCTTCCTATAAATTCTGACACATTCCAGTTAGTTTTTCAGCAAAGGGATAATTCTTCATTGGATCAAGTGACTGGTTGAACAATCTTAAATTGAAATCCCTATAAATCTTTAAAGACAGTAGTCAAATTGAAATAATTTTACTCATGCAATTTTCAGCTCTGTTATTCAGTACTTGACATAATTCCTCTGTCAAGACTTATAGCAACGGTGCAAGACATTTTGTAAAGCACTACCTATGGATCTTAACATCCTTCTGTTGCCCCATCCGGTAAATGCGGTCACAGGCTTGGTCTTCTAGTGCTGGATTCCTGATATTTAAGGGAAAGGTAACAGAGCACTTATGATCAACAGGAAAAAAGTGACAACATTTCTCACACAAATTAACTTCAGAGCCAAATAGCAAGCAATAAATTTCCCTTTCTACCTTGTTTGATCCATCTTTTCCTTGGAAGAATCAGTAATAGCATCCCGCATTTTCCCCCAATATCTATTCATCTGCCTCTTCCTCTCTATTTGTTCTATTGCATACCTAAAATCCTGTTCAATGCAGTGATTATGCAATATGGAAAGAGTAATGGATAAGATTAGCCACCGGCAGCTCACCACCTTGGGCAGCAATTAAAAGATAAATTGAAAAGCCAGATGATATAGCAATAGCACTTAGACTTATATACCGCTTCAGTGATTACAGCCCACTCTAAGCCGTTTACAGAGTAAGCATATTGCCCCCAACAATCTGGGTCCTCAGTTTACTCACCTCAGAAGGATGGAAGGCTGAGTCAACCTTGAGCTGGTGAGAATCGAACTACCAAACTGTCGAACTGGTGACAGCTGGCAGTCAGCAGAATTAGCCTGCAGTACTGCATTCTAACCACTGCATCACCACAGTATAGTAGTTAAGGTACTGGCATAGAAAACTCTAAGCTCTCTTAGGGTTGAAAACCATTTGGATGGCTCACTCACTCTCAGCCCAACCCATCTCACAAGGTGTTAATGTAGGGAAAATAGGAGCCAGTAGTTTTAGGTATGTTTGCCATCTTCAGTTGAACAAATAAAATAAGGCAGGATGAAAATCTAATAATAATAATTCAGAAAGTAATTGGCAAACATAGGGAGATGTTAGATTTATTTCATTAAACAGTCAACAAGTATAGACATAACATGTTATTTTGAATGGCAAATGACAAAAAGAATTAAGGACATAATTTGGAAACCTCAATTAATAATGCAATTCTTTTAATCAGATTTAATTACTGTAACTGAGAACAATTTATTTTTTTCTAACATGGCGATAAAAAATTGCTACATCTTACCAGTGCATGTCTAGAAGGAAGAGGTGGTTTCCTCCAACGAGATTAAGGCCAATACCTCCAGCCAGAAGTGAAATCAACATCACCTATGAGAAGATTAAGAGGAATAGTTGGTTTATTATTTCACAAGTTGTTGATATACTATATATTGAAGGGTTGATTTATACTGCTATCCACATATACTGTATTTTTCTGAGTATAAGACTCAGAAAAAGGGGGTGGAAATTTAGGTGCGTCTTATACACCAAATGTAGTCCCACCCACCCACTGGCCCCCACCCTTTGGCCTCACAGCAGTTACCACCTTGCAAGCAAACAGCTACAAAAAACAGGTCCTTTCAGCTTCAGCACAGGCTAATTACACAAGTTGATTGGATCGGCCTCCCGACTCTCAGCTGATTTGCTCTCAGCTGTTTTGCGCAGGGCTCTGCTTCTTGCTGCAAAGAGGTAAATTGCTAGAGCAGATTTTTTTCCCCCTTGTGCTAATCAAGCTATGCTGAAAACGAAAATGAAAGTAAAGCAGGCTGTTTACTGCAACGAGGCAAAACTGCTCAGAGGCAGAGGGAGATTTCTTTTTCTTCTTTTCCTCACCAAAAAAGGTAGGTGCATCTTATACTCCGGAGCATCTTATACTCTGAAAAATACGGTATATTATAATTTGGCTATGATGATTGGAAATATTGGGAGTTGTAATCCAACACATCTGGTATGCCAGATGGGGAAGATATAAAGCAAAATTCCCACAAAGTTCATTAAGTTACCAGGGGAATTTTTCTTTGCCTTAATGATGTATAAATTAACCCATTAAGGTGTATACCTAACAGTTAGAAATAGTTTTTCTGAAGCAGCAGCAGTGAAATATAATTACCTTGGAGTTCTTTTTTCATACCTTGGTTCCTTTAGGATTATTATTGAATTCTTCAACGATATCCATCCTCTGTTTTGGATTCACTGAACCATCCACTGTGGCATGTTTCAGGCCAAGCTTGTCAAGATGTATTGCCACAATTTTTAGCATGCTTGTCCACTGAGATACAACAACACTATAAAGGTAGAAAAGCAAAGCAAAAACAACCTTGTTTCTGGTTCAAACCTTATGTTTCAGCAACGTTCAACCATCTTTTCAATATTCACACAATGCTGGACAATCTAGCATAATTGATGTAACAATAAATACACACACACACAAACACATTTTGTAACACAATGGAAATGGTTATTATGATGCTGGGAGAAAATGGCGAACTGATGATGTCTCAACTAAAAGCAAATTTGACAATTGTGGTGGAATGAAGAGCCAATAAGCAGATAATTTCTCTCTGTATTAGGGGAGGATATGAGATCATCCACAAGTGTTCCAAACAGTGTATGACTTGGTCCCTGGTGGGTTTAGAGCTTGAGAAGTCAAGGGAATGAGCAGCTGGCACCTTTAAAAGGACACTGGTTTTACATACTTCCTTTTCTAATCACTTTCAGAAATTGCTTATTAACTATTAACCGTGATCAAATAAACCAACTTTATATTCCTTTTTTTATTTTTAACAATCCTGATCATTTTCTCTCTTCAAATAATGACCTAGAACCTGATTTCTTTTTAGTTTTTTCTTTGTCCAAAGCTTTGGCGTGCCTCTTTAGTAAATCCAATATAGGAAGAAGGACGTCATTTCATTATATACTTGCTTTCTTTTTCCTTGCTGTATTCTTATTTTTTCTTTCTTTTTTTAATTTTTTTTTCTTTTCTGTACTTTCCATTATTTGTTTATTATTATTTTTTTGTTTTAGTAATTTTTATTTTTGTCATTGTATTTTTTAATGAAATTACTATTAAAATGTTTAACATTCTAACATTCAAAACATTTGGAATACCACACATGAAACTCAGAAGGCAAATATCTCTGTGTTATTCTACAGCTAGTCTTTGCTTAACAACCACAACCGGGACGGACAACTCCATCACTAAGTAATGTGCTCATTAAGTGAGACATCGCATGACCATAATTTCACTTCCGCTGCGGTCATTAAGCGAGATACCAGATGACTGAAACTTGAGATTTTATTGCCAGTTTCTCCACTGACTGCTTGTCAGAATCTATATGTGAAATTTCTCATGTGATTTGGAGAGGGGAAGATGTGGCCTTCTTGCAAAGCCATCCAAAGCATTGCAAGAAGGCAGAGGCAATTTAGAAAAGGATGAGCATGGCTAGGAGCTGCCTCACATAGGGCCAGGCTCATCAACAGAGGGAGAAAAAAAGACAGTAAAGGTCAGTTGGGCATAGCAGGGCCAGGAGAAAGGAGGGTAACTGAGGCTTTACTGTATGCTGAGGTGATTTGACACAATATTCCTTACTATGGCTATACTCACCATTTTTGAGAATGATTTTGAATTCCCTTCAGTTCTTCTAACAGATGGGAAACCTAAAAGGATGAGAGAGGAAAGAACACATAATAGTGAGCCTGTCCAACTTAAAAGTTAGAAATACCGTATTTTCCGGCGTATAAGACGACTGGGCATATAAGACGACCCCCTATGTTTCCTATTAAAATATAGGGTTTGGGCTATACTCGCCGTATAAGACTACCCCTCAATGTTGTCAGCGCTCCCATAGCGTCATCGGTCAGCACCGGCAACTCAGATTCGGGAAGCTGTGCCGATCTTGTCAAGGCTGCATGACGCTGAATGCTGGACCCAGCTGGTTGCTGCGTGGAGCTTCCCCCACTGTCACAGGCATCCAGATGGATATTATTGACGCTTCGACTTCCCCAGACAGCTGGGGCTCGCCGTCACTGGGGGTCAGCTGGAGAAGTCAGAGCATTGGTAGGCTTATACCCAGCGTATAAGACGACCCCCGACTTTTGAGAGGATTTTCCCGTGTTAAAAAGTAGTTTTATATGCCAGAAAATACGGTAAGTTCCATCGCACTTAAAGCAATGGAAACTGGATCTTAAAACTGGAGCTTTATTGTTTTAAAGCATTTTTATTTTGCTGTTATCTGAAAAGGCTATTAATGAGCTTAAATAAGTTCAATAGGGAATAAGACAATTTCTCCATTAGGTTTACTAATTAAAAAAAGGTAACAAATGAGAAAAGAATGGGAGAGGAAAGGAAAACAAGCTAAATAAGTAACTAGTTCTTAAAATTGCGTAATTGCAATCATCAGTTCGAGTGCAAGCTGTTCTGGAAAATGGGTTTCTCAGCAAAACTCTTCACTTTTCTACCTGTACTTCAGCCAACCTTACGTTCTTATTGTAATTAGAGAGGACTCTGGAGCCAACCTATCTATAATAATAATACATGTATAACTCAATTAACTCAAGTAAAAAAGGATGACCCTTAAACCCCAACCCCACCCCCATCCTATTTTGCTGCCTGAAGCAATTGAAGTATATTTGATTTTTATCTATGAACACAAATACATTATTTTAAAGCATTGAGACACAATTTTGCTTTTGGGTTAAAAGCCGCATGTGACTGTATCAGGGCCATAATGAGAAAGTGTATATGGTAGATGCAGAAAGTAGCATATTTTATTTGTGTCTTTTTTACAAATAATGCAAGATGATGAACATATCCATCACACCGTCCTTCTCTTATTTTCCCCACAACAACAACTCTGTGAGGTGAGCTGGGCTGAAAGAGAGTGTCTGGCCCAAGGCCACCTAGCTGGCTTTCACGGCTAAGGCAAGACTATAACTCACCGTCTCCTGGTTTCTAGCCTGGGTCTTAACCACCAGACCTGGGTTTCATATGCAAAATGCATATGCAGCATAGGAACCATTTTTTTCATTTTAAATTGCAGCCTTTTATTTCAAATATGCATTTTTTCATCTCACTCCATGCCGTGTTTCTTCACCTGATGCATTATTGGAATCTCTTTAGTTAACTTTAACTTACTTAGGAGCCAACAAGGATACTCTACTGCACAAAGTTTTACTTAGTTAAAGAAATGAATGTGAAATTCCTTTAACTTACTTATTAAATCACAGGGGGCACCTGACAAAGAACCAGATGCCACACAAATGACTCAGTAAAATCCAGCCCCTTGCCATGTTGAGCAGCAAAGCATGCACAGAGTCTTTAGTTCCTACTCAGGTGAATACAATGCACAATCAGGAGCTGATTAAGATTCCCAACTGCACAAAGTTCTACTTAGTTAAAGAAATCAAAGTAAAATTCCTTGGAGACTGGCTGTAAGGCCCTGCCTCTCCTCCTTTCACAAGAAAGTATAGATTCTTGAAATGTAGTATTTCAAAAGGAACCTTTTATTGAGAAGAAGTGATAGCAGGACAAGGCGAAGCAGGCTCTAAATTCCCTCCCAAACTATACAGTTAGAAATAGGACTTTAGAATCCCTTCCCCCAGTCCGATGTGGATTCAGTCAATCCACAGGTGTGAAGTTGTTATTGTAATAGCCGTTCTGAGAAACAGATAAGGAGCTGTTTCCAGGGTTGGGGTCCCTGCATTCTTCTGCTTTCAACAAACTGAAATAATCCACATGGCCGTCCCTCCTCATTACATTCCAAAAAAAGTGAGAATACTGCAGGGTGCTTAGGCGCCAGGAAAAAGGTTATAAAATACATCTTATCCCCATGCTCCCCCCTCCCTCAATTTGAATGGCAGTATCATGTTAGGGATGTGACACTGGCCATTCAAGATGGCAATCAGGAGTCTGAAATGAAGGGTCGGTAAGACTCATATCTCAGCCCACTAGGAATGTAGTGAGGATGGTATATATATAGACAGGAATATATATATATATATATATATATATATATATATATATATATATATA
>WNWU01000016.1:12661442-12676023 GCA_012654045.1 Ptyas mucosa | reverse complement strand
ATATATATATATATATATATATATATATATATATATATATATATATAAGCTATATACACACACACACATATATTCCTATTTCCCTCCTTACTTTTGTTAAAAATGACACCAAATCTGGGATTCCCTTGAAAGAACTGCCATTGTCTTCCTACCTTGGTGCTCTGCTTGGCCATTTCAAAAAGATCAGCACTAAAAGCTGTACCAAACAGATTCACCATTGAGAGTGGATCACTGCTATCAGGTTCAGAGAGAGTTAAAGCACTGAATTGTTCTTCCATTGACAGAGAGATGCCTTCGCTATTCACGTTAGCCTGGTCAAGAGCCTGAAAGAAAAAGGATATTGCCAAGGATCTACAATTTCTGAACTCCCTCAGAAGGGATGAATAATTGTAAGCCCGCCATAATTACCACTTTCAGCAAAGAAAGATGGCAGCAGCACTGACGAAGCCTCAGCAAGAGGGACAGGATGTGAATAGTTGTGGAGACGGGAGGCCTGTCTTTCACCATCTTTCCTGAGGGATCCTGCTGACACGTTTTAAACTGCTGTGCTCCTATCAAAGATGAAACTGCATATGTATCAAAGACAAAACTCTCAGGCTAAAAACAGAATTTATTTCAGAAGTGTGCAATCTGATTTCTGAAAGCTATCATTACAATTTTAGAGTCGGAAGCCAAACTAGTGGATAGGAGAATTAGGTTTCCTATTAATAGGTTTCCTTCCTAACAAGGTTACAAAACCAGCAACAAAAATGTTGAACAGCCTGATCAGATTCCTATCGACACATTTCTACACAGCGTACAAGAGAAATTTAACCCCATACCTATATTAAATGAGTTGTCTCCAGAATAGCCTTTATACAAAGTTTCCTGGTGTTTGAGAAAAGACTGCAGCGTTGACCTAAACATCAAGAAAACATAACAAAGCAGCTTGAATGCAGGTGTCTTTCCCTGTTTTTATACAAACCCAAGACAAACAAACACAGATGCAATGACTAAACAGGAGGTGGGTCAGCCAGCTAATCTGGTGCCACCAGGAAACCCTTGGCCAAAAAGAAAATGCTGTTTATTAAGGGATTGATCTCAAAATCACTATAACATAATGAATAATATGGAGAGCACAGTTAGTCCTCAATTTACAGCAGTTCGTCTAGTGATGGTTCAAAGTTACAACAGCACTGAAGAATGATTTATGACAGTTTTTCACATTTACAACTACTGCAGTCACGTGATCAAAATTCAGACACTTGGCAACTGCCTTGTATTTATGACATCTGCTGTGTCCAAGGGTCATGTGATTATCTTTTGTGACCTCCTGACAAGCAGTCAATGGGGAAGTCAGATTTACTTACATCTACTAACTTAAAAAATGCAGTGATTCACTTACCAACTGTGGCAAGAAAGGTTGTAAAATGGGGCAGAACTCACTTAATAATAAAATTTTTTTGGCTCAATTGTGATTGTAAGTTGAGAATTATCTATAGTATCTGTAGTAAGCAGACAGATTTAACATGTATCATTTAGTAATTTCATATTTTAAGGAAAGAGCAAAGAATATGTTGGAAGCCATAACCTTTTGAAAAAAACCCTCTCAGGAGCCATATAAGGATGGTGGTGCAGACCAAAGATAAAAAGCGTGTGCAACTATTTTTCTCTCTTTCATTGTGTATTTATTTTATTTATTAAATTTATTGGCTTCCCATCTTACCACCAGGGTAACTCTGGGTGGCTTACAATATTAAAAGGTAAAACTATATAAAATACTACAAAAATATAAAACTGCTAAAAGATGGGGAGGAAGGGAGCAGGATGAGCAGTGGGGAAGTGGGATCTGATATTGATCTATCAACCATCCCCAACATGAAGTCCCTCCTTTAGAGCCCCAAGCCAATTGGCAGAGCTGGACTTTAAGCTGTTGTGGAAGCTAAGAGGGTTGGAGCTGACCTCACTCTGGGAGGAAAGATATTCCAAGATATTTCCTTAGAAACTCTGTTACAAATGTAGCCTCCCACTAGATTATAAAGAGAAAGAGATCTTGACACATAAAACATAAAAAGGCAAACAATCCCAACCTTTCGAAATATAGCAAAATTCTTATCATTTTAAACCAACAGACAGAATTTAGGGCGAAGCTATAAGACAAAATTTATCATTTCCAGTCCTAAATCTTTTAGTTTATTTATATAATAATGATGTTTCTTTCCAAGGCTCTTGTCTTTGGATGAAACTAAACAGCCTATATATTAAATTAAATGACAGGATGTTAACTATACTAGGATAGATATACAAAAATACTTTTGATTTATGAAATCATAAAACTAAGGGTTAAATTCAAAGGGAAAGCCAATACATAGCATGAGAAAATGATTCAGGGTCTAATGTTCTTCATTATATCTATTTCATTACTCATTATTTATTAAGATATTATTTCTTCACTATATCCATACATCTAAACATCAATCTTTTGTGGGAATGTGTCATCGAGATGTTAACTCTGCCATGCAGATAACTGATTTCTATGGGCTTTTAAACAGATGGAAATATAGAACTCACATCAGAAGGAAAACAGAGCAAAGTTAGAAACTGTCCAGAAATGCTTCTCACAAGAAGGAAAAAGCACTGTTAACTGCAGTCTCAAAACAGAGCTAATCACTGAAACTAAGTTTACAGATACATTTATAAATTTATGCCCTTATAGGCATCACACCTTGATCGTTTGAAAAGTACATCATATACTGACTGTTCATATTCAGAGAGTTTCAATTTGTGCACCTGAACACAACGCTGAGGCAGAGATATCTGAAGGGAAGGAAGAAGAAGAACAATTTTAAAGACTGTACCAACAGGATTAGTGCAATTCAGGTACTCAAAATTAATAAAGTAGAAGACTGTTTTGTCCTATGAAAAATTCAAACAACAAATTTTTCATTCCACTCCCAGGCCTAGAACTATGCAGATGCTATGTGAACAAAATACTGACTCATTATATGCTGTTTTGTGCTGACAGAACATAAAAAATCCCTGAAGCGCAGCCAAGTAATAATACATCTAATAAGGAAATTTTGCAGAATATTTAACATCTCAAACATAGATTTATCTAAGCAACAGAACAACTGTGTTATGCATAAATGATTCAGAAGTCTGTTGCCTTACCAATTTTTTTTCTCAAAATCCTATCAATAATCAAGTATAATAAAACTTGGAGTCCAGGAGCACATAGTACAAAATTTAGAATCTCAGTTTGGCAGAAGCAAACAATGTAAACATCTTATTTTCAAATGTTGCATTTTTAAAATTAAAATTTTACTGCTATGGGGAAGATCTGGTTGATGCTGGGCAAAAATGCTGAGGAGTGAGGAATGGACAGTATATGTGATTTTGTTCTACTTCCTTTTAGCTACACTGATACACAGAGCTGCTCTTTGTCAACATTGTTTTTTATACATGGAATTGTATAAAACAAAAATATTTGTCTTTTAAATATTAAAAAGCAATTCAGTTTATTTTCACATTTGCGCAAGAAAAAGTGTAATTCTGTGATTAATTAAGGAAAGAAGAATAACAAAAAATAAATGGAGAGATGTTATTACTAAAGGCTTGCCAGAAGAATCAAGCTGGTCTTTAGTTCTTCGTAGTAAGAGACTCTTGGTTAAAATGATCAATCTCTCTCCCCCTTTTCTTGTGTTATTATCAACTTGGCTCTTCCACACCTTAAACTCATCAAAAGGAGAACAACGAAGAAACCTGTGGGAAAAAAGCAGAAGGCAGTAGAGAAAGATGAGACATTGCTATTGAGGATTAACAGATTCAGGACAAATCACTTTTACATTTAAAGCTACTGGCAAACTGTAAGCTCAACATGTCAACAAAATACTTGTGTTAGGCTTATATTAAGTTAGCCTCTCCTTTTCAAAGTGCTTTTTTCCCAGAGGCAACTGGAATTTCCAGTTTCTCTTTGAAGACATTTTGCTTTTCATCTACGAAGCTTCTTCAACTCTGACTGAATGGTGTGTGTGTGTATGTGTCAGAGCTGAAGAAGCTTCTTGGATGAGAAGCAAAACGTCATCGAAGAAAAACCAGAAAGTCTAGTTGCCTCTTGAAAAAGCACCTTTGGGACAACCATGACCTGGATGACTGAGAATCTCCATAACCTCTCCTTTACAATTACAAAATATGAGGATGTATGATAGAAAGAGGAAGACAACATCCATTTAAGAAAGAAAGAAAGAAGCACGCTTAATTTACAAAACCTTTGTCTGCTCCTTAATGAGATTAATTTACCTAAGCAAAGAGTACATATCCAAGAGGTTGTTCTGAATGGGTGTTCCAGTTACAGCCCATCTGGCCGTAGCCTTCAGTTTACAAGCAGCTATTGAGGCCTGCACCTTGGGGTTTTTAATATTGTGGGCTTCATCCAGTATAATTCGAGCCCAGCGTATGCATACCAGAGGACAGAAGGGAAATGATTTATCCTAGAGAAATAGATTTCAGCATTAGTTTGTGATGTTTGCAAAAATGCTAGCACATTTGAATTTATCTAGCAATATACATGTAAGACTATCTTTTCTCAACATACATGTTATAAAGTATACTGCAATATTTTTTTGAACTAAAGACATCAGAACATTAAAAGTATGCAATTTACTGGATCTACCAATTTGTCTGAAAATTGTAGATCGGGTCAATATGTAAAGAGCTTTTTTTAAAGATCAAAAGTATCTTAATCAGAAACATTAAGAAACCATTTCAGTCCTTCAATTAAATGCCATAAAGTATACTTGGAGTATGAACATACTGTTATAGAGTTCTCATTAAAATAGACATAAATAAAATTAATTTTTAAATAAAATTAATCTTTAAAATAACTTTTACTACTTGCTTTTGCGCCATATAATTAAGACTACATTGAGAATTATTTCAGTACAAATACAGATAAACCAGAAAAGTCAGAAAGATAATCCACTGAATTGTAACAAATGAATCTGTAACCACTCCAGTACAAATGATTCCATATCAAGGTTCACAGATCTGTCTCTCTTTAAATATAGCCTTTATCTCAACAGAGTAATTCCTTGTTTCTCTTTTAAAATCATTTTTGGACATTTCAGTTACCTGTACTAGACAATCTTCAGCAACATGCGTTTCTTCCTTTTGTATAGGAATTTCCTTGGCTAGAATACTATAAGTAGTGATAACAATCTCATATTGAGAAAGGCTGAAAAGACAAGGAGAAATAGTTAGTAAAGAACCTGGCACCTCAGAATTACCTTTGTTTTTAATTTTAATGTTGATGAATAATAAGTGTGGCTGCTTTCAAAGTTTCTAATGAATTGTATGTTTCGACCCACTCTTTTCTTCCAAACATGGGGAAAGGGACAAACAAATCAGCAGACACCCATTTTGTGGTGGAATTTTGTTCCACCACAAAATTATAGGCAATAATCAACCTAAGGTAACTGGGACCATATTTTTATCAGCTTCATTAAGATGTACCGTAGCACAACTGCTAAGAACAAGTACACAACTGAGTAGATCACAAATATTTTTATGATAAATTTAGGGTATTCCAGATCAGTTTTCCAAAGAAACTTTGCACTGAATAAATCCATATCTTTAGTTATATTCTGAATAGCCCTGACAAAAGCACTGTCTGTAGAGTAAGCTGAGATGCTCATCACTAACTAATGAGGGCTGAAGATGACCGCTGAGATTGTTGGCCTAAGTCAGAGCTGAAATGTCAGTTTGTGCTTTTATTCTTAAATGGCTTTACAGCCATGCTTGTCTTTCAGTATCCAAACGTATCAAAGCATAGGGCAAAGTACATTACATCTTAAAATTATCTCTGCACTTACATACTAGCATTCTTAATTCGGGTAGGTCCATGGTATAAGTACACTTTCAACTTGCCATGTTTTACATATTTTTCCACTTCCTTTTTCCAATGATGAATCAAAGATGCAGGACAGACAATTAAGGTGCTGTATGAACAGGTATCAACAGAATCTGAAAATGCAAACGTTACTAGGTGAAATGGGACTTAAACAAAGTACCACAGTGCATGCTATGTCTCTTCAGGATTCTGGTCCCTCATATTTTCCCTTCCTAGCATCAACTTTGTATCTTTCCTAATGGTCAGTATTTCCTGGCCACAGATCATGGCTAATCCTGTTTGTGGAGAGGAGAAGGAACTCTTTTCCTTAGGATTTTTTCCCCTAAAGTTTTAATATTTCACCTAATCTAGTGATCAATCCTTCCAATACCTAACTTACCTACATAAATAAATAGTTCATAGAGATACTTTTAAAAACTTAAAATACTTCCATATTTCTTTTCTAAACAATTAACCAGAAATAATCCAATCCAATCTAATTACGCTGTGAAATGAGTTGACAGTGATTTTTATTTTTGTACCTTGTTTGGACATCCAAAGCTCTAATTTCTTCTCTTTTTCTTTTTCTGTACATTTTTGGGCCAAAATGAGGGCAATCATTGTTAAAGTTTTCCCTAAGCCCATATCATCCGCTGGAAAGAAAAAAAAACAGAACAAAACAAAAATATGGATTGATTTACATGGGCATCTTAACTCTGATTCATCTTTGAGTCTTCTCATCTTCCATATGGATCCTGTTTTTCACTAATAATTCTACATTTTTCCACTTTTATGTAAAAAGAATTTTTAAAAAATGGATGGATTAAATTTTGTCTGGAAAAGTGGCTGAAGTGCTGATTGGACCTGAAATCAAATCCACTTCTGAGAATTAAAATTAAAATCCTACAGTAAATTTTATCTCCACAGAGACTATGTGGAAATAGGAAAAATTTAGTCCTTTTCAAAACTGAAGGGCAGAATTCAAGGAGGAACTTGTTGAACCAAGGCCTAAAAAGGGTGGAGTTTAATACTGCTATAAACCGCTTGATAAACAGCAGGAAATTCCAAGGAAGAAATAGAGAGAACATAAAATTTAAATATAAAAAAACTAGTTTTTTCTGCTCAATTGTTTATTTTTACTGAGGTTCTAAGCCTAATTGTGTCTAATTCTCTGAAAAAGATTATCAAATTGGGTTGTCAGTTTTCGTCTTTCTTCAGGTTGGACACGAAGATACTTGCTATATTTAGAATAGTCTATGAGCTGACTTGTACATTAGGATCTTTGCAATATCTCTTCTAAGACATAGACAGAGTTCACTATTTACAACAAACCAGTTTCACCTTGTGAGTCTTGGAGCATTATATTTTCTGTTGCATTTTGGTTTTTAAACAAGGCAATCAAGTCTGAATGTTTGCATTTTGGCTATTTTACAGTTAGAAATTAGGACTTATTGTTTCAGTTGTTTGAAAAAATAAATTTTATTTATTTTATTTCCTGCGAGATTGATGTATTTCCCCTGAAGAGGAACAGGGAAAGCTGAATCTTTCAATCACATATGTACATTGTAAGGAGGTTATCACCCCCCCCCCTTTTTTTTTGCATTTTGGTCTTTTAATTCAAGGGTGTCAAACTCAAGGCCCGGGGCCTGGATCTGGCCTATGAGATGCTTAGATCTGGCCTGTGAGGCCACCCTGGAACAGTGAAGGACCAGCCCACGGTGCTCTGCCAGCGAAAACAGGGCTCACAAGGGCCACGTACAGATCCCCTAAGCACCATTTTCATTGGCATAGGATAGCAGGAGGCCATCCCAGCTGAAAATGAAGCTTGGGAATCCATTTTCACTAGCAGAGCGCTTGGGCCACCACAGTTGCCCCCAACAAGAGTGACGTTGAGCTGGCCATGCCCATCCCGGCCCCTCAAGGTTAAACACAACTCCTGATGCAGCCCTCAATAAAATCAAGTTTGACACCCTTGTTTTAATTGGGGGATTTTGCTGTACATGTTACCCAGAATTCCTCCGCATGGCTTCTGATTCTCCCTCCACAAAAGCCAACTAAGGGCTTGCTTTTGATGCAGCAATAGAGAGACCTGGGGGGAAAAAAGGGAATCAACTGCTATTATAAGATCTAATGTTATTTTGTATTTATACATAAATATAGTAAGTATTGGGAATCTATGGTACTGAGGGACTCTTTTAAAGCCCATAGTGATCTAGTCAACTCAATTTATTTTTCCTTATTAATGGCAGACATCCTGTTACATTAAATCAAAAAAGTAGCTTCTCCTAAAAAATTACTAAAATAAGTAATATTAAATATGTCCATTTTCTCTCAATTATACAACGGTCTCAAGAGTTCACCTCTCTATCTCAAGTATTCCAGAATAAAGAGATATTCTAGTATGAGCCCAATTTATTAAACCGATTTAGATTAACACCTATCCTACAGATGAAATTTTGGGTGGCCAACAACACATCACAAATACAAAAAAAATCCCATAAATATTTATGATGCTGGACTGCATTTATCAGTTTATATTGTTAAGAATTTTAATTCTTCATTACATTAATATATAATTGTATGTATTAATAATTTTAAGTTAAAGTTGTATAATACATGTAGTCCTAGGTTAGCAATTACAATTGAGACTGGCAATTTACAGTACTTATTATTTTACTTCAGTTTTCCTTTACTTACAGACCTAAAACGTTTATAAATGTAATGACCAGTAGTTAGGTTACTTTTTCATCACTATTATAACTATGAAGGGTCACCAAACAAGCAATTGCTAAATGTGGACTACCTGTATGTATACTTCTTGTTTTTGTTTTTCCACATAATACAAATATATATGATATGATATGACTGATAATTGTTCAATATAGCCAAGTGTTTGCATTGGATTAATGATAGAAACAATGCATACAGACAGAAGTAGCTTGAAAATTAAGTTTATGAAATAAATGTGCCATTTGTTATATTTAATTTGGATCACACCATCTCTACAATTTACTAAAATTCATAGATATTTAATGCTGCTGTTGCAGCTGTAATAATTTTATGAGACCTCACACTCTTTAACATTAGATGCCTGCACAATTTTTAAACTTATTGGAAATGAAAACAAAGCTTTAATAAGTAGATTTTATTGAAACCAAAATATTGTAAGCAAACTATTTCAATTCCATTTTCTCCTCCTTTGTGCAAAAACTCATCTTGAATTTTAGGGCACTTTATGAATGCTCTTTAAGTGGAACTGGTGCCACACTGATTGAGAACATTACAGGAAGTATAATGTTTTCTTTTTGTTTCACTTACTTTCAATCCAGGGGGATCTTCACTGATAGACGTCTCTGTAGGGCAACTTTCAAGAGATTTGTGGAGCTGATTAATTGCATCACTTGTAGCATTTTGTACTGCCTCAAGTTGATCATTAGTCATTGGGCCTCCGTAAAGCATCTTCCTTTTAAAATCATCTAGAAGTCAATTTCAGAAGTTATACAATTAGCAACTTTAAAGTTGTTGTACCAAAGTGATTCATATAGGACCAGCCATCAGTCAAGGTCTTCATGAAAACGTTATTTCATGAAGACTGATGCACAAAATCCTATATTGCATTTTTGGGGTTTTTTTGCTTTTTCCATTTGTAAACTTGACAGTCAATTAAATCATAAATTTTGATTTACTTCATTATTAAGCATATATTCCACATTCATTTTTATATCCGTAAGGTTATCCCTTTCCCCACATATTTTTAAAAGTATTATGGCAGAACTTACCAGATCCCCAAGGAAGATGGAATTCCAAAGAACTAGGCACAGGATTCTTCTCGAAAAACTGTGGCTCTTTCCCCGTGACAGCACATGGCTGCATTAGGTTGGTGAACAGATCAGGCTGTATCTTTTTATGCCTCACATTTGCTGTTCTGCAAAAATTGTCTGAAACTTGAAGAAAATAATTTTGGCTGTCTTTTCTGGATAGGCGAATTTCAGAATGCAAATGGAAAAGAGTGTCCTACTAGTCACATATCAACTATGATTTTATTCTGTAATATGGATCCAGATGTTGCATTAGTGATGGGCGCAACTCAAAAATGTTTCTGATTATCTAAATAGATAGTTCAAGATAATTTAACAGCAAACACCTCATCCAATATTACCCTTCCTGTTTTCAAAGAATTTATTTCTGTAGCCAACTATTGTGGAAATATAGTAGGTGAAAGCTTAAGAGAAATTGCATAATGCTACCATTCTGTTATCAAAAAGGCTTACCTTCCTTTGTACATTCTTCTGCTTCCAGGTTCAAAGAGCTAAGGGCAGCTTCTAGTTCCTGCACTTGCTTTAACAACCGTTCACCCTTATCTGGGAGAGCTTGCACATTCACTGTTTTCAAAGTCCTCTATAGACAATTTTTAAAAAAAAACCAGAGGGGAAGAAGAGATGCTACATTACTGATTACTTACCAATAGGTTAAGTCATTTAACCCACTTTTATTTTTTCCATAGGTGAAATATTTAAGAACCGTACCATAAATGAAATGTGTTTATCAGAATAATGGTTAATATGCCCAAATTCTTATTCATGTCTAATATTTTCCTTCCTCTCTAACCCTAAAAACTACCAATATTTTCTGTGCAATCTACTGCTTGGGGGAAAAGCTTCTGAAAGAAGGAAAAAGCAGTCACACACTTTGGGCTCTGGCCCCGTGTATTTCTTGTTTCAACTTTACTTAGAAAACTAGCCTTCAGCAAATTACTCCTAAGGAAATGCAACTATTAAACCTTATGCCTTCGTTCTCAAGTAGACCACCTAGGACCTTTAAAGAGACTGCTGGGAATTTGTAATAAAATAACCTTTAAAGGGCTATGAATAGCCCAGTCTGCCTTAGCAGTTTAGTACAGAGTAAGAAACTAATATTTTGATACAGAAAATATTTTGGTTCACTGAAAAATTAATACTTAGATGCAAAAGAGATTAGACCTGCTTCTGGTTCAGCTGGGCTGAAAGTTGGCTGTGAAGAGTTTTGTTATCCATGCTGTTAGCCGTTTGCAAAGGAGCTACTTCAGACAATATGGAAGGTGATTTTTTCTGAATGCAATCTTTTCCTTGCTGAGAATCAATTGCCTGCCCACTGAATGGCACAAGGGTTTCTTGTTTATCACTGTCCAAATGTTTTTCTGTACATTTTTGCTCTTCTGGAGTTTTCCCCTTCTGAAATAGTATTGGTGTTTTTTCTATATTGTCTCCAGCATGTTCTACTGAGAAGCTTCTTGGTTCTTTGGGTGTCAGTGTTTTTTCTTCTGTTTTACAATTGCTATTTTTTTTCATTGTAACTATTTTGCTTCTACAGGTTTCTGATTCATCTTTTCCAAGTTTTTCTCCATTAATAGGTTTTATGATTGATGTGTGGTTAAAGCTTGACAATGATTGTTTTGGATTTTCATTTTTCAGCAAATCAAGTTCAGTAAATTTCAAAGATGAATCCTCTTGCATGTGGCTAGAAGACATCTCAAATCTTTTGCTCGAATTACTTTTATGGCTATCTAATATTTTTTTGCTTTCAGTCTGAGGCTCACTTGATTTTATTTGAGTTTTTGTTTCTTCTCTGGATAAACTTTCATGTTTGTCTTCACAATCTTTGTTTTTTCTGTGCATGGCTGATAAAAATTCTTTCTTGATAGACAAAGTCTGTAAATTGGGCAGTTGTTCTCCAACAGAGGTCTGAACATCTCTTTTCTGATTTTCTTTTTCTCCTGAATTTCTGTCTCCATTTTCATTCATTTGTTTGTAAGGAACTTGCTCGTGATTCTTGCTGGAAACTTTGAATGGGTTTCTTTCATTTGTATGATCATGCAGCAATTCCAAAGTATGATGAGACTGTGGATTAGCTGGCAGTTCACTGGTATTTGAATCCTATAAAACAGCCACATGAAATATTAGTATACATTTAAATTAGAGTATTTGCTCTGGTTTTTTTTTTAACATGCAAATTGCGAATTAAATTTCTATATATCTTGCAAAGTCTCTAACTATAATAATGATAAGAAAAAGCAATTATTGATCATTCGTAAGTTATGCAGGTACTAATTGCATAATGGTTTTTCTACATTATGTGGTTCTACATTATTATCCTAATTCAGACTATTATAACCAGCCCAACATTCTCCCTTTTTCTTTTTACTATTACCTTGGGCCCTTGGGCCCAATTCCAAAGCAATACAATCTGTTGAAAATACCCAGTTATAAATGCCTCTTTAGTGAATATTTAGATGATCTTTTATCAATGTTGCCTTTGGTTATCACTAACAGCCACTAAATATCTTTAACATAAAATATTAGTTCTTTCCTGAAAAGTAAATTTTATTCTGCTTTCTATTTTTTTTTTAGAACTTCCTATAGTTAATCTGGAATAGTAGTTCAGGTCATGATGAATAGAAGAATATAGAGAAATAGAAATAAAGCAAGTAACAAGAGCTTAAGATTTCTAATTGCTATAAAGATGTAAACTTTAAATAGCAACGGTGTACCTGCCAGGGGACATTTCCACACATTTTCTTCCCTTCGGTTTTACCTTTACTGCATCGATAAAACAATCTAGTTTAGAAAACAAAACGTGGATTATCACACTGAGTATAAATGCTGAATATTAATTAATTGCCCTATTTTGTCAAAGCATCAAGTGTCCCTCTGAAAATATACCTGTACAGGTCTGTTTTTGTTTGCTTAATCAAAACTTGCAGCTCCACTATATATTCTTCATGCACCAAGCAATGAGAAGGAGAAAGACTATAGAAAGAAAAGGCAATTATTTACATAAATATTTGTCACAGGAAAAATAAATGTCTATCCTACCTCAGTAGTATTCAAAGATGGTGAAAATATTTAAACCTGACTACCCTTCCTCTCAGTATTATAAGGTGGATACAAGAATTAATGGCCTTCTTCTATCCTGCCTTTGGGACAAGCACTTGTAAATCCAGCTACAATAAAATGTTTTATAAAAAGGGCCTGAAAAGCATAGCAAGATGTAAAATAAACCACACAAAAATCTATTAAAGGTTCAAATATTTAGAATATTTAAGCCTTTAATAGAGTCTTTAAGCTTCTGCAGAAGCAGGCAACTAACATTTCAACTTCAAAGAAGAAATTGTATAATTATGGCACAAATATATTTTCCAATGATATATTATTATCACTCCAGCTAAAATTATAAACTAAATATAAAACTATATTTCTTTTATGAATAGATATAGTGTGCTACATATTTACAATTAGTTTTCTATGTTAAAGTGGAACAGGTATTACTTTCTGATAAACAACTGCTGAACCATAGGTGAGCAACTGATAATTCTCCAAGCTTGTAATTTTAAAATCCAACTTACTCAGTGGGGAGCACAAAGCCACATGGCTTCTGATTTTGGACTCCACACATATAAAAGCTTTTGCCTTTATTTGGGCCATCTCTGTTTCCAGTCTTCAAAAAACAGGGAAACCCTGAATGGGAAGGAAATGAAAGTATGAAGTTCAATCAGAGATAGAAAAGTACCAAGCCAACTAATTTAAAAAAAAAACTCACTTCAAGTATTCAGAAGGCTCATATATCAATTTTATATTTTCTCTGTGGTTCTTAAAATAAAAAAATGCTGCTTAGATTACCAAGCCCACCTGTTCAGAGCAGGAATCCAAACTGTAACTTTTCCCTCCAAATGTTTATCCAGACAACATTGAACATATCCAATGAAAGGGAGCATCAATCACAGTAGTTAAATTGATTCTAAAATCATGCTTTTAATAACTTTCATATCCTATGACTTAACGCAGACATAAATGCATTTTCTGGGTCTGGCTTTCAGGAATTATTGAGACAAGGCTGGTGATCTTTTCCTATATAACACCTTTTAGAAATTGATTGCAATCAATAATCACCCCACCCCACCCCAGGATTTCCAATTTTACTCAGCTCCCCATTTATCATCTTGTGAGGAGAGTTAGGTTGAGAGAAAAAACAAACAGACCAGAAGGACTATTACGCCTAGTGTTACAGAAAAATATTTCTCTGTGCCATATGATGAATATAACTCTGAGGATTCCTGGGACCCTGATTTCTGCTTTATTAGTAACAAAAGGCACCCTCGATTTCTGAGCTGTATTTTGTCCTATATGAAATCTTTCAGCTATACATTATTTTAATCCCTTTATATGAAATCTTTCAGCTATACATTATTTTAATCCCTTTTTTACCAGCAAGAATTCCCTTGATCAATATCACGATTTGATTTCATAAAGTAAAACTTATTAAGCAGGAGTGCTCTAAAGCAGGGGGGGAAAGGATTTCTGAGATTTTCTGCTTATGGTGCTATCTGTGACTAGCAAAAGCTTTTACTTTCTCTAAATGCGGGGGTGGAATAGAAGAGGGGAGCTATTTATTGCTTCAAATCAGGAAGCAAATGTTTTAAAACTTACTCTAAACATTCTTTAACTTGCATGTTTACGTTATGTATTAATCTACCTGCCTTTTTTTCCTGGCACTGCATAAATCAGGGGTCTCCAACCTGGGCAACTTTAAGCCTGGCGGACTTCAACTCCCAGAATTCCCCAGCCAGCAAAGCCAAGGTTGGAGACCCCTGTTCTAAATAGAAGTAATTCCAGTGAAGACATTGGTAGACATTTCCCCAAAACATCTATGTGGGAAACTTCTCTTCCCTTGCTATTACCG
>WNWU01000016.1:12634183-12661042 GCA_012654045.1 Ptyas mucosa | reverse complement strand
ATCACCCCGCCCACCCACCTACGACCTCACCGTGAGCAGAGCACAACACTTTCTCCATGCGTTCTCAATCTCTAAAGCTCTCTCTTAGGGATTCCCTTCACATCAATCAAATCCTAACCGGAGGAAAAGGGAAAGACCCTCTCGCTTTCCCGGGAATCGCCAAGCCCACTTGGCTTCAAAGCTGCCAATCCCCTTGTTTTTCCTCTCCCGGTGGAACCAATCACAATTCTTCTCCCGCCCACGAAGAGCCGAGTTTTAAAGGACTTTTTGCCCAATTGCGGAGGAGATAGGAACGCCTCCGAGAGAAGAGAGGAGCGCAATTGGTCAGGGAGGCAGCCAATATTTTCATGCTTTTACGCCTTTGCGCGAAAAAGCAAGCTCAAGTCGAGTTAGCTTTAAGAACAGTTGGGTAAAAAGGGTAGCGCCCCCTTGGCAATTCAAGGGAACAGGAATTACTTGACAAGACAAAATGAGGTCGTGTTACCGACTTTCAGCTTTTCCATAAATAGGAATGTGCTTGGACTTCTTGGTCAAAAGTTGTTGTAACACACTGAAGTAAACGCTGGCTCCTGTCCCTAGTTTTCCCCCTTGCGGTTTTCTATGACACATATTTACAGTAGCCTTCATAAAGAATAATGGTATATAATCTTAACACTTACGGTCAGAATACAAAAATGAAACCCAGCAGGCTATTTTGGAATGTACTTATTTTAGTTATATCCTGTCTTTAATAATTTTATAAATAACTCCCAAGAGGGACACACTGTACTGAATGGGACCATTAATTAAATTTTGTTGTAATTCAACACAAGTATCAACAGCAAAGTGAGATTACATCCAAAATGTACATGTGATAACGTCACGACACAAACTTATAAATCGTCATTGAGATATCTGATGCAAATCAATAGTGATTTTGTGTCAGGTTGCATTTCTCACTTTGCAGATGCCTCAGTGTTGTTCTATGAAAATTCCTGACTTGCACTTTGATGCTATTCTTTACATCTCCTCACTTTTACCTACTCCTTTCTCTGACCAGTATCAAGATCTCATTTCAATAATCTTGAAAAATGCACTGTATTTTATTTTTTGACCCATCAAACAAATTTCCATTATTATTGGAATTGTTTGGAGTATTTATTTATTCATGTATTTATAGGCCGCCTTTCTCCCGAAGGACTCAGGGCGGCGTACACAAGTTAAAAACATGCAACAGTAAAACCCCCTTTTAAAATCAAATTAAATAATAAATAATAAAACCCAGAATCATAGTCAGCCATTTGCTTGAACAGCCAAGTCTTCAGGTCACGACGGAAGGAGCGGAGATCAGGAGCCGTACGGAGCTCAGTAGGTAACTCATTCCAGAGTACATGATGCCTGGGACTAGGTTTCCACAATACTGTAATATACGTTTTGTGTGTGTGTGTATCTAGCTAATTTTTGTAACCTGGTAACTGCCTGGAGAAATTCCTGAAGTTTACTTGGCAAGTTTTTTGCGAAGCAGTTTGCCAATGTCTGCTTACTAGGGCTGAGAGAGAGTGACCTAGCTGACTTTGTGCCTAAATTTGAAGTAGAACTCACAGTCTCAGTTTCTAGTCTGATGTCTTAAGTAAATAATAACTTGTCTTGCTTTTTAAATAAGCCACAATTGCAGCTATATATTAATTTGAAGCAATGGATGGATACATACAATCAAAACATGCTACAGCTTAACATTACTTGAACTCCTAGCAACTAATCTGAGGATACATAATGGGTGCAACACCTTAAATGCAATATGTTTGTATGTTTATTATCGAATTTATAACCCACATTTCTGTTTGTATACACCCTCAAAGTAGTTTACAACAATATTCTAAGGTGCCAATTCACTGGCAAGAGTTTAGAATTTTAAAAAATGTTCATCTACAATACATTTATGTTACTTTGAGTGTCAGCATTCAGTTTACAACTAAGGAAAAGTATTAAAAGTATCACCTTTTCTGTAAAAATGCAAGTAGTATATGTTTAAATATACAGTAATTAACAAAAAACTCCTATTTTACAGAATTTATTCTAAATACAGAATTTAGCACAATTCTAGGGTTGTAAACAAGATGATGGTAGATAACAAGAGAAAAGTGTAGTGCAGAATTTAAGTTCAGTTATAACTCTGTCACCATACAGGTAGTCCTCGACTTACAACTGTTCATTTAGTAACCATTCAAAGTTACAACAGCACTGGAAAAACTAATTTATGACTGCTTTTCACATATACACTGCAGTATACCCATGATCACATGATCAAAATTCAGGCACTTGGCAACTGATTTGGTCATGTGATCACCTTTTGCGACCTTCTGACCAGCAGTCAATGGGGAAGCTAGATTCACTTAACCATGTGACTAACTTAACAAGTGCAGTGTTTCACTTAACAACTCTGGCAAGAAGGTCGTAAAGTGGGGCAAAACTCACTGAACAACTGTCTTACTTAGCAACACAAATTTTGGGTTCAATTGTGATCATAAATTGAGGCCTACCTATACATGGAAGTGGAATCTGCTTAACATCTATCCTCATTCATGGAATACTGTTCATCATTAATTCCAGTTACAATAACTGCACTTAAGCAATGTTATCTACTTGCTTGTGGAATATAACTCACCTTTTTTGGTACCCAAAAGAAGCTCATTGCTGAAAGAATGAAGCACTGAATTCCAATGATTCCCCACAGAAATGGTCTAAGGCCATACAGCTGAACTTTGAACTATGGGTCTATAATATAGTTTCTATAATTCTCATATAGCATAATTGTCTATAATTGCATAATTTCTATAATTATCATATAGCAAGGACAAATAAAATTGTGGAACCTGTAATCCAACATGTTTGGAGGGCACTATACTAATGAAATTATTCAATATTAATGAAATTGTTAATCCTAATTACCCATATAAATTACTCCCTTTCCCGTTTCCTTAATCAGTATACCAAAGTATTCCAAGTAAAATTCCTAATGCTATACAAACATTGCATTTTTTTCTGCAAGGTGCAAGTGAGATCTCAACTGATTCCACACTATCAACAAAGTTACACCTACATTCATTCCATATGATCTGCCAGTTTTTGTGGGAGGAAACAGATTACCCAGTGGTGGGATTCAGTCAGTTCGCACCACTTCGGGAGAACCGGTTGTTAACTTTCTGAACAGTTTGGCAAACTGGTTGGAAGAAATCATTACGGCAGAGAACTGGTTGTTAAATTACTTGAATCCCACCACTGAGATTACTATTTGACCACTTAAAACTCAGCATACTTTTGTATACTTTTGTATACTTTTGCACTTTGGCACTTTATTTTTTAAAGATATATCTTGACTTTTTTTTTAAAAAAACCCCACATACGTTATAAAGTTAAGAGAGAGAAAAATATTTTGTACTCATTGTTTTGTAAGCTGGTTAATACAAGCTGTATTTCACCTAATATAAAGATTAAAACATTTTCCAGTACTAGATTTGATAGGCCTCAATTGCATTTTATTATATTTTTTTCCATAAGTACCTTGACAAAATTAAAGTATTGGAGGGATGGGATTACTTTAACAGTGAACTGTGTTTATAAAGTTTTTTAAAAAGCAGAAAAAGGATCCAGCCAGAAACACGATGGCTGCTATTTCCAACCTGAGTGTTCCTGTTGCTTTAATTTTTAGAATTTCCAGTCACAGCCATGCTGTTTGCAGAACTTGCAGCTGAAGTCTACACTTCTGGATAGTGTCCAACTTGGGAAATGCTGCTGTATGCCACTGAAATAGTGAAATAACTTGTGCTTTATTATTTAGGGATCAGTGAACCCTTTCATACTTTTGATTTCCCAATATTTTGAGTTACTTTGTTCTCTAATACTGTGTTAAGATGATTCTTTGGGAATTCTTAAAGCTTTGCTTAAAACACTGGGACCTGTTTTGCTTTCCTTGCAAAAAATCGTGGCTGTGCAACCGTTTTCAGTGTATTTTTTTCCTATTCGTTTTATTGGAGCAATTTTAAGTGTTCCCTTCTTCAATGCTCTGTAGTTGTATTTTTTGGACCCTGCCGCCACGCCGTGCGCTTGCATTGTTGCCTGCCACAGTTCGTGCTGGAAACAAAGAGCCAGACAGGGCATCTCCTCCAAACAAAGTGATCCTCACATCCGTTTCAATTGCTTTGGCCAAGCTGGATGCATAACTATCCAGAGATTTGTGAACTTCAGCCTTTACATGAAGGATAGAGTTCTTTGCTGCTTCTGAACAAAGAAAAGAGAGATATTAGCCAATTATGCCATATGAATGTCTCATACTTTAGTGTTAATTTGAACATTATAGTAATCTCTCTTGTAATGAAATACATTCAAAGAAGATTCATCCTATTGTGGCTTTGGGATTTCTATGTAGGATAGTAAAGTTATAAATCTAATAAAATGAGGAGCTGGGTCAAGCATATGCATGATAATTTAATCTGACAAGTGACGTCTATCCATAAATTTAAAAATAAAATATGCAGATCTCAGCCATCAGCAAACTATATAACAAAGACAGGCTTTAAAGGAACTATGTTTCTTTAAATACCACAGAGAGTAAAACTTCCTTTATTAAATGCTGTACTTCCCTCATCTCTGCCACTGAAATAGGTAGACTAGAGATCATTCAAAACTACTGCAAGCTACTATTATTCCAACATCTGCAGCAGCACTTCTAAAAGTAGCCCTTGAGTAATTCAGATTAAATCTTCCATATATCATTCCAATTTTGACCTTGGTTTCATTTTGTTTTTTTCTGAAATTGCTCTGCTGATTTCTCTTCTATAGTCCACTGCACTTTTTGTGTATGAATTCTTAGCAGGACTTAAGTAAAACTAAGAGAAGAAATGAGTGTTTCTCTATTTTAGAACAGTTACCCAGTTCTCCTTCTCCTTATAAATCCATGAGGCTCTTGGCCTTCTGTATTTTTCACTTTCCTTTGTACTTTGTTTCATATGGAAAACTTTCCCTTGCTTGTCCTTTTCTTTTTAAGGAAACTCTTTATAATGAATGTTTACTTTATCCTTCCTGAATCTTGTATAATTAATTTTGTTTTACTTTTTTTAGACATGCAGGCAGATCAACAGACTTTGGATGGTGAGGATCTAATTATTAATATTTGTCTATATACTGTATATTTATGAATATAAATAATGCATGGTCATTACTAAATTTATTTACAGGCAAAACTCTTAAAATTTCCTATTGCTTAGAGCAAAACCACACTCTCTGACAATGTCCAATAAATCTACATCCTGCAAAATATTTGCAAATTGGAGTTAACATATTCTTTTTTTAAAAAAGAAATTGGTTTGCCAAATTAATAGAAATATGGCATTTAACAGATAACTAACAGAAAACATTTTAGTAATATCTAAATTTTCAGGAATTTCGACATTCAAGATTTTATTTTATATATATATATATATATATATATATATATATATATATATATATATGAAACAAAACTTGTTTCTTCATTAAGCATCAACTTAACTTTTATATAAAATGAATTTATTTCCGCCCCTCCTTAATTTTCCCTTTTAGATTATATGTATCTCTCAGCTATAAGACTTTCCAGTGCATGTATTTCATTTTCAACTCTTTCATAACTTCTAATTTTATATTAAATAAATTAAAATTAAAATGTTAATTAAATTCAAACTAAAATTAAGTAAAAATCAAATAGCAGCTTAGGACTGAATTCTTGATCCAAGCAGTCCCCTCTTATGCATAGTTCAGTAACGGCATGCCTAGCCTCTATATACCTTTAATTTGTTCCACTTCATCTTCAAAAGTTACAGAACTCCGTCGATGAGGGTAAACGCAATGTGGGTGATTAAATCCATCAGAACTATAATCTTCAAGCAGCATAACATCTGTCCCTAAAAACAGATCATGGCTTAGACAATTGACTAAGAAGAGAATTCATTTAATGGATACATGCAAAAATTGTATTTTTGTGATATGGGCAATACAGGAGCTGTATTCTTCCCTCACATCTAGAAAACAGCAGATGGCACCTCTATAGCTAGAATCATATTTTACAATGCAGAAAAATGAGGTCGCAAGAAGGTCTTTTGCTTATGATGTTAATTATAGAGCTAGGAAGCAAGTGAATGGGAAGAATGCTTCAACTTTCTTTTGCACACTTTTTCTTGTAGCCAAGCCCTCTTTGGTTATGAATTTCATTTTAAATTGCATTTGACTTCACTAATCACCAAACTTATTTGTAGGGAATTATTTCATTGATACAGAGACACACACACAAAACCTACTGGAGCGGGGAGGGGGGATATCCAATAATAATTGCATAATGTTTTTTCTTAGATAGCACTAGGAAGTTACATTTTAAGTTTTTTGCAAGCTTCTTCTTCTTTTAGTGTCTGTATCATGCTGCTGGCTCTTGTTCATTGCAACATAACTCAAAGAAATAGTTACCTGAATCCTGAGAGCAACTGAAGCCTGTATCTCCTGTGCTGCTGCTGTGTCCTAAAGTCCGCTCCCCTGCCATGAGAGCTGTCAGATGTGGAGACAATCCTAAATCTGTAAAAGTATTTCAGCATCCAAACAAAATTAACTTCTGGATTCATAGCCAAACATCTTCAAATATCCTCAGTGCATTTTATTACATTGCTTGATTTAATAATGGCTAAGTCTGTAACAAGAGCCATTACATCAACCATGAATGTAATGGTTAAGACATCAGGCCAGAAACTGGGAGACCGTGAATTCTAGTCCTGCTTTGGGCACAAAGCCAACTGGGCACCTTTGGGTCAGTTACTTTCTCTCAGCCATGGGAAAGACGCAATGGCAAATCACTTCTCAAAACCCTTGCCAAGAAAACTGCAGCTACTTGTCCAGTTAGTCTCCAAGCACTAGACATGATTGAATGGAATTTTTTTTTAAAAATTAACATCTGAATTTATTAAACATGGCTCTAGAAAAATTCATAATTAAAATTCATACCATTGGGAATCTGCATCTAATGAAGTCAATGAAAAAAATCTTTATACTTCTTTTTAGCTTGGTATTAGAGTTTGAATATCTCAAAAATAATAAAAATTAAGGAGAGCGAAGGCACGGTTCAGGCTACAGTGCCCATTGAGCTGGTCAGTCCTGGAGCCATCCAAAGCCCCCAGGGCAGGCAACACTCAAGAAGGTCAGTGGATGGCATGACTTCACATGGAGTTTCCCAGCAGTTGGAACAACTCCTGCCTGAGCACAGGGTTGGACTAGAAGACCTCCAAGGTCCCTTCCAATTCTGTTATTTATTCTGAAAAACTTTTAAAGAAATGCTTTGAGCATTTATATTTATCTAGGTTATAACATGTGATAATGTTTATGCTGATTGTGATGAAAGCGGAAGGCAGCTAATTGTAAGGAGAATCAATCACAGACAAAGAGTAGCGTAAAAGCAATTGTAATTGTAATGATAGTGATAAATTAATCTATACCATAAATTGAAGCCCCTTGTTCAGCTTTAATAGCAAACCATTACCCAGAAAAGTTAAACTGGGGATAAGACTTTTTTAAAATAAACGGAAAACAGAGGAATTGCAAGAGGCTCTAGATTCTAGGATATCACAAAAAATATACCGTATTTTTCGGATTATAAGAAGCACCTTTTTCCCTCCTAAAAGAGGCTGAAAATTTGGGTGTGTCTCGCTAACAACGCGCTAGCGTGTGAAGCGATCTCTGTGAAGCTATCTTTGTGGTTTGCCTGCTTTTCTCATTGCTTCTCTCTCCAAAGATCAGTTGTGCTTTAGAAGCTGTTTTTTAACCCCAAGCAGTGGATAAATCCAGCAAACTAATGTGCTGAAGCTGACCAGACTAAGGCCGCTAGCCAGATGAATACCTGGAAGGCAGATTTTTCTCCCCTATTTTCCTCCCCAAAAACTAAGCTGCATCTTATACTCCAGTGTGTCTTATACTCCAAAAAATACGGTACATATGCAAAGGATGTCTTCTGAGTGCATTGAGGTTAATTTTCCAATTCCATCTTATCCGTTCAGTGAAGTTTATCTGAATAAAATGGATAATCAGACAAAAATCAATCTCCAAGGTCTCCCTCCTGCCTTGAGTATGCACAAGAATTGTGGCCATATCTATGTCCATGTCCATAAATTCTCAATCATGAAGCAGACAAAAAAACCACATGATAAAAGATGAACAACACCAGTGGTTGTATCAGACTAATTAAATGGTGGTCACTCTGCCCTAGCAATTTACAGTATCTTCTAGAGGCAGTTTAAGAATTTTTTTAAAATTACCTGTGATCCTATTAGAAATACTAAATAATCTGGATGTCCTTTGCCTTTGAACAAATGATTCTCTGTAGTACCGATCTCCAAAACACATTCCCAGTAACTCCTTGCGTACAGTTTTATTCCAGAGTCCATAAATCAAAGGGTGGCAAATAGCACTTGTAAAAGATAACCATGTTGCTAATGTCTCAAAGGCAGGGGAAATGCAGTTTTTACCCCAAAGTGCCTCTGATGTGATAACCACCATGTAAGGTCCCCATGTGACGACAAAAGCCCCGATGACAACTAAAATTGTGATCAAAGCTTTGCACTGATTGGCAGAATAAACGACCCCTTGGAAAGCATTCCTTCGGCTGCCTGATGAGGATGTTGAAGTACTCGAGTTCTTTCTCCCATTTTTTTGCGTGTCTTCCACTGCAATGACCACACTGCCACAGTGAATCTTCCGTGCCTTAATCCTGGCCACGCGAAATATGAAGCCGTAGCAAATGATCATGACTATAAATGGTAGCAAAGCACACCATATCTGCCAAAAAGCGGTGTAACCTGCCTGCTTATGCCATGCAGCTACACACATCCATTTGAACTGATCAAATTCTAAAGATGACCAACCAAAGAGGGGTGGAAGGCATCCAATTAGAGAATGAAGCCACACATACACAATGGCAACAACAGCTCTGTTACCCGTAATCTTCATAGGGTAAACCATGGGGTACAAGACAGCGTAGTATCTGAAAAACATAAAAGTAATGTTAGGGTATATGCAATACATAGGAAATTGAATAATGCTAAACATGAAAAAAATTAAAGGAATGAGTTTGTCTTTTGAAAATTGTATCAGATTAATTGGAGAACCTGGGTTGTATCATGGAAACACACTTTCTCTTTGCTGCTAAATAGTCAGATGCTGCTTACATATTAATAAACAAAATTATTTGTTCCACAATCTCAGTGTATTGACTTGGTGGCATTGTTATTTAAAATATATTTCTCTGCCACTGCATATTCAATGCTGGTACATGTTAAAAACTTTTTCCCCCATGCAGCCATATTCAGCTCATAAAAAAACGGATGGCATACCGATCGATAGCAATGAGTCCAAGTGTGAGCATACTGGCAGAGCTGATGAGCATATAGAGTAGGGCAGAGAAGTTGCACCAAACGACTCCAAAGATCCATTCCCGACGGATGGAGCTGGTAACAACGAAAGGCAGCACCAGCACCGAAAGAAGGAAGTTGGACAGAGTGAGGCTGAAAACAAACTTGTTGCTTAAGGTGAGCAGGTATGATTTCTTATAAAGAGTGAGGACGATCACCAGATTCCCTAAACAGACGAAAATAGCAATAATGATGATGGCAATTGACTCGGTGATTCTGCCTGCTCCCTCTTCCAGCAGTGTGAGGTTTTCTGAGACATTCTCCTTACTGAGAGACAAGTTGATGCTCATTGTCAGAGCAACCAAGACATGCTGAGCGTCTGCTAAAGAAATACAAAAACAGTTGATATACTCATTACATCAATGAATGCTACTTATATTTCCATAAACAAAGTTACTAGTTCCACAATTCTCAACGTACGGACTTGGCTGCATTGTGTTAGTCGAAATATTACAAACACTGCATGCATAAGGCTTATCGAGTTATAAAAACATCACATGAACTTCATGGATATGTGCAATGATATGCAGGGCATTTTCCAAAGGCAGACAGAACAAGTAACTCTTATGTAACACAGTTCTTTTTATATATTGGATTCCCCTAAAGCAGAGGTGGGCAACTATGGCCCTTTTATGACTTGTGGACTTCAATTCCCAGAATTCTTGAGCTAACATGGCTGGCTTGGGAATTCTGGGAGTTGAAGTCCACAAGTCACAAAAGGGCCATAGTTGCCCACCCCTGCCCTAAAGCTTAGCAACATAGTCACATCGCTACCTATGTCATCTTAGGGTCATTTATCCCATGTTTATGAAATGTTCAATGAACCTCAATAATTTGTTAATAATTAATTCTCATGATATTTCTGTCTATTACAAGAATAATAATTCAAGAATGTCAGTTGTAAAAATATATAGAAATCCAAATGTCCCTACAAACTTTAACTAAAATCTCTAATAGAATCACAGTAATGGAAGTGGACTATTCTTGAAAACGAAACCACCTTTTATCAGTATCATTCACTATACGTCTCCTACCTTTCTATCCTTGCAAGTCATCTTTGCTTCCATCACCTCCATACCTTGATTTATACATTTGCTTTTTGTCCTTTAAAACTTCTTTTCCAGGGTCTCTGTGTGATTTAAAATTATATTAAGTTACCGTACTTTCCATGTGCTCTTTTCTTAACCTTTCGATTTCATAACTGCTTTATTCCATAAATCTATCACTTTTTAAACAGGAATTTTTTAAAAAAATTCTTCACCTGACTTGACTCTTAATACATTCGCCAGGGCTACTGAATTACAACACAGCAGTTTGTAGGATTCCTACACATGGAAGATGGAAAATGAAGGTGTCTTGGAAATGCCAGGTAAGTAGGCCTAGAAGAGCTCTTATTAAATATTCAGACCACTCACGTTTCACCCCCCCCCTTTTTTTTTAACGGTGGCCTTGCACAGCGGGACTTGGATGCTAGATTTACCCAGAATTTTATTCCAGGCTCGCAGTAACTGCAGCTGAAGTGGTCCGCATTCTACAAGTCCCTGCCTGGATGCTCCAGACACCAGCCTGAAAAGTGGAAACTCTCGTCTGCTTTTTCGCCCTCGGTCGGCTGTACAGTACAGCGAAATCAGAAAGCCGAGATGCCTCGTCGAGGGGTTGGAGGAAAAAAAAAGCTTAACCCGGCTCGGTACCAGAATATTCAGCCAGCCTTTCTCTCCGCTGCCGAGGCATGGAGACTCGTGGTTGAGTAGCCAGGCGTCTCCCGTCCCGGGCACCACCCTCGCCCAACATACCAGTCCCCATCGTCGCCTAGAGGCAAAGCAAAATTTCCTTTTGCAGCGCAGGGTCTACGGGATCCTTCCGAGGAAGCGAAGACCCTGCTCTTCTTTATGCCGCGGGTCCGTTGCACTCTGTTCTGCACCAGAAGGTCTCGGGGAACCTTCCACGGGGGTGAGACGACCCACTCACCTTTGACCAAACTGCTCTCGGGTAGTCCTGCCATCCCGTTACCGATGCTGGACAGGCGGTTCAGATTACGGCCCCCCCTATGGTCGCCGCCAGTCGAGGCCCAGAAAAATAGTCCGACCCCCCCTTCTTTCTCGCCCATCCCCTCATCTACTTTTTCACATCCCTCCTTCCTTGAAACACTCCCTCCATCCCCGTTTTACTCCTCCCACTTTCCCACCCTGTCTTTTTTGCTCCGCTGCGCTTTTGTTCTTCAGCAGCTCGCCCCCCACTTCATGTTTCCATCATAATTCACTTTTTTCCCCTTGTAATGCCCTTACAGTTAGAAAACAAGCTTTAACAAGCTGTCTTTATGGGGGGGGGGGGGGAGCTGGTCTATAGAAAGAGTGGGATGAAATTTTCGAAGGCAAATTTTCTCCACCGATACTAAGTAAATTAGTTATGTTAGTTAGCCCGCCCCACCAACATTCCATTTCTTCGCCCTTCGGAAAACTTTCATGCTGCCCTCGGCTTTACTGTATATCATTTTTCTTTCCTCAGCTGAAGGGTATCACATGCACAAAGGCAAAACAAAAATGAAGAGATGGTTTGTTTCTATAGCAGACAACTCCTACAGCGGACAAATTCAGTATAAAGAGGAGTTCCTTAGATAAAAAAAATATATCACATTTTAAATAAAGGAATGTTGTTTAAATAAATCATGAGTGCAAACATTCTTCCAACAGTTTATATCTATATTGGCTAATTTGGATACATCCGGTTTCAAATTAGTAATAAATCTGTTCGTTTTACACTGCAATTCTACATGGTTAAAGTGGAAATCAGTAGTATGTACTTTCAGTCAAGTGGTGAGAGATTGTAACTTAAATTACAGTAACTTAAACTTGCATAATGTTAAAATGTGCTGTACTATTTGTACCTTTTATTTCAAATAAAATTTCACAGAACATCGCAACCAATCATATACAGTCATATTTGTTGTTAGTTGCGAAGTTGTGTCTGACCAAATGGACAACTTCCTGTCCTCTACCATCCCCCAGAGACTGCTCATGCTGACTGCTTCAGTGACTCCATCCAGCCACCTCATTCTCTGTCGTACCCTTCTTCTTTTGCCCTCAATCTTTTCCAGCATTAGGCTTTTCTCCACTGAGTCCTTCCTTCTCGTTTAAATGACCAGAGTATTTCAGTTTCATTTTCAGGATCTGGCCTTCTAAAGAGCAGTCAGGGTTGATCTCCTCTAGGACTGACTGGTTTGATCGCCTTGAAGTCCAAGGGACTCTCAGAAGTCTTCTCCAGTACAATCGTTCAAAGGCATCAATTCTTTGGTGCTCAGCCTTCCTTATGGTCCACCTTTCACAGCCATACATTGCAACTGGGAACACCATAGCCTTGACTATACACACTTTTGTTCGCAGGGTGATGTCTCTGCTTTTTAGTATGCTGTCTAGATTTGCCATAGCTTTCCTCCCCAGGAGCGTCTTTTAATTTCTTGGCTGTAGTCCCCATGTGCAGTGATCTTGGAGCCCAGAAAAATAAAACCTGTCACTACCTCCATTTCTTCCCTATCCATTTGCCAGGAATTGAGAGGGCCGGGAACCATGATCTTAGTTTTCTTAATGTTCAGTTTCAAGCCAGCTTTTGCACTCTTCCCCTTCAGCCGCATCAGAGGCTCTTTAGTTTCTCTTCACTTTCTCCATTAGAGTGGTATCATCTGCATATCTGAGCTTGTTGATATTTCTTCCGGCAATCTTAATTCCAACTTGTGATTCATCTAGCCCCACCTTTCTCATGATGTGCTCTGTATATAAGTTAAATAGGGTGACAGTATACAGCCTTGCCAAACTCCTTTCTCAATTTTGAACCAATCAGTGGTTCTGTGTCCAGTTCTCACTGTTGCTTCTTGACCCGCATATAGGTTTCTCAAGAGAGAAATAAGATGGTCTAGTTACGTATGTATGAGAAGCTCAGTCATATAAGCAGACATAAATCAGAAGTTTATAAAGAATTATTTTGCTACATTATTTCAGCCCACTGACTGCAATTTATTTAGCAGAGTATGATCAAGTGAACCATGTCTTAGTACAATGGAAGTACTCAGACTTGAGTCAAGCTATGTCTCATCCATCTCTAGGTGATCATCAGCCTTTAAGAATTTAAAAAACTAATTATTTGTCAATGCTACGCATAAAGATATCAGAACCACATGCCAATCTAAATAAATTTACTACTTTTCTCTCTCTTAAATTTTGATCTAATAGGAAATTATAGCTGCTATCACCTATAAAGTCTTTTCATTGCTTTGGGACAAAACAGTGTTGGGCACATTGTACAGTCTAAAGCGCTACAAAGAAAATATGTTTAACTTATCTTGACAAAGCAAAATAATTAATGAAAGAACAAGAATGCAGAAGATGGCCTACTGTATAAGCTATAAAATAATGTCAGTTTTCTTGCTGTTTTCATTAAACCCGGTTCAGGATGGCTTGATGGCAACTTTTCTTACAGACTACGCCTGGCAACCAATAGAGTCAATGGAAAAGTCTTATTATACAAAGCAATAGCAGCACTCTGAAATTTCCACAAATTGTAGGTTACGCAGAACCCTAATTTCTTGTTCCTATTAAAATGTTCCACATGTAGAACAAGAACAGTAATAAATATTTCAAATAAATCTCAGGCCCAATTATTTATATTATTGGACCATTGCTGAGATAATGCACATGCTCTAACAGCCTGTTTGTTTTTTTCCTTAGAAAGTCTTTATAAGTGCAGAGACAAATAACTAATTTTTAAAAATTGCATTCTTTCCACCATTCCCAACTTTGGTTCAGACTTTAGATGTAGCCATACTTTATTTTAGAGTGGTTTCTTGAATAAGCCACAACTGGCTAGACTCACATATACCAAGTTATAAAATATGTTTCATATACCTGGCACTAAATGACCAGATTCATATAACGTGTCAAGCTACAATCAGATAAACTACACTCTAAGTTGACAGAATGAACGAACACGTGTAATTATTGCAAAATGTGGTTGAGCTACAGCAGGGCTGTCAAACTCCCAGCCCGCAGGCCAGATATGTTAACATGCTTTTTAATGAGCTTTTTTAATGTATTGAACAAACATAGTTGAAGGGTGGAATTGAGCACAAAGACAAATTTAGCAAACTAAATTCAAGGTTTGCATGACTGTGTAGTCTTAGAAGCTGTCTCTTACTGGCTGAGAGAAGTAAGGTAGTCTGCTTAGTCTACAAGTTATAATGAAAAAAGGAAAAGCATCAATTGCTCAGTTATCTACTGTATTCTCAGTGTTTTTTCTCTTGTCTTAAACAGAGATTTTACTACTTAAGCAACCAATTGATTACATATTCTTTATTGTTCCCCACTTTAAATTATAATTTAGTAATCAATTTAATTAATATTAATGTTCAATTTAGTTAATGTTCACTTTTAACTAAAATGAAAGATAAAAAGATACTAGTCCACCCTTCATAAAAGGCAAAAATAAAATATGTGCAATTTTTCCAATTATTTACATGGAACAGGACTATGTCGATTGAATTCCTGCTATTGTGCAGTATTGTTTCTAAGTCATGAATGGCCAGCGCGATCCTGCAAGAAAGTTGAGAAAATTCTGTTTGTCCACTTTTTTTAAAGACACAGAAACCATTTTTTCCATTCTCCAAGAAAACAAACAAAAAACCCCAAACCTTTTCAAACCCTTATATGACCTATTATCCAAGAGGTTATCATTAAAGCCCATTTTAACGGTAGGGATGCATATAGATTGCACTCTGATTTCAACACTAGATAACGCAGGCTTTGGTTCCCTATCATTTCTGAATTTTTGAAGTTTATTTTTCTTTCTTTCTGGGTTTTGCCAGACTTGCCCGGCTTTCCCGTCACAATATCGGAAAGAAAACGTGTACGCCTTGCTGGAGAAATAATATAATTTGCCCTTTCGCTGCATTAGATGCTTACAAGTATTTGCTTGCAGTTTTTCCTGAGGAGGGACCTTAATTATTTCAATGCCTTGCAACAAGTACAATAGGAAAAAAAAACCCTGACGAATTCTTTTGAATTAACTTTTAAACACGTGCTCCGCTCATGAAAAACACCGCCTACGGCAGGGATCTTCAACCTTCGTCACTTTAAGCCTGGTGGACTTCAACTCCCAGAATTCTTCAGCAGCAAAGCTGAATTCTGGGAGTTGAAGTCCGCCAGCCTTAAGGTTGCCAATGTTGAAGACCCCCTTCCCTACGTAGACCAGGAACCGGAAGGCGAGTTCCTGAAGCCTTTACATTTCATACCGAGACATGGAAACTCGGAAGCGGAAGTGGCATGCTTGACGGCGGCGGTGCTGCTGCTGCTGCTGCTGCGTGTGGAAGAGGAGGTCGTTAGTTTGCAAGGTTTTCCTATCTTGGGGGTTTATCCTTGTCATTTGCCGAAGGAAGGTTTCCCGTCTCTATGCTGGCCGCCTTGGGATTGACGCCGCCATTATGATGCCTGTCTTCAGAAGCAGCCGCCGCGACTTTGCCTTCGGGCCGTGGAAGCTAACGGCCGCTCGGACCCACATCATCAAGTCGGCCGATGCCGAGAGGTGCGATTGAGCGTGATTGTTGGGGGGGGGGGGGGGGGGGGGGGGGGGGGGGGCGATTGCAGATTGCATCTTACTACCAAGATATTGATTTTTCCCCCCCTCTGGCTTCTCATCTACAAAGTTAGCAGTGGAGTATTTACTATGATTAGTGGTCCCTTTGCAGAATACTTTTCAGACTTTTAAAATTAAGCTGCTAAAGAAAGCGAAACAGCTTTGGCAGATAATTAAGAAGCAAATAGAAGAAATTACAAATCAGAAAACAGAAATGAAACCAGAAATCTATTTACTAGGAATATTCACAACACACTATGAAAAAGAAATAAAATACCTAATCACTCACGATAGTTTTTGCTCAGAATTGGGAACATGGAGATACACCAACAGAAGATAAAATAATTCTTAAAATTATGGAATGTGCAGAAATGGACAGACTCACAAAAGAATTACAAGAAAAGGAAGAAACAGACTACTACCTGATATGGCAAAAATGGTATGACTGGTTGGAGAAAAGGAAAGGAAAATAAAAATAGGGGCACAAAAAAGGAGATGAAACATATAGATAAAGATTGAGTACCAATTAAGAAAAAAAATAAATCAATGAGGGAATTTAGGATATTATGCACGTAAATATGTAGAAATATATATAAATGAATATTGTTTACCGATGTGGCTGGTTAAAATAGAAGTTGTGAGACTTGATTTATGTTTACTCGTTATGTATGTTGTACTGTCGTATTTATGTTTGTTTTTTTTCTTTTTAATTAAAATAAAATAATTTTAAAAAAATAAAATTAAGCTGCTTTGTTAGGCAACTTTATAAAATCAGAGTTTCTCTTACTGATATTTCCATATCAATCTATTTTCAATATACCGTACTTTTCTCTCTATTTAACAATGCTTTCTAAGGAGTGCTCCAAATATATGAATAACTTTGCATATATGTTTTTGTGTCTTTTTCCTGTTAAACTGTGATTGTCTTGTATTTGACAAACCGTATTAGATTGTTGTTCTGGTTTCATATTTGTTATTAGAATTACCTTCTATATACACAGCATTCTTACCTTCCATCATCCCTAAAAGTGAATCACAACTGTCTAGCGTTTGGGGAGAAAAGAGGGAAGCTGTCCAACTGCTAATTTCAAATATGTAATAAATGTATACTAAAATATTATATGGTAAAATATACATCTTTATTTTAAATTATAAAATTAAATGATAAAATCAGCTCCTAAATAATCTAATCTTGTGTCTGTGTAGGTTAGCTGAAGAACTGCACATGCCATGTGTTCCGGAAATGATGTTTGGTGACAATATCCTAAGAATTCAGCATGAACTGCTCTTTGGCATAGAGTTCAATGCAACTGATGCTTTAAAATGCGTAAATAACGCCCAAGGAATGGTTAAAGTTGCTTGTGCAGAAGAGTGGCAAGAAAGCAGGTAATAGCATATTTATTTGTGAGTTTTTTAAATAGTATAGCTTGAAGGGCTCTAAGGAATGATTTTGTAAGCTATGTAATGCTTCAGATCTGATTCCCCAAAACTGCTTCAGATCTTATACTTGTCTGAAATTCTTTTAAAGCAATTTATTATTTTGTTTATTTTGTCCCATCTCATTGAAGCAGATAAGCCATGTAATCCTTATAACACTATTGGGTTAAAGAGTGGTAGGCAGGTGCTACATGTACACTTGTGTATTCTGAAGCATCTTTTGGGAATCAGTTCTGAAGGTTTGCAGTTCCTTAATACATATGATCTGTATTTATGTTGTTCACTTGATACACATGTGGTCTTGTACAAAAATAATTGTTCAAATATATCAGATTGTCTGAGGAAGAATCCTGATGAAATATCCAATATTTTGCTTCATCTTTGAACAGCTACCATCTAATCCTACTATATACATGTTACTTCTAGGTGATTGAAACTGAATTTACTTCAAGGTCACAATGTACATGATTATAAGTATAAGCATAACAGCAGGAAGAAGTGAAGGGGGCTACATTGCTTCTGTAGCTAACATTTTTGAGGGAAAAAATAAGATTTTTTTTATAGTAGTAAAAAAAAATACTGTAATGCCTTACCACATTTTCTCTTAGCACATTAAATCTATCAGTTTACAGATGCATATTGATTTATAGAATCATCATTGATGTATTTTGTAAAATAGATGTGTAGAAATACTTTTTGCCTGGTCCTGTACCTGATATGCTATATTGGTCTTTTCCTGTAGGTCTGAGCCCGAACACACAAAGGAAGTTGTTAAACCATATGATTGGACTTACACAACAGACTATAAAGGAACTCTGCTCGGTGAAACACTAAAGTTAAAAGTATGATTGTGATGGTCAACTATTTGCAAGAATGAATTTGTTGAACAGTTGGGGAATCAATTATATGAGAAAGAACATTTAATTTCTACTGTGTTGTTCTAGGTTTCTTCCACAACAGAACATATAGATACAGAGAAATTAAAAGCCAGGGAACAGATAATGTTTTTTGAAGAAGTGCTCTTGTTTGAAGATGAACTTCATGATCATGGGGTTTCAAGTCTGAGTGTCAAAATTGTGAGTCCAGTAATCTTTTACATGCTTCTTCCATAATTGTATAAAATGCAGAAAAATACAGAACTGAGAGAATCACAAACCTATTAGTAATATTCCTTAAATTTGTTTCTTTTGGGCATTTTCCTGTTTAAATTTCAAATAACCTTTTATTTAGTTGGAATTATATAATTAAATAATTAATTAAATTATATAATGCGGATATACACAAGTCATTGCAAAAATGCAATAGATTGATTTTAAAATGATGCAGGAAGCACTTTCTATACAAAAATGTATATTGTACACACACATGGTGATCAGGTTACATTTTATTTTGTAAGGCCTTTTATTCAGAGTGAGCATAGGACAGTTTTTAATTTTGTGAACATTTCTTTTGTAGGAAAAATGTAGCAAGATTTTATGTGCTTTATACACTACAGGTAGACCTTGACTTACAAAGGGGTGTCAAACTAGCGAAGACAAGTTGTTACATGATGTATCACAATTCCCCCGCCCCCTTTGTTAAAATGGGTGGGTTTGGCCAGCGCATGATGTATCTGGGCTTCGAGTTTGACACCCCTGAATTAACAACCACAATTGAACCCAAAATTTATGTTGGTAAGTGAGAAATTTGTTAAGTGAGTTTTGCCCCATTTTATGACTTTTCTTGCCACTCTTAAGTGAATTTACTGCAGTTGTTAAGTTACTAAAATGGTTGTTAAGTGAATCTGTCAGAAGTTTCCAAAAGGGGATCAAATGACCCTGAGACACTGCAAGGTGTCAAGCATCCAGATGTAGATCTCATGATCACGGGGATGCTGCAACAGTCATAAGTGTGAAAAATGGTCATAAGTCACTTTCTTCAGTGCCATTGTAACTAAGCAGCCAATAAACAAATTGTTATAAGTCGAAGACTACCTGTATACTAAAAATAATGTGTACATTGCTGACATTTTTCCAGACTTGTAAAAATACAAAACTGATTAGCTTACAGATTTTCCTGATCACATATTTGTGCCTGCAGGAAATTAAGATCTATTAAGATTATCGTCCTAAAAGTTATTGGAAAGGTAATATTGTTTAATGAAGGCTTTTAGGACATTTATCATGTTTTTAATTACTTGTTAAAGTAATCTGTTTTAAATGTGTGCAAGTGTAAATTATTTTTGATATGTTTGACAGAGAGTAATGCCTTCCAGTTTTTTTGTGCTGTTGAGGTTTTTCTTGCGAGTTGATGGAGTTCTTATTAGGATGAATGATACAAGAGTTTATCATGAGGTAAGAAAATCTTAATGTGAACATTTGGTTGAAAAAGTCCTAAAAAACAGGATATACTTTGATATTTAGAAGTGACATTTTATTTGCTAATGCACGTATGCTATTGTCTCTAATTTTAGAAATATGATACGCAGCTTTGTTAGCTGTTTCTTTGTACAACTACCGTGTTTCCCCGAAAATAAGACCCTGTCTTATATTTTTTTGAACCCTGAAATAAGCGCTCGGCCTTAATGCCATGCGCTCAAAAGCCCGATTGGGCTTATTATCAGGGGATGTTTTATTTTGTAGGAAACATGGTAGTTGAATAGACTTCTAAAAATCCCAAAGATCTCTCTGCCTTGTTCACTGTACATGGCTTTTGTTAAGTAGATCTAAAAATATTAGGAATGAGATACGCAGCTATTAGTTTTTTAATTTATATACTGTCTGTAGTACAATTATTGTAATACTGTGTACATTCCATCGGTACTGTGTAGAACAGTATATTTTAAAATACAAATATTCAATATATAGATATATACTACCCCAGTACATCCTGTATGGATCTTGCCAAATTTAAGATGGCATGTGGATCTACATATGTTCTATCCAGCATTTCCAGTATGAATGTAGTTGGCTTATTACTATCTGTAAATAATACTATATTTACAGCATCTTTATTGGATATCATAACAGGATTTTGTGTTTAGTGTTGCAATAGATTGCTTTTGTACTACAGAAGTTTTATTTGAAACTATATGTACATATTAAATCTGTTTCAATGTTATGAAAATACATTTTATCTGCTTTCTTTTTAATAGGCCAACAAATCATACATATTGCGGGAATATACCTCTAGGGAAAGCAAAATATCAAATCTAAAGGTATTAATATTTTGAAAAAATACAAATATATATTCTACCTGATACCTTAAAACTTCTAATTATATTCTATCAAGATTACTCAATGGGTCCATTTGTATGACTTGAACAATTTGACCATTTCCTCTTCTAGTTTGTTCCCTTCTATGTAGTAACTGGCACGCCGTGTGGCCTCCTGCCCCATTGTGGCTGCGAGCAAGCAGAAGTGGGCCTCCTGTACATGGGGGAAAAAAAGACATCCCACGAAAATAAGTGCTTATTTTGGAGTCCAAAAAAATATAAGACGGGGTCTTATTTTCGGGAAAACACAATTAGTAGCTTCTTATTCTTGTGATCACTCAAATGTATTTGTGTGTGCAGGACTAGTAAGTAAAAACCTTATCACATTAAATTCAGATATTCCTGTTAACCACTAAATCATATTTTAATAACAAAAATTTCTACTTATTCAAAAGATCAAACTTCATTTCCTGTTGTAATTATTTATTCCATTATTTAATCTCAGACTTGCATCTGAACCTCTAAAATCATATAACATGGGAAAAGATTTGGTAAACAAGTTCTTAAAATTCATATGATTCTGTTCCTAGTCAGTGGTGTGTATTGCTATTATGCCATTAATGCTAAATGTCTATTGCCATGTCTGTTGCTTCGGTCTACTGGCTGTGGAAAAGTGCAGGCTAGGTATTGAGGCTTACTTCTGCTCTGAATCAACTCATAAAATTCCAGAAAAATGCAAGCCAGTTCTAGCACACCACTGTCCCTGGTGTAATAATTTGTTATATGGTATAGTTGCATTCAGAGTTGTAAATGCAAGTTGGGAGACCATATGAAGAAGTAAGCAATTTCGTTTCACTTTTCTCTAGCTGTCTAGTTTTCAGAGTAGAAAAAGAGGAAACATTGGAAAAAAAAATTTGTAGTTAAAAGAATATTTCCCAAACATGTTAATGTAATGTTAACTTACATTTATATTTAGATATACTTTCACTTTTGTTGTTCTCTAAATAATGATCTCTCTCTATTTCAAGCATATTCCCCCAACACTTTTCACGGATCCTAATGAGATTGCCCAGTATTTGCCTGTTAAAGAAAATATTTGCGAGAAGCTGGAATTTCCTGAGAACTCATGCCATGAATCTGCAGCTGCACCAGAAGGCACTTAATGAGATCAGCATAATCTGTTGAACTTGACATAGATCCTGTTCTTATCTTCTTGGCCCTTAGCACTGAAGATGCTGGATGAAGATCTGTCTTGAGGCCTGGCTAAAATTTCTGTAGCCTTGGGTGGGTGAAGCTAACTTGGAAGTTTTTCCTGTACCTTCATTGTGTCTCTGTTTTGAATATGCTCTGATCTAATAGGAAATTGCTGTTACTAATATTGGAGAGTAATTCCCCAAATCAGGATCAGTTATATTAAAGTATGCAACATTTCAAGAAAGACTGCACAGATGTTCAAAAATCAAAACAAAACAAGAGTCCTTCATAAGCGCAGTAACTTTTAAGGATGTTGTTTTAACATAGTCTTTTGTTATAAAAGGACTTGTGTTTCATAGAGTGTGAAAGAGAATAATTAATTATGTTTCTTCTCTAGGTTAAATTTGATTAATTTGTTGAGGGATCATTGATGCTTGATCAGTTCATGAAATTTAATGTCTATTGAATGATATTCTTAATAATCCTCATTTGCTTGCTTCCTGTTTTATCAGATATCAGCTTTGTTACCTTCTAAATAAAGCAAAATCTTTCACTAATTGTAAAACAAACAAGCTACATAATAAGTTTATAGATAACAATAGGATCCATTTTGCCCGATTCCTATCATTCTGTCATAAATTAGATGTTAATATGGTATCACAGATTGAAATTGTTAATGCTCCTTCTTGTCAACCTGAAGTTACCTCCTTTTAAAAATATTGCAAGTTTATATTGATTAAATTGTTAATACAAATTAAATTCTTATAATATTTGTAACAGAATATAAAGTATTAGTATTGGGCTATTGCAACTATGACAGACACGCATACTTTAAGTTATCAGTATTTTTGATAAAAACGATTGCACATATATTTATAAAATAGTTACCAAACTGCATCATTCATATATTTCTTATAGAAGATAAATTGAACTGTTGTAGAGAAGTTGTTTCATCACTTTATTTCTAAAACTCCTTTTCAATTCTTACCTTTTGGTATATCCACCCTGCTATTTTTGGCAAAAGGCAAAAGAATATTTGAGATTTTGGTAAAAACAGAATAATAAATATTAGGTTTGTTTTTATATATTATAGACTTATAAAAACTCACTCTGGTACAGTATAAATACATACAGTTCTCTGATATGATTTTTCTCATCTATTGCCTCAAGGGAGAAGAGTTTGAAAATCAATAAGACTGCTTGATTTGTCCTTATTATGTGTTTCAGTTTTCTTACTTGAAAAAGCCAAATAACCCTTTCAGAAGTACTAAGATGAGGCAGTTTAATTCAGTGCCTATTGTATTAGCAACAAATTGCATTGGGCCTTATGCAGTGTGTTAAGAGTAAAGATGTAGGTTAGCTTCTAGATTTTTAAACCATATTAAGCCTTGCCTGAAACAACATTGGATATTTACTACTTTAACATAATACATAGGTAAAAATTCAGCCAGGCAGGGATTTGATTTGCTTTGAAAAAAAAAGAGTATGCTTTTCCAATACATATATTGACTCCAGAATTTATTAAGAAAAATACATTGATCCTACATCTTGAGACAGCTTTAACTATATACTGCATAGCTAATCATGATTGCTGGTAGTATAACAAAATAGAACTGATAATTAGACTACAAAAGTGATTGGGATAAAATAGAAGAAACAAGAAGCAAAAAGATTTCAAAAGCAAGGGCAAACAACACTTACAAATATAAAATTAGTCATATTTTAAAATTTCTTTCAAGAAGCTAAATTTATTTTATTTATTTGTCTTACAACAAATAGTTGCATATAACTGTCAAATTCAGACCAGAGAGGGACAGAAAACTGGATCCTTATCCCTGTATCATGCATGTTCTACTTGACATTTAACAGTAGTGAAATCTCCTGTGTGGGATTTGTTCTTGTAAACATTTCTTTGTGAAATTAACCAAATTCATACCTTCAAAAGGTATAATATACCATCAATATTTTCAACTTTGAAGTTAATGGAAGCTACATTGTATACCTTCATTTCAATAGCACTTGTGCAGAACTATTTACTAAAGTTGTACTCTTGTCAGCATGAAAAAGGCTTATGTTGTTTAGTCAGAAACATGTAATGGTTTGTGTTCAGTCACAAAATAAAAAAGTTGCATTTAGCATATCACTTTCATTTTAGACACTGCAATAAGAAAGGCATTTTTTTAAGTGAAAAATTTTATTTCCTTCAATTTGATTTTCTTCAGATTTGTTGGCATGTAATTCCTGTAATAGAGAACCAGTTTGGTGTAATGGTTAAAGCATCAGGCTAGAAATTGGGAGACATGAATTCTAGTCCCAGCTGGGTGACCTTGAACTAATCACTTTCTGTCCATGCTACAAAGGAAGCAATGGAAAAGCACTTTTGAAAAATTGCCAAGAAAGCTGCACGGACATGTCCAGGCAATCTCTGAGAATTATATACAATGGAATGGAAGAAAAAAAAATTCTTGTAATAGTGGGGTTGACCTTTAAGCTTTAGTTGACTTGTTTCCTTGGCTGTCTATGGAGAAGAAACTCTTAACTCACAAACTTCTAAGGGGGATGATCAATATTGTTTTGCTCACTGGATATTCTCAACAAGCCTAGACAACTTGGTGAAAAGTCAGTGATGAGGAAGGCCATACATTACTGCCAACCCGTGCCAATGCCAGAATGGTATTCTATTCCCTGATTTGTCCATCATTTCACCCTGCTGGCTATAGTAGAATGGAGTTTAATATCCTCTGGAGAACTCATGCTTAATTGTAGCTAACCACCTAGTTCTACAATATTCAAATAGTTATTGATAAGAATTTATACAATATGTGAAGCTAGGTTACACTAGGTATGGAAAACCACCATACTTGTTTCTCCCATACACAAGTCACGAACATTTATAATTATTCTAGAACTATTGTTTACATTGAGGAAAACACACCAGTATCATTGATTCAAAAACATGGGTGTTGAAGGGAATCAATGAGATTTTAGCTACACAGTTGCATTTGAACATTGAAAGTACTGAGTGTTTTTCCGGTAGTACCGGTCTATCAGGGCAACCGTGTCTACCCAATTATGGGATGGAGCATATTGCTTCTGCTTTTGCCTTTCGGCCCCAAATCAAGGGGCCTTCGCAGGCAGTTGCTTTTGCAATAAACTGTATTTGTGTTGAATTTGTTTACCGACAGAAACATTTGGGTTTGCATCCCAGAAGGGTATGGCTAGCTGATGAGAGCTAAATAGCCTGAAATAGTTCTATACTATTACTTCTTTGTCAGTAAACATAAATTCAACATTGAAAGTACTGCACGCATTTTATCTAATTTTCTTGAACTCTGCTTCAATTTTCAGATAAAATTGAAGATAAAATCAGGTAAAAACACGAAGGGACTCCATAGGAAAAAATCATTCTGTATGTGAGTAGAATATTAAAGTATATTAAAGCTAAGCATGGCTTAGTGACCATGTATTCTTAATTTCCTTCAATAAGACATAATTAAATCCTGAATATGTAAAATGAAAAATAACTTTGCCTTAGAGTCTAACCTTATTGATAATCTATAGGATAATCCAGCCATTATTGTGATAGTCACCAATGCAGAAAAGTTTTATATTGCAGCAGTAATGGTGTAAATTTTTGATGCTGGTAGTCAAAGAATAATATAGATGTGCTCATCACATTATTCCCCTTCGGGGTTAATAATGTTAAGCAAAACACAGGAAAAAAAACAATAGCAACTGCTTTTTGTAGTCCTCTCCCCTAATGTCCTGTCCCATTGCCTTTCCAGCAATATCTCCTGCCAAACCTAGAATAAAAGCCCTTTTCTATATACCTGCTCTGACATATTTTTAATACTGTACTTTAATTCCACCAAATCTATGTAACAGCTTGCTTATGATTCTCTAAGGAGTTCAGACTTTTTTTTTTGGCTGTAATTGCCGATATGCCTAAACTGAGCATGTAGTCAGACTATCAAGGAGAAAAGCACATTTGACTTTTGCACAGAAAAATTTCATGACACGTTGTCCTTCCACAATGTAATAAGAAAAAAAATTAACACTAGGACACCAGAGGGTTTTGAACAATGCTTAGTGATCTTGAATTAAGGGGTTTATAAGCTTTGTCTAACCAAAGCAGTCAAGACAAATACGTTCAATTATATGATGATTCAGAATATATCTACAGTACATGTGTACCCATTTCCTTTTACCAGCAAAGCCGCATAAGACAAACCAGTGTTTCTCAACCTCAGCAACTTTAAGATGTGTAGACTCCTATATTTAGAATTCACCTGCTAGCATGCTGGGACTTGAAGTCCACATATTTTACAGTGGCTGACGTTGAGGAACACCGAGCTAAGCGCGTGCAGAAAAGAGCATTGTCTTCAGGACTAAAACTCCTCCTACGCGCGTAAGTGGAAAACACCCCAACTACATTTCCCGACCTGCAGCGCAGCGGCGGGACGGGATGAGTAGCTCTGAAAGGCACCGGGCGGAAGGCGGAAGCTTAAGGAACAGCTGAATGTTCTGTCTGCTGGGAGCTGTAGTCTTGCGAAGCTAGAGAAGGTTGATTGGAATCGATATCGGAACTGGCGAAACTCGGGAGTGCCTGGATCAGGAGGGATGGATAAATTAAAGCGAGTTCTCAGTGGGCAGGACGCGGAGGACCCGGGACCTCTGGCAGAGGTAAGCTTCTCTTTATTTCAACAGGTTAAGGCGATGCCAAGTTACCACCTGCGTCGTCTTCTTCCGTTTAGGTTGTGTTTTCTTTTGGACTTTCTCCTTTGTCTGTTTCATCGTGTTTTGCTGCTTCTGTCCACCGCCAGTGCTCCGTGTACTCCGTGTACTGACATGAGCTCTTTCTGCCCATCCCCGTCCTCCTTTTCTTTTCCCACAGATGTTCCGGAGTCTGTTTCTTACTTCTTGATACTGACAGCTTTTGTAACTAGGCTGGCTATATATATA
>WNWU01000016.1:12608475-12634173 GCA_012654045.1 Ptyas mucosa | reverse complement strand
TGAGTAATTTACTTGTTTCTTTATTACACTTCCAACATTTTTAGCCTTTGACATTACAGTATATATATATATTTTTAAAAAGGAAGACACAAATTATTGCTTAGTCTTCTTAGTCTTAGAAAATTTGCCATTTCTCTTTTGGTACTTTGGTTTGATGAAATGAATGTCTTTATAGTTTCACAGACACTGAAAAAGTGCAGAGTCCCATTTTGATAGATATCATGGCTAGAGAATTAAAAAAGAGATTTTAATTTTTACCAAATTTAAAATATGTCTCTGGTATACTGAAGAGGTATCTGAAGCACTGAAAATAGGATAGGATCTCATGGGAAGAAATTATGAAAAGGTTGTATCAGTAACAAGCAAATCACTCTGAGCAATATTTGCAAAGCACAAGCATATAGGAACAAACAAACAATGAAAGGCTTTGCAGATTAAATTGGTTATGAAAGTTATGGCTAAATTTGTGGGTAATTACTCAAGGGGAGTTGTTTAAAAATTAAAGCCAATGTAGAGCACTGATTAACCAGTTTGACGGGCAGCTGGAAAACCCAGATTTGAGTCAGCCTTCAGCTTTGGAAGCGGGGTAAATGGCTTTGGGCAGTCTTATATGAAGAGCCACAGATCTTTTCATGCAGGTATTAGAAATGAGTAGTATTTTCTTTAAAAAGAAACACAACAGCCTTACTTTGGACTACTTCAAAATACTGTACATTTATTTACTGTATTATTAGATTTATATCCTACATATATTTGTACCAAAGTGGTGTACACTGCTGCCTCCTGTTTCCCCACTGCTTTATCTGGAATATATTTTATTTTTCAATTAAAAATTAGAAATTCCAAAAGCTTATTTAGCAGGTAGCTTTTAGCATTATAAAAGCATGATTTTAAATTTAAGCTGAAAACTAAAACCAGCAGTGGTTGGGCATAACATATAAGCAATAAAATAGCAGAAAAAGAGTAAATTTAATGAACTTTGGTAGTGTATAAATGTTAAAATGTTAATCTGATAGCGCATGAGAAAGCGGGAAAGAAAACCCAGGCAAAAATGAAGAGTATTTTAGAACTGAGAAAGTTTCTAGTAAAAAAATGCAATCCAGTGTTACCACCCCTTAGCATGGATGAAACTTAAAATGGAACCATTTTATTTAAAAAATTTTTAAAAAGATGTTTGATACTTCCTGCTGTTACTAAGCTGCTAGGAAAAAAATAGAAAGCAACAGCTACTGTGTTGCTTGACACTGATCTTTGCTTATTACAAAACTAAACAGAATCTCCATGTTAATGCATGGGAGGCCTGGGCACTGTTGGCTATACTGGGAAATTGAAAAACAATCCTGGAAGAAGACAGTGGGAAAACTCTGCATAATGCTGCCAAGAAAGCTTCATAGATGCATTCATCAAGAACTGAATTGATTTGTTAGCATCCTTATTTTACCTTTTAATATTTCCAGATAGCTGATGCAACTACCTTAAGCTGGAGTACCAGACTGAAAGCCTTCATAGCTTGTTTTATAATAGGATTTCTGTGTTCTATTCTGGTAAGTTTTTAATTTCTTCTATTCTTATCATAAAATTCTGTTCTTATGGGACACTTATCACCTGCAGTAGAAAATAGCTATTGATGCTGACACTTATTCTCAACTGCTTGTTATTGTACATGGATATATCCTAACTGAAGTAACACATGTGTTTTGGTGAATGGGTTTTGATTTATTCTCCGAACTACTCAAAAGTACTTTCCGCTACCGGTTCTCCAGAATTGGTCAGAACCTGCTGAAACCCACCTCTGCTGCAATCACTTAAAGTAAGCATTCATCCAAAGGGTGCTGTGAAATCAATTTAATCTGACAAAAGAGAAAAATAAGGATTGGATAACACTGACACACAGACCCTATACCCACCCACCCACCTATAACTTTTAGCCTTTTCATTAATTCATACTACACCATAGCTTCTATACATTTATTCATGAGTTCCACTCTACAAAAGCAGACCACATCAAATATATCCTTGATCCTTGATATATATCCTCTTATTTTTAATGTCAACTATCTTTTTTTCTTTCCACTTTTTTTTACTGTTTTCTACATTCTAATCTGCAATTACCATATAAAATAGGCAAAATAAAACTTGCTGATTGAACATTAAAAAATTTAATGTTTAATGCCCTGGAATTAGGATCCTCTATAGAATCCTTTATTGCCCAAGGGGCAATAAAACACATGCTATGCTTACTTGTTGTGTACTGAAGACCAAAAAATTATAAGCAAACAAAATAAATTGTAGTTCAGTGAGTGTACTCCCAAGTAAGTATATTCTGCAGTATATCATTTTAGCATATTTTTTCCTAGCCGAACCATACTTCTTTGTTTCTTGAAGAAAACTACATTAATTGCCAAATAATTAACTGAAGGCATGAATCAAAGGCTGCCTGCAGAATACTTCTCTTCAGCCTCTTAGAGACACTTTTCCATTTCCTCCCTATTTGTGATTGCTGATCAGGGCATTTTCTGTGTCCATGGGGTGTACTCAAAGCCGAATTCCTTCTTCACCCACTTATACATGGATTATTCTATTTTGGCTAAGTAAGGATTAACATTCAAGAAGTTTGAGTTTGTTATTATATGATAATTGCTCCCTCTGAAAACAGGACTGTGCATTATACATAGTAATGTTGTCTTAAGTTGCTTTATTGGCATATTTAATGCTTTAACAAACAGACTCTGAGAATTAATAAAATAATCTGAATTTAATAGCCCTTTATACTTTTATTTACAGTACAATATATACATTTTTTACAGGCTCCTTGTTTCTCTTTTTTAGGGTTCATTTCTATTATGGGTTCCCAGGAAAGGAGTTATCTTGTTTGGAGTATTTTACACCCTGGGGAATATCTGCTCCCTTGGAAGGTAAATGATTTTTATTTTGAACTTGTAGATGATAAAAGACTTTCAAATGTGTTAATGAGATTAGCATTAGTAATACTTGAAATACGTAACTCTGTTAATTTCTGCTGCTATGTGATTAAGTCAAAATATTTTATTCTATATATTTGTTGAAGGTTATGTTATACGTTTTCTTTTGCAGTACCGTCTTTCTTATGGGACCAGTGAAACAATTAAAAAGAATGTTTGAACCCACTCGTTTGATAGCTACAATTATTATGCTTGTAAGTCATTTCTCTTTTTTGTTTTTTAATGACTAATGAGAATGTTCAGTTCAATATTGTTTGTACAGAGGGGTATACATGACTTCAAAGCTATTTTTTCTGGTCTTTAAAAACCTCCATTTCTAATTGCACTGCAAAAATTAGAAATTTTAAAAAAGAGCTTTTGCAGAAAAAAGCAAAATTGTAGTATTCAGTTTTTAAAAGATTTATATATCTGGCATATCATCTCCTTAAAATGACAGAAAGTTAGTTCTACCACCATGGTTTTTTTAAAGTTCATCTCTTTGCCCAAAAAGTTGTCCCACATTCTTTTAAAGAAGTTTAGATAAATACCATTTTGCTTTTTTAAAAAATTGCTTTTGCTCATAACTATAAATAGATATAGATTACTGTAATTGTCTATGGTTCTTAAGGGTTTTATAATAAGTGAGACTTAATATAGGAATCTGTTGGAAAGAAATATACAATATTTAAATACAAGATACATACCAAACCACGGGAATCCAATTATTAAGAATAATTGGGATCTTTTATTTGGAAGTTTTATTTGAATTTGGAGAAAGCAATCTCGTTTTAGTTTCACCTAGATTTCAGATAAAAAATTATTCCAAGAACAGGTGGTGGCAGTATCAAATCTTTTACCTGGGGGAACAACTTATATCAATACACTTTAGAACTCTGGAAAGAAGAAGAATATATATTTTATTACAAAGTTTTATATGACCACTCAATTCAAACAATGTGACTCTGAGTAACATACATCAAAATTAGACAACTTATAAGAAAAAAAGGAATGAAAACTGTACATCATTTAAAAAAAAATAACACACATATGATGTAGCTAACAATACACAACCTCTAAAGCAGGGGTCGGCAACGTTAAACCCTTAAAGTGCCACTTAGATCCATTGCCTACAGAAAAAAAGCACACCAGGAGCCACAAAACCTAGGTGGCTAACTCGATGTCACTCACTCCCACCCAGTCATATGATCCCCTAGCCATGCCTACCCAGCCACAAAACCATTCTCTGTCTCTCACTCTCCCCCTCTCTCGGTATCTCTGTGTCTGTCCCTCTCCCTATCTTCCCCTCTCTCCCCCTGTGCCTCTCTCCCTCTGTATCTCTCTCTTTCTCGTCTCTATGTATCACTCTGTATATGTCTTTCTCTGTCTCTCTGTGAATCACTCTGTATATGTCTCTCTATGTCTGTGTGTGTGTGTGTGTGTGTGTGTGTGTGTGTGTGTGTCTCCCCACTTCCCTTTGGCAACCGTCCTCCTCCTCCCTTCTCCTCTTGTAACTCCCTGGCCTGGAGCAAAGCACAGCAAAGGCACGCACGGAGTGGGCAGCCGTTCGCTTAGGAGAGTCTTAACAGGACACGGCTTCTCTCCTGCACTAATGCTCCGGCCATCGCCTTGCTGTGTCCTCGCCCACCCTGGAGGCTTCGGCTGAGGGTGGAGAGAGAGAGAAAAAACACATGTGTCTTTCCTGAGGGAGTAACTTTAACTCTGTTGAGGCAATTGAAAAGTTTATGTGGATGTGTAATAGTTGCATATTAGGAAGTCATGTGAATTGGCAAAGCAATATGCTACTCTCTCTTATACAACATAAATAGTAATTACCTTGGGGATTTGTATTGCCATTTCAAAGTGAGGTGTTTCCATTCCTGTCCCAACACTGCTTGGCCCCACCCCTCTTATTTCTTTTTTGGACTCCAGCCCGAAGCAGGAGGAAGTGAAGGCTGCCTTAGGTGCAAATGTGGCACAAAGGCAGATACAGGGCAGCTTCGCTCCTGCACTCTCCGGCGACCCTTCTCCCTCTCCTCCTCTCAGGGAGTGTGTGTACGTGCGGGGACACCCTCCTCAAGCGAGCGTCAAAGTTCAGGAAAGGCGCATGCAGGGTGGGCAGCGGCTCGCTTAAGGAAGGTCTCCTTGCTCGTGTGCATGCTCCCGGCTCAGCCATAGCCGGCCAGAGGATTACGAGAGAAGTGGGGGAGGAGAGTGCAGGAGTGAAGCTGCCCTGTACCTGCTTTCATGCCACATTTGCGCTTAAGGCAACCTTCACTTCCTGCCACATCGGGTTGGAATCCAAAAAAGAAATGAGGGTCAGGACCAACCAGTGATGGGACAGGGAGCCATGTCAGAGGGCCCAAAGAGCTGCTTGCGGCTCCGGAGCCACGGGTTGCCGACTCCTGCTGACCCCTGCTGTAAAGAATTAAAGAGATTTAATTTTGCCACATATGTTTTAGTGTGCAGCAGCTGCCAAAAAAGCCAATGTAGTCCTAGGCCGCATGGGAAGGCCTGGAAAAAACCCAGAAAATCCAGGGATTTTTCCCATTTTTTTCCTGGTTTCTTCCAAAACCATTTGGGAGGGAAAATGAAAAAAAAACCCCAAAACCCAGAAACAAATTATTTTTCACCAATTTTTCTGGGTTTCCCAGGCCTTCTCATCTTGACTAACAGAGCAATAGAATCAAGATCATGTGAAGCATTAATACCACTTTATAATGACTTGGTAAGACCACACCAATACTACATCCAATTTTGGTCGCCACAGTGTAAAAAAGATGTAGAGACTCTAGAAAGAGTGCAGAGAAGAGCAACAAAGATGATTAGGGGACTGGAGACTAAAATATATGAAGAATGGTTGCTGGAATTGGGAATGTCTAGTTCACGGGTATCAAACTCAATTTCATTGAGGACCGCATTGGGGATGTGTTTGACCGCAGGGGCCGGGGTATGTGTATATCCAGGGTAGGCATGGCCAGTTTGATGTTGCTTGTGTCGGTGGCCCCTTTGATAGCTCGAGCACTCTGCCAGCAAAAACAGACTCCTGAGCTCCATTTCCAGCTGTGATGGCCTCCTGAAACTTTCTGCAAGGGAAAACAAAGCCCTACCAAGCTCTGTTTTCACTGGCAGAGGTGCCACAGGCCGGTCTTCAGCTGTTTCCAGGGCAGCCCCACAGGCCAGATCTAAGCACTCCATGGGCCTAGAGTTTGACACCCCTTGTCTAGTTTAATGAAAAGGAGGACTACAGGTGACATGATAGCAGTATTCCAATATCTCGGGTTGCTACAAGAAGAGGGAGTCAACCTATTTTCCAAAGCACCTGAAGACAGGACAAGAAGCAATGGATGGAAAATAATCAAGGATAGAAGCAAGCTAGAACTAAGGAGAAATTTCCTGACAGAACAATTAATCAGTGGAACAAATTGCTTCCAGAAGTTATGTATGTTTTAACACTGGAAGTTTTAAAGAGATCGGACAGCCATTTGTCTGAAATGCTACAGGGTTTTCTGCCTGAGCAGAGGGTTGGACTAGAAGACCTCTAATGTCCTTTCCATCTGTATTCTTCTGTTATGTTTTGATACAGTACATGTCTTATTTGCAGTTTTCCTGCAAATAACTGCTTCATCATTGTTATCTTTAAAATATACATACCATAAACATAACCATAATAGAAAATTGGGATGTAGGAAATGTTTTACTTTGCTCTGGAGGCAAATGGGAGGTTTTAGGTTGTTCCTTACTTTTTAATGTTATTGTAAGTAGATCTCTGTAGTATTGCTGCTATAGTATTTGGACATGGGTTTTAATCTTTCAGGAAAAGGTGCTGAAATATTTTACCCAATAAGAACCTTATTTCTATGATATTTTACCCAATAAGAACCTTATTTCTATGATATTTTACCCAATAAGAACCTTATTTCTATGATATTTTCTATCCATATATTGCATAAGTATAATTCCTAATTAATTTAGAATTTAGAAAGAACATATGTGCAAAAAAGAAAACTTAGATTTTACCAGAACCAGAAACTTTTATGTTGTATGGGGATTATTTTATTTATTTATTTATTTTATTTTATTAAATTTATATACCGCCCTTCTCCCCGAGGGGACTCAGGGCGGTGAACAGCCATAAATAAAAAACATATATACAAAATTTAAAAGCCAAATAAAACCGAATTAAACATTGGCCCCAATATTTAAAATCCCAATTTACAATATTAAAACCCCAAATTAAAATATTACAATTTAAAATTTCTAAATTATTTTACAACAGAAGGGGAAAAGGGAAGAATTAGGCCAGGCCCGCCTGGTGGAACAGGAAAGTTTTTAACTCACGGCGGAAGGCACGAAGATCTGGGATCCTCCGTAACTCTGGGGGGAGCTCGTTCCAGATAGTGGGTGCCTCCACAGAGAAGGCTCTCCCCCTGGGGGCCGCCAGCCGACATTGTTTGGCCGACGGCACCTGGAGGAGCCCCTCTCTATGGGAACGTACCAGTCGGTGGGAGGCTATTGGTGGTAGTAGGCGGTCCCGTAAGTACCCGGGTCCTAAGCCATGGAGCGCTTTAAAGGTGGTAACCAACACCTTGAAGCGCACCCGGAAGACCACCGGGAGCCAGTGCAGCTCGCGCAGGAGAGGAGTAACATGGGAGCACCACGTCGCTCCCATCACCACCCGCGCGGCCGCACTCTGCACCAGTTGGAGCCTCCGGGTGCTCCTCAAGGGGAGCCCCATGTAGAGAGCATTACAATAGTCCAGGCGAGAGGTGACGAGGGCGTGAGTGACCGTGTGTAACGAGTCCCGATCCAGAAAGGGACGCAACTGGCGGATCAGGTGAACCTGATGAAAAATCCTCCCGGTCACGGCCGTCAAATGCTCCTCAAAAGACAGCCGTGAATCCAGGAGGACGCCCAAGTTGCGCGCCTTCTCTGCCAGGGCCAATGATTCACCCCCGATAGTCAGCGATGGTACCAGCTGACTATATCGGGACGTCGGGAACCACAGCCACTCGGTCTTGGATGGGTTGAGTCTGAGCCTGTTCCTCCCCAACCAGATCCGCACGGCCTCCAGACACTGGGACATCACTTCAAGGGCATCGTTGGGGTGGTCTGGATAAAGAACAATTACAAACACACCTGCTTTTTAATTGTTTACTTCAAGATTAACTATTACTATTAAAGCAATGCTTATACGCTTCTTTAAATAAATTAAATTTATTTAGCCCGTTTATTTATTTATCTCTAGCTATTAGGTTAGATAGCATTTCTTATTCAAAGACTTTTTCTCTGTATATTTTTTTTAGTTATGCCTCATATTAACTCTGTGTGCAGCTTTCTGGGTAAGTAAACAAATTTACAGTGTGACTAATATGTCTTAATAAAATCATTTGTAAATAATTGTTGTCTAAGTTGTAACTATCTTTTTCTTTTCAGTGGCATAATAAGGGGCTTACTATCCTCTTTTGCATTTTACAATTCTTTGCCTTGGCATGGTATGTATCACCTCATTTTTCTTGGCTTGTTTTCCTGTGTACATAGATCTTTGGCAATAATTGGAAGTTCTTGTGCATCTAGGAACAAAAGCCTTTCTTATATCTTCATAGACCTTGAATCCTTCTCACATAAAGCATACTATCATGAAGCCAAGATATTTTCTCCTAATCTCCTAGGAATTTTGAAGGCATTGCCCTAAGTATCTCTTTTCATTGTATTTCACATGACAAACCAGGCCCACATTTGCATATAATGCAAAGACAGTGATTTGCAGGATTGCATGAACATTTGATCTCTTACTTGATGAGATCTGACTCATTCCGCATCTGAACTCCTGGTTATTCCTATGAATCTTAGTTCTAAAGTTTTATTAAGAGTCAGTTTGAGGTAATATTTAAAGACAACAGGTTAGAAATCAGGAGACTACTCAAACTTAGGTATAAAACCAGCTGGGTGACTTTGAGCAAGTCATTCTCCGTCACTCTCCACAACCCTATAAAAAAGGCATTTCCAGAATCTTGGCGGGGGGGGGCGGGGTTCATGGATTAGTCCATAGATTGTAAATTTAAAATCTTCAGTGTTTTCCAGTAAAACAAATAGTTTGTGGGATTCAGAAGGGGGCAAAGTGAATAGTGAAGCAGATTTCAAGCAAATATATTAGCCATTTCCAAATACTTCTTGCAGTAGTTAAGGTACTAAACCAGTTTGTGCCCAGGTTCTTTGAAAAAATCTATTGTAATCTTTATGTTACACTTATCCAAAGTATGTGTTTTTCTTGTAAACAGGACTCAGAATTAAACTTCTACCCTAAATCCTCCAAATATGTTAGTAGACTAATAGGATAAAAACAACTCAATCCTAGCTAAAAGAGAAATCAGAGTCAACCAAGATATTATGAGGATCGAATAATTTTTCAATTACACTCAAACATTTTTTTAAAAAAAATCCCTTGAATACCAAAAAGATTCCCAGTGATATCACTGAAAATCCAGAAGATTAAAATTTCCTTTTTGATATGAAGATGGTAATTTAGTTAAAGAAAACAGTGGGTCTGCCAATCTCATAAAAACTTCCTCAATTGCTTATCAAGCTTCTTAAAATACTGAATATGAATTAACATTGGATTCCTGCATATGCATGTATGAAAATCAGTTTAGAGGCTGCATTCATTTTAACATTTTTCTTTTCTGGAAACTCATTCGGATATGCAGCCATCCATACAAATATGATGACTCAAGCATTTAATAATGTTTAGTTCACCAAAGCAGTTTTTATTAGAATTAATATTTGAAGATATTTAAGAACATATGAATAATAAATCCATTCTTGTAGATTTTCTAAAACAATTTGGATATGAATGAAAACATATTATTTATATGGTTGAATAACCTACTAATTTAGCAATGTTGAACCAAATATATAATAGCAATCTGTGTTTAATTCCAGTGTTTAATTCCAGATTTTCTTTGCTTATCTAATAAAATAGACCATAGTTCCACTATCAAATTTTATGTGAATGGAGATGAATTACTTTCTTGACACAGTTTCTCATTCCCACTTACTCTCTTCATCCAATATAATGAAAAATTCACATCATCTCTATAGAATGAAAATATATGGAAAACATAGTTGGGGTTGGGGACATATAATACTTACATTTCTGATTACATATCCTTCCACTTGCAGTGAAATATGATATTACAAATGTACTGGCAAAGTTCATTTCTTGAATTCATTTATCTTCTTGATCAGCCATGGCCAAAGTGGTACAGAGAAAGTTCTGTTGCCCTTGTTCTTTAGAACTTCATTTCCCTGTTCCTGAGATCAGTCATCACTACCCTAAAAGTCAGCCATATATAAATTGATTTTAAAATTAAAGCCTTAGTCTTAGTGTAGTTCAGCATGGCCTAACTTGGCACATTGCTGCCCAGCATCTGCGTTCAGCCATGTATAATGTAGAGTGTTAACAATGTTGAATTATGAGAGGCAGGTGATTTTCTTTGTTCTTACTAATGAAGTAATTTGTGCTATTCCTTTTCTAGGTACAGCATTTCCTACATACCATTTGCAAGGTAATCTTGATTGCCCGCATTTTGTTCATGGGACAAACTCATTTCTTCCGTGGTTCGTATGGGTTGGAAAATCAAACTAACCTTAATGAAAAGCTGTTCTGTGTGCCAGAAATCCAAGAATTACTTATAAAAACTATATATTTCCTGGCAGGAATGACAGGTACATGATTGTGTTAGTGAAATACTGCCATCAGTATAGAGAGTTGCTTTACAAATGAATGCTGAAAAGTTTTAATGTGAATGATGAAAAGTTTAAATCTATATTAAGACGAAGGAAGATGAAGAAAGGAAAGAATATGGAGACATAATTATGTGATTAATTCAGATAGTAGCATTGGACAACTCTAATTAGTTTGAAGAAGAAAAGGATTGACAAATATAGAGTTATGATTTTGAGGACTTTCTGTGTAATAAATATCAACATTACTCCTTGTCAGGATTTCATGGGAGATACGAGTTTTAAGATAGGATTTAAAAGAAATATAGAAAGAATTTGTTTAGTGTGGTTGGTTTAAATAAGGTAGCTCCTGAGTTCATATACTGCTTTAAGCCATAATATGGATCATTGGGCTTAGCAAAACCCCCTCAGTTGTAGCTTTGCTGCAGTCTCAGTTGTAGCTTTAATGAACTATATCTAAATATACTGGTGTTGTCTAAATCTAGTCCTTAGCTTCATCAAGATTTCTTTCCACAGGGATGCTGTGAAAAAATGTTTTGCTGCGTGCCTCACATAACAGGTAAACAAACAACCTAACGACTTCCAGAAGATATAGCGACTGGTACGTTAGAGTAAAATGGTTATATCCTTATTTTTAGACACGTTCATCTTAATTTATAGCAAAGAAAAGGACTCTACAAACATTTGGAAGGGCCTTGGAGAGATGTTTTGACATTCCATGTAGCATTTTTGAGATAGTCTGAAAATGTTATGGAAAATTCAGAAGTACAGAACACAACCCTGAGGAGAAGAAACCATGCGTATTGCCATATTCTAGGAATCGGATTTGCTCTCCAGGTTGGGGAAGATAGGCAAGTCCTCATCAGTGTTCCTTGGATAAGTTCTATTAGGCAAAGTGGCCCTTTTCAGGAGAGCAGCAGAGTTGGGGAAGTCCATTGTAAAGGAGATGGAATGTTGAGGTCATCAGCTAATAAGCAGATGGAAGGTTGCGGTGTTTCAATTTCTTACAGTTATAGTTCCTTTATTAGGACTGCCCTTGGGCTGTTCTGTTAGCTGGCAAGGAGGCTTCTGCCCTCTGTTTTAGGTGGGAGCTTTGGGGCCAAGGAGGGTCAGTTTGGGTCTGATGGAATTAGGCTAAGAGAGGAGCTGGATTTGACTCTGGTAATGTTCAAAAGACAGGAATGAAAAGGGTGCATCCTCCATTTTGTTTGTTAGTTATATTTTCTTCACTCCAGAGAAGTGGAGTTTAGGATATGTATAAAAAAATGGGAAAAAATTAAATTAATTTTAATTTGGGAAATAGTCCCCAATTCACTGTGAGGATTAAAATGAATCCTAAAGTAAAACAGGTTTATTAAGGTGTAGATCCCTTTAATTAACCTCTACATAAAACAAGGCAGTTTAAAGGATGTTTTAATATCTATCTAAATGTTCCCATTTTCTTCATTTAATGCTATGGAATAAGCAGTTGGAGGTGTGATGTGGATATTTTACACTCATATTATGATGGGCAGTAAAAGCTATGATTTCTAGTTAGTAAATTTTTTTTAAATTTTCAAAAGCTTTTCTACATGTGAGTTCCAGTCTGAGGACATGTATCAGCAGCTGAATTACAAACTAAAGAACAGATTGTTGGAGGGATGCATTTTTTTAAAAAAGGAATATGTATTTCTGTTTATTCCCCAAAAGAATGCCTTCTGTTACTGCAGTTAATATATTCTATTACCAACAGTGTATTCCCATTTGAAACTTCAATATACTTTTTAGAAAAACAGCTTTCTGCCTTCCATAAGATAAATCAGATAATTAATGGAGAAATTACTTATAAAACTTTTGGTTTGGCTACTTTTTGCAGGCTAAGTTGGCTATCTTCTTACACTGAGGACCACAACACCTGCACAACCAAATGATTCTTGAAACAGCACACACCTGCCTAAGAACAAAGCATTAAGGTGTTAAGTTAACATGTGACTCAGAAGACAAAGCTATCATATATTCTCCTGAAGATAACACATTTTATGAAAATATCAACATAAATTATGTCTCATCTTCACTTGCAAAACTAATACTTAATGTTTGCCACAAAAAAACTTTTTTTCAAATGATTTTATTTTGGAAGTGAATATTCTAGTAATTGTGGAAGGGGTGGGATGACATTTTACTACTTTCTATCAACAGGTTTCTATCAAAAAGTCCATAGGACAGATTATATTTTGGAAAATATTTGCTAAGTGTGTAGTGAATTTTTCTCCATAACATTCTACTTGCTATCAAAAGACCACTTCTAAATGTCTCTTTACGTTCTAAAAATCATGATTGCAAATTGTATGAAGGAAGTTTCTGCAATTAATTTGTTATCTAACAGGATAGCAAGTATAATTCCTTTCTTTAAATTACATGAATTAGTGTCTGAAAAGCAAGAGAATCAGTAACTGGAGAAAAGTAGGAGTCATAAAAATAGATAAGATGATTTCTCCAAGCATTTCTATTTATGGACTTTTACACATGTGGCCTTGAAATGAAATAAAATCTAGACTTCTGCCTTTATTGGTAATTTATATTCTGAAAAAAATTATCCTCTCCTTGATGCCATTGCAGTGCCTCTCTCATTTTTATTTTCATGTTAGTCAGATATGACTTGTATAATTCAAAAGTGTACCATAATCTAACTGGGGAGACAAACATCTCAGATTTTGAGTGCTTCTTTTCTCATCCTATCTTTTCTTTCAATATTTTATGTTTGGTTGTATAATCATATTATGTTTCATGCTTTGATTTCCCAAGAGGATAATATCCTGGGATTATTTAAATTGATGGATGCTAGCATATTGGCAATTTTTGCTGCATTCTTTTTTTCTCCTTTTTGCATTGGCATATTCCTTGGTTATTTTTCATAAGAAGTAAAATTAGTGTTAAGAATAATTTGAGAGTTTTTGCACTTGGTTATCTTGATGCTGTGCTATGCTTATTTTTTTAAAAAAAATCCAATAATTTTGCCTTTGGTGGAATTCATGAACTGCAAGCATTTATTGCCAAAAGAAAAATGATTTACTATCTATGTTTATTATACTGCCTGTTCTGCTCTCTTTCATCTTTTGAAAGAGACTAATGCAGGATATCAGAGCACAAAAATTTCCCAGTGAGCAGTAGCCACATTAACTCTGATTTTGTACACAATGTTTGTATCTGACTAGTTTAGTATAGCTTCTTTGATAAATATTGTTGGTTGTTTTACTCCAGATATCTTGGAAAGTTAATTGTATTGCACTGCTTACCAAGCAAACATATTTATACATTTGATATTTGTGAAATAATTCACTTTTATTATAATTCTCATTATGAATGAAGCACAAAATTGTATACACTGATTGTAAATGAATACAGGTCAGACAACTCTAAGTAATGTATTAAAAGTAGGTCTGCAAGACCTCGGTTTTAAGAAATGAACAGATATGATTCTTCCCTACATCTACTTTTTGAAGGAGCATTTAAAATTATCACTGCTTACAATATAAAACTATCCAGATCTGTACATTATAAATTTTGAATATATTCAATAGATATTTAACTATATATATTTTATAGGTTTTTATAGGGAAGCAATGTGTAGTTCTTAGTGATAGTGGTAATTGCAGACTCTCTCTTATAGTAGATTGCTGTGGCACAAGAAGGCTCCTGAAATACAAAAGTCAGAATTTAACTTGATGGTATCTCTTCCTGATGCATTTCCGAAGCATTGAAAAAGATTGGGGACAACAGTCTAAAAGATACAAATCTCTTACTCATTTCAGGGGTCAATTGTGGTGAACGATTTAACTATAAACTTCATACATTCTGTCTTGGTTTTAAGGTCACTTGAATATAAAGTTTATTGTATAAACTTAAAAGGATTTGGTGAAGCTTCCTTAATTCCCCCCTTGCACCCTGCCCTCCTGGGATTTCCTAATTATGTGACTTCTTTCTTCTGGATACCAGCTGGGATCATCTTACCATTTTCCTTGTTAATATCTTCAGAGAATTGACTTTAACATAACATGCATTGTTGCTATTGATGTGCAATGCATCTTACGTCTACTTCTTGTAGAATAACAGAAGGGTAGTAATAGAAATGCTGGAAGATGCAGACATCCACATTAAGAAATTTATAACTTTATGCCAACTACTGGATTGAATCCCACTGTGTCATACAGCTATTAGTTCCTGCCTTTACATCTTGCTGCTTCGTGTTAGCCTTCTCCAACTTGATGGTCTCCAAGTTGAAATGACATCCCCTAACTTCCTAATCAGCATGAAGTCCTCATGGAATCGTCAAATTGAGAAACGGTGCTTAAGAATGTTAGCAAATGAGAAACCCAGCTTTTTAAATCTTTGAAGAAATAACCTTTTGTACAATATGTCTGTCTGAAGTAGGAGAGACTAAGATAATTTTCACAAATTCCAGTTGCAATTATGTCCTTGCAATTATGTTCACAGAATGTGAACCTGCTAGGCCAACAGTAATATCTTGCCTTTTAAGACAAACAAGTGTTCTATCTTGTCTGACTTAAATTATTACAGTACATATCCAACACTAATTGAATCTGTAAATTCAATTTGAGTAACTTCCAATTTTTGATCTTGCTGAATTCTTGTTAGGGATATTTTTACATATGTTTTAATATAATATTATTAAAGGTATTGAATGTCTTGTAAGAATATCATCTCTGAGTTATTGCTTTTCCCTGCTAAAATATGTATTAAGGAAGCTGTCTTGATATGGTTATATGGCCTTTCAATAACTTTCTCTCTGAGCCAATGTTCAGCCTTTTATGTTCTAGCAAATATAGAATAAGATAGCTTTTCTTAGAGATTTTTCCCACCCCCTCGTATTGTCAGTTTGTTAAATCACTTATCTTTGTGCATTATTTCTGTACTCTTATGATAAACTCTGCCTTAATTGCAGACAATTGCTATTGCATTCTCTAAAGTATTTCCACTGCTAAATATAAATAATGTGAACTGTTTGAGTTATATATTTATTTGAGGGGGCATGGGAAATGAAGTGCCTACCTCTGTAGTTTGACCCAGTCATGTTAGCAGGGATTTCCATAATAGAGTTGTGCAAAGTGTTCAAAAGAGTTACTTTTGAAGAGTGCACAGAGTGCAGAAGAGTGCAAATGAATCACCCCTCTTCAAACTGTTAAACCGATTTGTGCAAAGCTTAAAACTTTATTTGGCTTGAAGCAGTCATACAAGACTTGTTAAAGATACAGCTACTTTAATAAGCCAAAGACCGGTTCTTCTTTGTGTAACAGCAGAAAAAACACAACTCTGTTGAATGTTTTGCACAACCCTTGTAATAAGCTATTGATTTTTTTTTTGTTTGAAAAAACATTCCATTTTTGTACACTGGCTTTTGTAACCTTTTCTCTGTGCTGGAAATTTTGTTTGCCTTAGAAGAAAATATCTTTTGAAAGGAACTCTTTTTCAGGACTATATCTCCTTTAATAAAAGTGTTTCCACAATGCATGTCTGTATTGTGTTTTTCCTAAAATCAACTTTGTTGAAATGTTCAGAGTTGTGAAACTTGCTCCTGAAGCCATATCTCCTGAGAACACATTGCTCTTGTCAATATACTGTAGTAGAGATTATAAACATTCTTCGAATTCAACATCTATTTTGAAGCTGAAGCTTTGAATTTCTCTCTTGAATTTGAAGCTAAGAAATGAAATGTAGAATCTAGAAGCAAGGAAAAAAAATAGTAGAACAGATTGTAAAAAAGAACAAAATGACTGACATCACTGTACATTTTGGTGTTTTATTTAATATTATAGCATATAATCTTGCTATTGTGAAAATTGAGGTAAACAAGTGTTTTAGAGTCTCTTGGAAAAATGGATATATTTTATGAAAATTCTTACTTTGTCTCTAGAGAAAAGAGAAACTTATCAAAAATACTGATTACATGTGTTTACCAGATCAGCTTCAGCCTCATGTTGGCTCTCATGTTTATGAGTTGGAATATGAATAGTTGAAATTATCCTGAAATTCCTAGTTCATAAAGAGGATTATGTGGGAAAATAGAAAGCTGTCTGGATGTATTTTTAAAAATGATATTCAAGTATAATAGATTTTGATATAGTGTTAAAGCTTTAGGTAAAACCTTTTCAAAATAAACTTCATAGTTTAACTGGCAGCTTTGGAAGCCATATTAGGCCAGAAACTTCAATACTGCCACCTTTTCACGTGTGGGAATGTAGGAGGGGGGATTAAGGAGAGGGGTTGTTAGTAGACATAATAGCATTCTTCCTGTCCGTCAAGGTCAGGGCGATCCAGCATCTAGAGGAGTGGTCAAGGGGCTGAATCAAGATGGAACGGACGTTGATTGGAGCATGTGATCGACTGGGGGGAAAGGGGATGGTTTTGGGAGCTTTGACTTACTGAAGGAAAACCCCGGCTTTTCAGATTCGGGTTTCCCCAGATGTGCCCGTTTGCATATTCTAGTAAAGAGAACTTTGGAAAAATGTTTGCTTCCGCATCTTTACTTGGAGTTGGAGTTTTTCTGGAATGCTGACATTAACAATATTTCAAATCAACTTTACTAATTTTGATCACATACAGTATAAAAGAGGTATAGATGAAGGAATTAAATGGTAAATCAAATTGAAATCTAAGTTGTTTCTATATAAAATTAAACTGAAAATAATTGGACAACAATTGCTTATAGTGTGAATTTGTCAGTAAAGACTAATGTTTCTGTGAAAGTAATTTAATTTCTACATAATACTTAGTTAACTTAATGCAGATATGTGTTAACTACCAGGAACAATCTTTAAAAACCTATATTTAAAATGTGTGGCTTTAAAAAATTTTCTGAAATATTTAACCCGAAGCTCAGTTCTGTTTCTACTTAATTGCTACTCCATGCGAGAGCCAATTTGGTGTAACGGTTAAGCATCAGAGTAGAAACTGGAAGACTGTGAGTTCTAGTTCTGCCTTCAACATGAAACCAACTGAGTGACCTTGGGCTAGTCACTTTCTATCAGTCCTAGGAAGGAGGCAATGGCAAACCACTCCTAAAAAACCTTGCCAAAAAATTGGAGAGATTTTTCTAGGCAGACTCGGAGAATTGGATACAATCGAAGAGGTGGAAAAAAATGAACATGTTCTGAACAAATAGGTCTCTTAATAGTTTACATTTTGAATACAAGAATTCCATCTTGATGTTCAGTTCATCCTAGGCAAAAGTAAGTGAGGTGTATGTGAAATGCTGGAAAATCAAACCCAACCTCTGCCACTTTTATACACATGGCATTGGCCATGTAATTTATTTATTTTTGCCAACCATACAGAAGTGATTTGCCACTGCCTGATTCTGGGATGCTTTTCAATTTTCTAGTACTGGACCATTGATTTTCTCTGCTGTTTTGCCAAGTGCTAACAAAGTTTACCCTGCTTACCTATCTGGTTGCACCAATGCTCTGTAACTTATTATTATAATAGGATGAGAATACAACAAATGTATTCCTAGGATACATCCTATCTTAGTCATCCAAATTAGGTGTCTAGTAAGAGCTAAGTAGAGATCTAATTTGCAGAGGATTTTCCTCTATTAGATTTGTTCAACTATTTGTTATTCATATAGTTAGAGCACAAACTTGATATATGGTGTTTTATAAAAAGATTGAGGCAGAGAAACATTTCGGAAATGCGTTTTGCTTGCTTCAGCAGAACCAAGAAATAACCAACAAATCAATCTGAAACTCTTTGAAGCTAACAGCTGCTTACATACAGCAGGGAAAAAAATTTAAAACGATAAGCTTCCTCTTTAACTGATATTTAATAGCTGTACTTTCCTACAGACTTTTCTACCAACTATAATAATATAATAGAAAATTCTTGGTCAAATGAAATCCATGAGAAGCTAACTCATTCTTTCCATCTCCTGTCCCATTTGAATGGATTCTCTTCCCTGAACATTCAGTTCCAGAAGCTAGGAAACTAAATATCTATCTAGCCATGACATCCAATGCCGAGTCATAATTACAGAGGACAAAAAAACAGCAGGTCTTTAATCAAGGTTTGACACCATCAGTAATTATTGGACTTGAAGTGATTTAGAAAAGATTAGTCTTTTCATTACTTTAGCAGTCATATTCAGAAAAAGGACCAATTAACTTCTGCTGGTGGCCGAGATTCACAGACAGCAGGGCTTATGTACAGCAATAATGTATAGGTAAATGTTAACAGCATATAGAAAATTCTATTTTCACAAATTTCAGAGAAGCTGACATTCTGGTTGAACCATCGATCCACTTATTTGCATAAAGTCTGGAAAGTTTGAGTCTTGCCAAATACTTTTGATTCATTCTGTTGTTAAGGAATACTTTATCCACTGAGCTCTAGAAATTAAATGCTATTAGGTATCATACTGATAAGCCTAATTTAAGACATCCCATTGATAATGACAGGTGTTCCAGAGTCTAACCAGTGGTAGCATCTTGCCAACCTTGCTGATTTCAAGAAGCTTAGCAGGATTACAACTGATTAGTACTTGGATGGTAAAACCATCAGGAACATGAGATCAGTAGGCTTGATCAGGAAGTTGAGGAATCATCTTGAAAGAAGACTGTAGAACACCATTTCCACATTGTTCCAAGACACCTACATCATTACAGCATCACAATTGTGAGTGTAGTTTATTGCTATTCTCAGGAAAATTTATTTCTAGGTAGGTTAAGTAAATACTGATTCTAAGACTACCCTCCATAAAATGTATGCTGAAGTAGTAAAACCAGTTATTAATAACAATATTTGATACCTCTTCAGGAAAAAGTTGTCCTACTCATTAAAATAATAATAGGTAGGCTCTCTTAGTATTTTTTATTTATTTTGAGGTATAATGATCAGAGCAGCGTTAGGTGCTGCTACGTATTCATCAGGAAAATTATTTCTTTTACATGGAGAGCATGATTTCCATACAACATCCTTGTGAGCCTTGGGTAAAGTTTTGGGAATAGAAATAGTTTATGTGAGGTAGATAAAAATACTTTGCAAACAGCATTCAGTCTATGAATCAAAGGTTCTTAATCTAACAGACTTGTCAATTCATTTTCCTTAAGACCTGTTCACTTGAAGTGGTTTATCATATTCACCTCCTAGATTAGATTCATATATTTCTCCCTGCTTGCTACTACAGCAAGCAGCCAGAAGCAGCATATTTAGTTAATGCCCTTCTGTACAGATATTCAATAGAATAAATCCAGGTAGCTCAGAGTTGAACTGTGTAGTCTATCAGGTACAAAAGACCAGGTCCACACGTGAAGGTCCAATTAAACTGATTTATTGCTAAACAGCTTATGCACAGGAATTTCTCAACCAACAGTTAGTAACTGCTTGGAGTTAAATAGGGGTCCATAGAATTCAAGGGAGTTGGACTTAGCCCATTTATGACTATGTAGAGATTCTAGGCTGATCCTTCCTTTAACTCTGCCCTCAGATTTTGACAATCCTACAGAGTCATTGGTGTTCTCTGAGCTAGTTGTTTGCTTGCAGATATTTCATCATCTGATGAAGTAACTTCATCAATGCTAGTGAGTGTAATATTTTCTCTCTCCTTATACAGAGTCACTGATATGTGAGATGGGGAGCCTAGTAATTTAATAAATAATAAATAAATAATATAGAAAGCACTTGCATTGGGGAGTATGGATTCTCCTTGATCAAGAAGAAAAGTGGTTCCTTCATTTTACTTGGACCAAGAAAACCATACCCCCCAGCAACATGGAAAAGCATGGTACTGTACATAAAAAGGGAGCAAATCCCACACTCACTAGCATTGATGATGTTACCCAGTCAGGTTATGAAATATCTGCAGGCAAACAAACAAGCTCAGAGAGCACCAAGGATTCCACAGTCTACAGTGGTCAATATTCATTGGTAGATAGTCTATTAGCAGATGGTAAATAATTATCAATTTTGAATGAAAGTTTGAACAAGAAACATTAGAATATATCATCCTCTCTTCACCTCCTTTTGGGGTTGGAATCTCTGGCACATGGTCTATGTATGAGCACTTTCTTTTGCCCTCTGTTAGCAATCCAGATCTCTTGGCGAGTGGCAGCTGTACTGTATATGCTGAATAAGTAAAATATTAAATTTGCAAAAACTTAAATTTCTCATCACTTTAGGTGGGAAATAAATGAAAACTGCAGTGTAAATCAATAAAAAAGAGTTTTACATTTTAAAAAACATAGTAACAAGTTGGAATTCCTGTTAACCCAGAAAAAACAGCATTGTAGTCTATCGTATGGCAATATCCTATATGCTTTCCGCCAAATACTGTTTATAGTATCCCTTACATTTCCCAAAGTACATGAATTGGTCATTGCCACCCTAAAATTTGGGCATCTGGCTTGCAAATATGAAGCTCCTATGAATTGCTCCCCAGCGTATAAATATAGTTTGATGATGAACATAAATGTTTTTCTTGACAATGATATAATGAAACACAGGGAAATATACTTGCCTCAAGAAAGGCTAATATTATATATCATACAGTTTGCTTTCCAGTGCCATTTGTATCTCCCTTTTCAGTTTGATTTTGCAAATCTGCACAGATTTGCTTTCCATTCATTGTTTCATTTGAAACATTAAATCATTTTCATTAATGGAAATATAGTTCTTGAGCAGAATAATTAGTCCCTCCTCAGAAAGATAAAAGCTTAACAAATTGAATGGAAGATTCGTCTTCAGAAGCAGCCAATTGCCTAATCAGACTGCCTCCCACCTGACAGTTAGTAATTAGGACATGGTTGTGTGTTCATGTTAAAACCTTAACATACAGGTGTCATCATCGTGTTGGGACGTAGTGGAGGAAAGAACAAGTCTGTGGCAAAAGGCTGAGGTAGGCACTTTTGTTCCATTGTGGCTAATTAATTAGTTTGGGCTTAGGTTCAGAGGGGATTGTGAAGGCTTCCCTCTTTCATTTTTTTAAAAAATAACCTGAGAAGTTTCTGACATTAGAGTCACCATGACTGATTTGGGCTGTAAGAAACACAGTGATTGCACCATCTCCAGGCTGCTCAATGTGGTGGAAAATGAACTCCTGGCTGGCAGAGACAAAGGAGACCCTACTGAGAAACAACTCCAGGTTATCTTGGAAGATTCTGCCCTGTGGCAGAGGTTCAGAGAAGTTACAAATGAGATGATTGTCACCAAGAATGGCAGGTGAGTGTTAACCTTCTCTTTTGCTACAGTGAATGGTGAAGTGAACTCACTACATAGAACTGCAACTGTGATTGATTTGCAGTTCATTGGAGATATTCTCACTGAGAAGATCTGTAGAAATAAATAAAAACTGCGTGAGAACGGAGTTATAGTCTCACCATTATCCCACTTCTTTCAAGTGAACTTGGATAGTTTGCTGGCGGATTGCATCCTGAATATTTTTTATATATTTGTGTATAAATAGCAAGCCCTTTTGGATATTAGTGGTTATTGAGAGATGCTATTACTGACAGTGAAATATCTTCTTTATTTGTATTCAATGGATGTTGATGCAGCATATTTATATATGCAAGTATCTTAATAAAAGAGGCTTCATCTTTTTCTGAACCAAATGTTCAAGTTCTTTTCTGAAAGACTGTGTCTTATGAGAGGGTCCCATTGGAGATTGTAAATTTCCTGTACCATATAAGAGATTAGTGTTGTGTATGTTAAATACATATTTGCTCTTAAGACAACTTAAAGCATTATAAACTTCAAAATGCAAAACCAACATAAATATATAAATGACATAATATAAACCAATTAAAATGATTTTACTCATCATACATGCAGATCATGAAAAACTCTGATTAGTTTATAATGCATTCTTACAATATCTATACATGATAAAGTAGTTGTGCATGGTTCTGTCCAAGCATATTTAACATTGTATCCTGTTGGGCTGTTTGCAAGTCATTTCTGCTGGAAGATCTTCCACTCCTGATTGGCTTCTCTTCTAACCCTATTTTTCCCATTACTTGTTCCATCACTTTTCTTTCCATAGCAAAAACTCTTTGGGGTGAAAATATGGAACTGTGTCACAATCCATTTTGTAACATTTTTTTCTAATAGTGACTTAAAGCACAACCACTTCTGAAATAATACAATGCCTGTGCTCATTACTGTCAGGTTGGCATCAGAATGAATGCATGAGAATAGAAGATGCTATAAGTCACTAGTGAGGAAATAGATAGTGCTAGGAGCTCCCTATCTAAAAGAATCCATGAACTATGCTTTTCTAGTGGTTACAATAAGAGAGAACACATTATCTACAGATCTCAGTTCCAGTGGTCAATATCACGTGAAGGCCAAATGTATTCAATATGTATCATCATCATGGAAAAAATCTATGTACATGATCAGTGGAAGTTGATGGCTTGATGGTACATAATCCATCAATCAATACAATTTGTATAGTTTTGCTTATGTAAACAGTAAGCCCAGTAGCCTGTCTAGCTTCAGGAATAATGGCACAGGAAAAAAAAACTTGATTTTTTCCCTTATAGCTAAAAGAAAAAAACTCTCTCTCCTGTGATGTGTAATCATAGACAGAGCATGAAACTGGAAACTGTCTTCTGTTCTGTCCCTCGTTGGATCTTGGCGATCATCTTTCTTCAATAAATAAATACTGAATCACCAAATTCAGTGCTATCTTTGATTCTTTAGTTTACTGATTCCCAAGTCAATTTTTTTTCCCTGTTGATGGTCACATTTTCTTAGAGGATCTTTTGTGGTCTTTATGTTGGAAGATGAAGACAGGGCTATGTACAAATGGGAACTCAACTAAAAAAATCCTGTGACAATATATTGCAAGATCGATCATATAGTAAAGGATTATATTTTTGCATTGTCACACTTTAAGGGGAAAATTGAATAGAACATGTTATATATCTGAAAAGATGCTAAAGAGAATATAACAATTACGCAAAGGATGCTTAAGGAATAATGTGTATCTGTGTGGGAGGTCTAAGAATTTCTTTAAGTTGCTAAATTGTAACATTGTATTTTCATTATGTAAAATTCTGGTTGGGTTTGCTAACAGTTGCATTTCAACTGTTCAACAAAATCAAACATTCAACTTCTGAAGTACAGGATTAAACATTAATACAAATTATAAAGTGAAAATTCACTCAGATTTTCCTCTCAGTTGATATATCTCTTTTTCTAAGAACATTTCAGTTGACTAAAGAGTTATGAAATATTATGCCTGAGCAAGTATTGATAATATAATTGATAAAAAGAAGAGGGGGTCGGGGCTCAGGCAGTACAGAAGTCAATTACTTTCACTTCAAAGCCCTATTGTCATAGCCCATGGGTATGAAATTTGATAGCTTTGATTTGGCTTGTGCTATTGCTCAGTGTTTTCTTTCTCTAATTTTACGTCTTTTCTGATTAACCACTATTGCTTTCGCTAACTTGGTTCATTGGCAAAAAAGAATGCACAGATGAACTTATGAACCCTAAATTAATCCATGCATAGCAGCAAAAGTCATCACAATGTTTTCCCAAGAATTATAAAGAGTGATGTTGAAATAGGTAGTATTTTTTACATCAAGATTTAATACATAAATGGAGTTTTAATTTAAACTAGTATATAGAATGCAGCTGGGTTCAACCAAGCTGCCCCAAGAATATTATATAGCGCTGTGATGGTGCAATGATTAGAATGCAGTATTGCAGGCTAATTCTGCTGACTGCCAGAAGTTCGGCAGTTCAAGTATCACCAGCTCAAGTTTGGATGGAAGCCTTCCATCCTTCCAAAATTGGTAAAATAAGGACCAAGATTGTTGGGGCAATATGGTGACGCTGTAAACTGCTTAGAGATATATACCTGTGAAGTGGTATATAAGTCTAAGTGCTATTGCTATATGTTATTATTAAAAAGCAACAGCAACCCATCCCAACTCAACTAATTCAAACCAAGCCAAGAAAGAGTTTGATTATATCTAGGTAGCATTTCCCAATTTGGAGCTCTTTAGAAGTGCTAGGCTACAGCTTCTACCATCTCTGACTAATATGATGGAAGATTTAATCTCAAGATAGCACAAGGCTAGGGAAAATGGCCTAAAAGATCTCAAATCTTCTGACATTGAGTACTTTTTATTTATTCTTTAGTTTTATATCACATTTTCCTCTGAAAACCAAAGGCAACAAGCATAGCCTTCTTCAAAAATTCCCCCAAATAACAATTCTGTGTGATGTATTGCTTTAGAGAAACAGCAGAACCCCAGACAGCCAGTGAGTTTTCATGACTCATGATGGACTTGAATCTGGATCTTCTTCATCCTCATCCCAAACCTCCCAAGTATGATTTAAGTGCTTTAGGTGGAGTAAAAAGATAAAATAGAAATCCTCTAAGTAAGTATATACATAAAACAGACTAAACCTGTTCAGAAATATTCCTAGGTTTCCCCCCAAGCTTTAAGTAGTGAATAATGAAACACAAACAATGCAAAATAATCCATTTGAAGATTACTAGTATAGGATAATCAATGGACTAATAAAAGGGAAAAAATTGGCATTGGCCATATTTATCCTGCCTCTTTCTTCTCTATGCTTTCAAGGCATAGAGGTTTTCCCCCCACCATAAACTGGAGCAAGGAAGCAAATTGGTCGAAAGGCTTGTTGTTTTTGGTAGTGCATTTAATTGAACCTATTTTTTTTCTCTTTTTCTCATTGGCTATTTAAATAAGTCATCAGATAAGATGTCTTATCCTATATTGTGATACCGCAAGTAAAGCCAAATGGAATTGGTTTTTATCTCTATTTTTAGGTAACACACATATTATTCATTTTGTAAATAATGTAAATAAAAGCATAATGAGCAAGATCAACATCTAATAAGTTGGCCAGGACTCTCAACCATGGGAGGAAGAGGAAGAGAAGGAGGAGGAGGAAGAGGAGAAGGAGAAGGGGAAGGGGAAGGAGAAGGAGAAGGAGAAGGAGAAGGAGAAGGAGAAGGAGAAGG
>WNWU01000016.1:12552269-12608465 GCA_012654045.1 Ptyas mucosa | reverse complement strand
GAGAAGGAGAAGGAGAAGGAGAAGGAGAAGGAGAAGGAGAAGGAGAAATAGTTTTTCTCCAGACATTATGAGGTTAAGGAAAGGAAAGCAAGTTGGATAATTTGAAATGTAGTTGTAAAAAAACCCTGAAAACTGAAATAAGTTGAGATCAACAATAGTTGAAATAGGTCTTGAAAAATGGTTCATCTACACAATAATAAACACAAATAATATGAAAAATATAATTCTTTAACCCTCCAAATGTTGTTGCTTACAACTTTCACCAATCCTACTCACCATTGAGAGGAAAGCTGAGAACTACACACAGTATTTCAAAATCTAGATAGTCCCAGGGTTCCCATGAACAGAGTATAAACAAATAAATGCATGTACTTTTCCATTTCCAAAATGTGAACATCTCCAATTAACTGAATACAGTTAAAATTGTCTTTTCTTCCTGCCTTCCAGAAAGTGCTGCTTAGGAAAGCTGTGAAAAAATTGTTCCCATCCTTCCTGAAAATAGAAAGTTAGTCTTTCAGTGCTTTAATATTGGTTTTTCTCTTTCTGCATTAGCAAATAGATTGAAAAAAATTAAATGCGCTACCAAAAACAACCAGCCTTTAGACCAATTATCATTATGTAGCATATCCTTGAATGTAGTTTTCGTTGGAGGGACTGTTAGATAATGAGCCAAATATTTGTGATGACTATGTTCCCTAGTCAATTGTTTTAGGAACAGAACATGCTGTCTTGATTGCAAGACCTCATACTTCATAGCACTATCCATGCAAAACAGAAGAGGAATGAGTGTTATCTGCCTCTCTTAGTGAAAAGATTTTGTGTCTCATTTTGTGACTCATTAATATCTTAATTTAGAAAACAAGCAATAAAAACAAAGTATTCCCTAAATTTAAAAAGACTTAATTTCACATAAAATTGTTTCTCATACAGGCGGATGTTTCCAGTTTTAAAGATCAGTGTTTCGGGGCTGGATCCAAATGCTATGTATTCTTTTCTGCTGGATTTTGCTCCAACGGATAGTCACCGCTGGAAGTATGTGAATGGAGAATGGGTTCCTGCTGGAAAGCCAGAGCCATCCAACCACAGCTGTGTCTATATCCATCCAGACTCACCCAACTTTGGAGCACACTGGATGAAGGCCACAGTATCTTTTAGCAAAGTGAAACTTACCAATAAACTAAATGGAAATGGGCAGGTATGGCACCATGTTGTTTTTTTTTTTGTAGGCCTCTTGGCTTGAGTCATTGGCTTCTACCAATCAAGAATGATCAAGGGTGCATTTATGCAATTAGAAGGGCCCTTAGAGGCCTCTTCACCCACAGATGCCAATTATTCCATGGAGTCCAAATGTAAACAGGAATAAACAGGCTTTAATTGGAGCTTTCAGATTTTAATGGACTCCTTGATGTCAAGAGAGACAGAGTGTGCTATGGTTTAACCATCAGGGATTTTTACCTCCATAGAGTGCCTTCTATGGTGAGTTTTTACATAGGGCTTCAGAGAAGGGGGAAATGATTGGGGGTATTGAGCCTTTGTTTTCTCTCCTTTGCCATTTGGTGCGTAAGTGGGATGTTGGCAATAGTCAGGTACTCAAATAAAAGGCTTCGTCTAAATGAAATAATTACTGTGCTTGCTTTTGCCTCATGATAATTATCAATATTCTATTGAATCATCTTTGGCCTTTGGAATAATAATACAAAGTATGTACCTGTACGAGAAAATAAGTGGCATTCTCTCTGAAGGCCCTTAAAAATGAAAGAGGAAAGTTGGCTTTGTTGGCTTGTTTGTTTATTATGCCTCTAGGACTACTGCGATGAACATTTTCTTTGATTTATTTTGGAATGCAGGATTAAATCTGAAAGCAAATCCATTAGCAAGCAAAGAACGAATTTCCAGCTTTGCATATTATTTACATCCATTCTGATCTGTTTATAGCCATTTCTATACTTATCTGGGGCCCTCCAGAATTTACATGAAGAAAAAAACCTGGGAAAGTATGGACAGCAGGAACTTTGGTTTTTATATGTAGCAATTATTTAATAGAGATTTTCAGAGAAAGATGCTTCACCACCATTAACACAACAAAGCATTCAGATAGTGCCTAGATTTCTGTTTCTTTCTCAAACTGGAACACTGTAATTTTACTACAAAAACAATATGTATCTTCCCTACATTTCAAGGTTCAGAACATTCTAATTATTGCTTAACTGTTAGCTCACATTAAAGAAGCATTTTAACCAATCACCTAGTTGCTAACATCTAAAATACCCAGAAAAGGATTAGGGCATCATTGTGACCATCACTGAATCATTTTTTCCAGTTCATATGCATACAGTTTCTCCTTTAGGAAGCCTAAAAACTGTAAAAGAATTGAACTATCTTTTTGTACTGACCCAGATCCATGATCTTTAAAAAAATGAAAAGTTAAATTTCATTGCTTCAATTATGAGTAAGTGCAATGCAATTCATACAATGCAAGATTTCATTGTTTTAACACTGAATTCAAATGGAAGGTCATTTCCTCTACCATTCAAAAGGCACCAGCTATTTCTTCTGTCTTCCTTAACAAATTTTCTCTAGGAAAATAAAAGGTGGAAGAAGTGACCTGAAAAGGCAGGAGGATTACATTTGAAGGATGTTGATCTCTAGAGCCTTCATAAAATTCTGAGAATAAGACAGGGTAATCATATATTAAAAACCTAACTTGGATCCTTCTTATTAGTTATGGACCATTTCTAGTCAACGTGGTTTCCACTCTCAACCCTTCTAATTCTAATATAAATTGTATTCAAAATAGATTCAGTTGGCTGTTACTGTTTGCACACTTATTCTCTGTTTTATCTACTTCATAGCTGTTTGTGCACCTACAAATGAAACTAATCATAGTTTGTTAGCAATAAACCAATTATTGCTGTTATTAGTTGCTTATTTTCGCTCTCCCCCTTTCTGAGAGTGGTGTGATGGGTAAAGAAGGCTGGTCAGATCCATATATAGCAATAGGCCTTAAAATGAAAGCTCCCTGACCTCGGAAATAATGGGCGTATATCAAAATGTTTCTTTAATTGCAACACTTGGGCCACAAATTATTCATTACCAGGGGTCTCATCTTGCATTGAAACCAAAGTTACTACAACTTTGTGCAATAACTTCCATATGTCACACGTTTTTGTAGAATACAAAATAATATCTCTTCAACTATTTTCTCATTCTAGATTATGTTGAATTCCCTACATAAATATGAGCCTCAAGTTCATATTGTTCGAGTAGGAGGCCCACATAGGATGGTAATGAATTGTTCTTTTCCTGAAACTCAATTTATTGCTGTGACTGCCTACCAGAATGAAGAGGTAGGTGACTATCGTACAAAAGCAATTTATTTATTAGTTGTGAGAATCACTTTAAACTGCCCAGATGAGCATAGGTAAATTTTGTGATCCACTGCCCCTTTTAAATTATTGTTTGCTCTTATCAAAAAGGATGTGTTTCTTGCATGCTTGCTATTCAATAACCATGGAAGAGGCATTCATACGACACCAAAAGTTATCTTGCTGGATTGGAAAGTTAGTTTCTTTCAGCTGCAAAATCAAAGCTTCTGCTTAAGAGAGAAATTGGCTAGGCTGCCACAGGACAACTGAATGCCCATAGCAAGCAAACCATATGCAATAACCCCAACCAAGTTTTGTCGCTCAGTATATTGCTTCCGATAGTGATGGATAATATAAAATCATTATGTGATTGATTACTTTCCCTTTTTGAGAAAATTGCTTAATATTCTTTTAAAGTTGTCCAAATTAATGTTTACCGTCACATCGAAATAGTATTCAACTATGAAATTGTTTTAAACCTTTCTTTTAACTTCCTTAAAAGGTACAAAACTTTCTTCCTCTCCACACCATGCATTGTTTAATAAATGTAAGAGCTCTATTAAATTATGCATGGTATGAAGAAAACTTTCTGCCTTTCACATTTTGTGCCTTGCCTTTGTATAACTTCTTGGTATAATGTATTTGAATGTGAATTGTCTGTGGCTAATTAAAACCTCTTGAACCTTATGTGGGCAAATGATTGACTGTCGCATTTAAAAGACTTAACAGGACCCTTCTTTCTTGAATCTCAAGATAACAGCTCTCAAAATCAAATATAACCCTTTTGCCAAGGCATTTCTGGATGCTAAAGAAAGGTAAGATCAGTTCTTCATCAAATGTATGAAAGTTGTTAGTGATAGAAGAATACCAGCTAGTTTACTGTTCTTCATTCTTAGCTTGTACTCTGCATTAGAAATATAATAAACACTAATCTAATGTATGCATTATGACTAGAGATCATAATAATTCTTTGGCAGACAAAGAATTTAATGACAAAAAAATTAAGAGAGCTTTGTGAAGTTGATTAGACTTGTAAATAATAAGTAACCCACAGAACTTTGATCAAATCTCACCGGCTCAAGGTTGACTCAGCCTTCCATCCTTCCGAGGTGGGTAAAATGAGGACCCAGATTGTTGGGGGCAATATGCTATTTAGTATACTGTCTTTGGTGTAAGCCGCCCAGAGTCCTCGGAAAATTGGGGGCATAGAAATATGACTAATAAATAAATAAAATAAATAAACTTCAGGATAGAATAAAGAAATGTCATTGGAAGAATAATTTTACTAGAATCAATGAAACTTTAATCTCACTATCCCTCAGAAACCACTCCAAGGATGCTCCAGATATTGTCTCTGAAAGTCAACACATGACATATTCTCACTGTAAGTTATATAATAGTTTGTTGCTTATATTAAATTGATAACATGAGCTTACTGGTGACTATTGCTTTTGTAACATCTGTCACAGTGCACAGTATTGGATGGTTCACAGATGGAAAAGTATTTTGAATTATAGGCAATAGTATGAAACAACAATATTTTTTTTCTCGTTTCCTGCAGCTATGATTAGGGTTTTAGTCAAATGTCCTTATTATCACATCTCTCCATGGACATATTATTCTGAGCATCTTATTTCACAGGAAAGGCAAACTTATAACATCACTGCCATGTTGAACCTGTCTATGCACAAATTGCTACCATGAGGGTCATGGCCAATAATAAAACACCTATTTGGAGAAAGCAAACTGTGGTGATATTGCCTCATTGTCCCTCCTTGTATGCATCCCATTTTTACTTTCTCTTACATCAACTCATTTATCCTTTTTTTCTGGCCAAGATAGGCTTCCTTCCAATAATGCATTGAATTACGCCAACGCATCATTTTCATTTTTAGGAATTGTAACTTTATAAAGCTACTGACCAAAGCATCTAACTGTTGTTTGTCTGCTTGGTATTTGGTTATGATATTACCAGTTTCCAATGATGACACAAACAACACAAATCTCAATGAGAAAACCTTGTTCCTCTTTAAAATTTAAAAGTCTATTGACATGTGCAGCATAGATGCTTAATTAACAAAAGAAAGCTGTAATTCAACATTGACTTTTTCTCAAAGATAAAATTATTACAAAATTTACATTACTTCAATAACAATAATAAGAAATACTGTATAGCAATAGCAAAAATTTCTGAAGAGCAGAAATAATTTCTGTTATAGAAAGTTCATTTATTCTTACTCATTATTAAAAGATAAGTTTACTTTGAATCTAACTCAATTATTGCTAATTTTGTGATTGGTCCATGCAGTTTTCTTGGTAACATGATGGGAATAGTGTATCGTTGTATTCTTCCATGGTATAGTTCTAGCATTCCTTGGTAATTCCCCATTCAGATATTAACCAAGCATCCCCCTGATTAACCTTTGGGCCTAAATGAGATCATTTAGATATTGTCATTTGTAAGTTGTGATTATGGGTCAGTGAGCATTCTTTGTATACACAGAAATAGCATATACATATGTATATGTACATGTACATGTACATATCTACTTTATTATTTTATAAGTAACTTAAGGTGGCCAACAAACACAATACCTCCTTCTTCTATTTTCCCAAAGCAACAACCTTCTGAGATGGGTTGTGCTGACTGACTAACTGGCCCAAAGTCACCCAGTCAGCTTTCATGCCTAAACCAGGACCAGAACTCTCAGTGTCTTAGTTTGCAGGTCAGCATCTTAACCACTAGACCAAACTGGCTCTCTGTATCAACTTCCAAGGGATTGCTAATTTAATCTGGTGAGGGAACTCAGTCATTTAAATGATTCTGATAATGATGCTACAAGAAGCTTGCACTCCTAAAAGTCACCCTTGCTAGTAAGATCATGAGAGAGCCGAAGGAAAGGCCAACTCATTACAGATATAGGGCTCTATTAGACATGAGAAAAGCCAACCGATCTAGACAAAGGATTTCCAAACTCAAACCCAGAAGAATGCCAATGCCAAACAATTCCAGCAATGTTGCCAAGAAAGCTTTTGGCAAAGCTGAAACATTTGGACAAATCTAAGTACTAAATAATTTGACACACACACACTAGGATACGGGCACTTAAATTGCTGAGGAAGAGCATTTCATTTTTATGAATAGATTCTGAAGTGGTAAAATAAATAAACCTCAAGGAAGCTTGATCACTGATTGAAAAGTAAATTCATTATTTTATAAGGATGCATACAATTAAGATTTAAATTAGTCTATTTACCTGTCGGGGGCAGTGGTGGGATTCAAGTAATTTAACAACCGGTTCTCTGCCCTAATAATTTCTTCCAACAACCAGTTTGCCAAACTGCTCAGAAAGTTAACAACCGGTTCTCTGAAGTGGTGCGAACTGGCTGAATCCCACCACTGGTCGGGATAAAAGTGAATTTAAACATATAAATTATGGATCCCAACTATCTATTAGTCCTATAGGTGGACTTCTTGATGAGAAAATGCTTGCTCAGCAGGGACTTGAAATACATAACTATACTGCTGATAGAAAATAGATTCCCTTCTAGTCTTCTAATATCAATGTTTTTGCTAACAAAGAAGTCCATTTGTTTCTGCTAATTTCCAAGTTGTTGGTATATGATGCATGGAATGAAAAAAATGTACAAAATAATTCCATCTTCCAGAATAAAATTAATTTGTGAAAATTTGAATACCCTATCTGTCTAATTAACTGAACCATTAACAGTAATTTTACTGATAATAAAATATGTGACATTTACTTTAGAAATTTTAATTTAGAGTAGTCAAACCATCATTCATAGATAATTATTATTGTATGGCTATTACTCTGTAAAAAAAAACTCTTAAATCCTCAAATACTTGACGGGATGTAGAATACTGACACCTCTGCTGGGGTGGTGTTTCCTTGCTAATTTTGATAAATCAAAGCTACTCAGTTCACGTTTAGGTTTATTAATAATGTATTCCGAGTATATAATGTACTGCAAGCTATCAATTGATTTTATTGATTTTAATATAGAAAACACCAGTATCGTATACAACTAGAGGCTCTTTATGATCCTCCCCTCTATATATCAAACCATGAACTTCACTGCTGTGCCTAATTGTCCAAGGACAGCAATCTTCCAGTAAAAAGGATTTAGATTAGATGGTTCTTATTTCCATCCTTTTTCTTTGAGATGAAAATATTATTTATTTATTCTATGTTTTTTTAATATTTTAGTCTGCATGACAGACTAAAAGATATGTAGTGCATGTGTGTGTGTGTGTGTGTGTATGTATGTATGTATATTCCTACTTCAGCTTTTTTTTTTTTTTACTCAATTCTCAATATTTCTCTAGTGGGTGGTTGGTTGATTTCCAATCCTGACGCTGTCTGTGCAGCAGGAACTTCCAATTATCCATATACGGGGAGTTTTTCTCTGCCTGCTCCACATTCTCATCATGGCTGTGAACATTATTCAACTCTACGAGGACACAGAGCCGTTCCATATCCTGCTTCGTACATGCAAAAAAATAATTATCCAGGCAAGTTCTTGTCATGTTTTCCATTTAATTTATTTATCAAAAGGTAATGCCGAATTACATCACATGAAATGATTATCAAGTGAATCACAGCAAAAAGATTTTGAAAGGATAAATGAAGATGCATAACTATTCTAGATGCTCCTTTTTTTAAAAAAAAGAAAAAGGAAAAAAAAGAAAAAATATATTGAATAACCACAGAAGGGAAAAAAATATTAATACATAGAATGCCCTTCTTTTCTGTATTATTTTCCTTCACAGCTGACAAAGAGATAGTAGTGGATCTTGGCTGATCTTTTTCAAAAAAATAAATAAATAAAAAGGATTAGATTTGATTAGTATTTTGATGGGAGATACCACCGAGAAATATTAGGACTGTAAATTAAGCTGTAATATTAAACAGACATACACACAGAATGGAAACGATGTCTGAATTTTGCCAAGAAAATTATAATTACCAATGATATCCCCAGGTGTCAAACCAGATTCCAAGGAGACTTTATTTTTAGGCAAAATTAATCAGTGAAGCTTCTGCTTGGAAAGATAGTACACATTTCCAGGAAATGCTTTTCTTCACTCTTGCTTCCCCATGAGGCTTCCAGAAAAGCAGCTCTTTAATGTCAGAAAATAATTGAGCAGTTTTCTTTGACAAATCATTATGATTTTTTGGGTAAAAAAGATTAAAAAGAGTAGAAAAACATGAGGCAAGATTTGATACTATCAGGAATCTCATAAAATTATATGAAGAGAGAAAGCCATATAGTAATATAAGCCTCATCTCTAGGATGCTGAACATGATGCAAGCTAAGTATGTACACTAGAACAGAACTATAATTCCTTCCTCTCAAGAAATACTGGAATATGATTGGACAGCAAGAACATAATAGTCCAGCTATCTCCTCCCAGTGCTGTTCCATTTAATAGCAATATCAGTAGCACTTAGAATTATATACCATTTCAGAGTGCTTTACAGCCCTCTCTAAGCAGTTTACAGTCTCAGCATATTGACCCCCAACAATCTGGGTCTTCATTTTACTGACCTTGGAAGACTAGAAGGCTGAGTCAACCTTGAGCTGATGAGAATCGAACTGCTGAACTGCTGGCAGCCAACAAAAGTAGCCTGCAGTACTGCATTCTAACCACTGCACCGCCACAGCCTTCTTGTGTCCCAGTTAGCAGGAAGCAGACAGAATAAACCAGGAACTGGCAATGCACAGGCTGAGGTCCCTTGGCACAATTTTGATCAAAAATCTTGCAGTACGCTAAATGAAAATAAATGAAATAAAAAAAATCTGAATATGTGAAATCTTAGTTGTTTGTTACTCTTGAATGAAATGCCATAGATGAGATTGCTGATATCTCACAAGATCCTGGGTGTTTTTAATATCTTGGTTTATTTATTTCATTATGGGCCCCCAAACCATAGTTGCAGGATAGTTCAACAACTTCTGAAAGAGTCATATTTCTCAGTCAAACTGAAAAGAGAAACTGCACCTTGTGAACAAATCAAAGAGTGAAAGAATAAAGGCTGTCCATTCAGCTCAAGGTTCTGCCTTTTTCTGGTTTTGCCTCAGCATGATTTGGTAATGTAAACGTAATCTTGCAATGGTGCTGAATCCTTTGTGTTTCCTATTCCAAAGTGAATCTGACAGAAAATGCCAACAGTGATTTCCAAGTGTCCGCAAACCACGAAGGTTGGCCTACAGGACCCTCCAGTCACCACAACAACCTGCTCCCAGTGCCACACAATAGTGGTACTACCGCTCCAGGGCCCAGGTAAGCAAGCATCTCTTCAGTGTGCATGCTGTCCTAGCACCAATACTTCAGCAATCCCAGCAGTCCTTCTTGTGTACAACAAGGAAAAAAAAATAGGTCAGATTTTACTATACACCACCTTTCCTCCTTTAAAGACAAATAAAATAAAACAGTTATGTTAACTTCCTATATGGCAAGAGGCAGTTTTAATTAGGAAGAATGATTATATTTTGCTGATATAAATATTAGGTGAGTTGTATTTAAGTATTTAATACAATTAAGGCCACAGCCAAACCACTATTTAAGACTGGTTTGTCTCTGACGGTGCAATTTAAAACTTGGTCTGGACTCAAAAGCAAAACAGGCCCTGGTTAGTCCTTGGATGAAAAACCACAAGAAAATCTTCGTGCCTTCCGCCGTGCCTTCAAAACGTTTCTATTCCAGCAGGCTGGCCTGGACTAACCTCTTTTAAACCTACTTTTAAATTCTTAAATTTTAATCTTATAAATTGGGGTTTTTATATTTTGTTTCAGGACCAAATTATTCAATTATATTTTAAACAATCTTTAAATATTTGTATTATATGTATTTTATTGTTTGACTGTACACTGCCCTGAGTCCTTCGGGAGTAGAGCGGTATATAAATAAAATAAAATAAAATAAAATAAAATAAAATAAAATAAATAAATAAATAAATAAATAAATAAATAAATAAATAAATAAATAAATAAATTAGAGGGGCTGTAGACTAGCCTTGGAAATTGAGGAAAAAATATTTTGGAAGATGATAGCAAAATATTTCCATACTGTTGCCAAAATAACTCTCCATGAAGTCACCAGGCGTTTGAGTAGATTCAAAATACACTCTAATTGTTGCAAGAAGTGTTTTACTGAGAGGATTGATTTATCATACATCTGTGTTGTAAATTGTAGCCCAGTCAGGCCATTTATTCTCCCTTCCAACAAAGGGAGGGTTTGGGTTAAGTTCTCAGATAATAAGAAATATTAATAAAACAAAATGAAACAAGTTAAAGTTTTGAATGCTATATTCCTTTATACCAAATGCAGACAATCATGTTAAAGGCTTCATATGGTTTCTAAAAAATTTTTAAATCTTAGAGCTTTACTAAATGGTTTCACCACAATAGGCTGAAGCACCTAAAGCTGCAAGAAACTTCCCAACCTCGTCCTGAGTTAGAAAGAAATGAAAAATGGGTGCTATATACTTGTATAAAATCATAATTCTGGAGCCCTATTCTTTGCAAGACAAATAATGCATTGAATAAAGAAATACAATTTTCAGCCAAAAAACCAATTATCTGTTCCTGTCATACATCAAGCAATGATAACGGTAGCTGCAAATTTCAGTTGTGGTTTTTGTGTGTTGCTTTGTTGCAGTCACTATCCTTGCCTCTGGACTGTCAGTAACAATGCTGTCAACGTTTCTAACCTGGCAAGTGATGTAAGCAGCAGTTCCCCATTTCTGCGAAGCAGCATTGCGTTGCCTGCCACATCCTCATCTGGTTTATCAGGCACAGTTGCCAGCAACATGGACGCACAATTGGAACCTGCTTTCTCCAGATTAACTGATTCAACCTGGACACCTGCCACCTCTCGTTCTTTTTAGTGGGCTGTGGGAAGGAGCACATGATCACCCAACAACAGAACTGGAGTCTGCAATAGCACAGGAAAAAGCCACATCTAATAAGAAATTCCGATTTTGCACTATCTGTTCTTCTTGTTAATGAAGGAATTAATCAATTATTATAACATTATTGCTCAAGAGTGCATAGATAAAGCAAGCATGAATTGATGAAGTCTTCAAGTTCATTTCATCTCTTATAATACTGTATAGAAAAAATATTCTTTGTGGCACAACATGTTGCTTTGAGATTGTGGCAAAAGTTCATTTATGTGCAAGATGAAATTGGAAAACCAGCAGAGACAGATAGCTCTGTTTGTTATAGCATATATACCCGTGATGGCGAACCTATGGCATGTGTGCCAGATGTGGCACGTGGAGCCATATCTGTGGGCACGTGAGCGTTGCCCTAGCTCAGCTCCAGCGTGCATGCATGTGCTGGCCACCTGATTTTCGGGCCTTCCGGGCCCACTAGAAGTCAGGAAACGGGCCGTTTCTGGCCTCTGGAGGGCCTCCAGGGGGGTGGTGAAAGCTATTTTCACCCTTCCCAGGCTCCTAGAAAGGCTCTGGAGCCTGGGGAGGGCAAAAAACAGGCCTACTGGGCCCACCGTGCCATCATGTGCCAAAACTGAGGGGAGTGCGGGAGGGGTGTTGTGTGCGCTTGCGCAGGGGTGGGAGGGCATATTGAATTATGAGTGTGGGCACATGCACGCATGACCCCCTGCACTCCCCCCATTTTTGGCACGCGATGGCAAAAAGGTTAGCCATCACTGATATATACTAAGAGTAACCAAAGAGAAGCAAGTACAGCCATCTTTTCTGATTCTAACCCAGTCACTTCTTTCTTGACGTACCTTTTTTTCTAGGCAAAAGCAAGAATTTAATCCCCAAAAGCTTGCTTGCCCCTGCACACATGCAATTTGTCATGTCAAGGAAGAGAAGCAGAAAGAGGGAAAGACACAGGGCTGCTACTGATTTCAACTTATTGCAGGATGCAGCAATTTGGTTTAATTGGGTTATTGTTCAGGGTAGAGAAGATATTACATCTCAGTAATTTTCTTAAATCTTCATAAAGGGAAATTCTCTTTCTTCAGAACGTTCATGGTAAATTATAAGAGTGTCCAAAGTAGTAACAATATTTTCAGGGGTGAGCCTTCTCTTGCCCTGCTCTTCGTCTCAGAGGGCCGTGCATCCCCTCCGCCAGTCCTCCGTACAAACCGCCCACCCTGTTTCTGTAAAGGCAGAGCCTCCCCGTTGCAGGGCGATCCAAAGAGGGAGGGGGATGCTGCTAAAAAAGCCACCTTCCACCTGGGCCTCTTCCTGCAGCCAAACGCGCCCAGCCGTCTCTGCCTTTTGCTCAAACTGGCTGTGCATGGGGCGCTTAGAAAGAGAGCGAGCAAGACAGCTCTCCAACCTCCAACCTGTTTGTGTGTGTGTGTGTGTGTGTGTGTGTGTGTGTGTGAGGGAGGGACCGATCTGAAGCCGAGGCACCCAAACTTCTGAGCAGCCCTGAGTCAGCCAGATCCATCTGACCTAGTCCCTGAGTCTCGCTGGCTGACTCAGGGCTGCTCAGAAGCCCCCCCCCCATCCCCACCGGTGCCAGAAGGTTGGGTGCCTCGGCTTCAGATCGCTCCCTCCCTCCCTCACACACACACACACAAAACAGAGGTTGGAGAGCTCTCTTGCTCTCTCTCTCTCCAAGTGCCCCATGCACGGCCCATATGAGGAAAGGACACGCACGGCTGGGTGCGTTTGGCTGCAGAAGGAAGCGCAGTGCAATGGGATTGTTTTGTTCGCTGCGGTGGTATTTCGGGAGGGCAGGCGCACGTCTGCAGCTGACAACTATAATGAATATGTCCACCTGCCCTCCCAAAGCACCACCACGGCAAACAAAACCGCCCCATTGCTATGGATGCATAGCTTGTCGGGGCTGAGCTGGGAAGCTGCTGCTTGAGAGGGGGGTGGGCAATAAGGTGCTAGCTCCTTCCCCGCAGCCCTGCCATGCTTTCCTGCCTTCCACGTGGGTTTCTGCTTGCTTGCCTTCGCAAGATGGCCACTGGGATGCCAGGAAGGCAGCATGGAAGGCAGGCAAGCATGGCAGGACTGCGGGCCGTGGACCGGTTCGGGGGCATGGCCAGCCAGCCATTGCTCCCGGTTCAGCAACTAGCCTCAATCTCCACTACCTACTCGCCCGAACCTCCACTACCTCCTGGTCCGAACCGGGAGCATTTCACCCCTGAATATTTTTGTTTGAACTAATTCATTGGTGAAAAGCTATCCAATCCATCATCATCTTTTTTTGCCCTTCCATTGTAGACTGTCAATCCTTTAGTAGTGATGATAACTCTAAACTCTACCCAGCATCTCTATTGGCATTCAATAAATGTGTAGGAATAATAATTAAAAAAGGAATATTGTATTTTTGTTGAATTTTCACCGACATCCAATGAGATTTCATTTGATCTATTTGCTGGCTGGAAGTTCTTGTTGTTTCACATTCTTGGTAAATATTTTATGCTGTAGTTTTTCTGTGCCGTTTTGGCTTACCTGAACATTGCTCATTGTGTATGTGACCCCAGAATGACAATTGATATTTCTATGACTCAATCATTTCTGAGAAAAATAAACAGAAAAGGTCAGCAACCACATAACTGAATTAATAATGGATGAATAAAATTAATCATATGGATTACATGTGTGATTCTTGTAATATGTTCTCATACAAAAAGTAAAAAAGTGTGACTTAGATTCTTCTTCAATGTTACTTTGTTTTCTGTGTAATGTTTATTAAAAGTACCACCCATAAAATTGCCACACCACTTCAACATCAAACATGAAACATAAAACCAAGAGATTTTACGTGCCTTAGTGGTCCTGAGAATTAACTAATCTTGACTGGAAGAAATAATTTTAAAATCAGTTTGGGATTATTACATTGATTAATTACACTCAATTTTAACACAAACAATTACAGGTAGTCCTCAATTTACATTTGTTTAATGACCATTCCAAGTTATAATGGCACTGGAAAAAGTGAGTTATGACCAATTTTCACATTACGACCATTGCAGCATCCCCGTGGTCACTTGATCAAAATTTAGGTGCTTGGCAATTGGCATCTATTTTATGACAATTGTACTGTCGTGGGATCATGTGATCACTATTTCTAACTTTCCCAGCTGGCTTCAGACACGCAAAGTTCAATGGAAGAAGCCAGATTTGCTTAATGACCTCATGATTCACTTAAAAACTGTGGCAAAAAGGTTGTAAAATGGGTCAAAACTCACTTAACAACCATCTTACTTAACAATGGAAATTTTGGTGATTGTAAGTTGAGGAATACCTGTATTCATTTCAATTTTCCATTATTTACAAGCATAGTTCAACCCTATTTTAATACAGGAACAGTTCTAGTTCCAAACTCAGAGATCTACCAAGCATGATTCCTCCCATCTCTTTTAATATTTCCTTTAAACAAATGTGCTGCAAAAGGTACAGCTAGCTGGCTCTGACGAGTAGTTTCCCTTCCCTTTTGGGGAATTAATAAGAAAAATGTCCTGCCTCTAAATTGATAAGAAATCCACTGCTACTTGTGGTAAACACCAATAACCATACTGACATACAGACACTATCACACAGAATAATTATAAATAACACTAAACTATTGAACTGAGTGAGATGAATCTCCTTGTGTCCTGCAGAGAGGGTCAAAGTAACTTCATTAAACGTGCAGCTTATTTCTAAAGTTTAGTACAGCATGTATTTCAGTAATCCAACCTCCTTGCAAAAATGGTCACAGGAACCGGTATTTCTGCAGCTTTTCTGTTTTCTCCCCCTTTGCAGTTCCTTAGTTCATCATTTAGTTCCTTAGTTCATCATTCAGGGATGAACTTCATCCCATCTGGCCCAATGAGTCCAATTTGCTTCTTCTCCTCTCCTTTGCAACCGGTCACACCTCTGGCCCAGTGGTGGGATTCAAGTAATTTAACAACCGGTTCTCTGCACTAATGATTTCTTCCAACAACCAGTTTGACAAATTGTTCAGAAAGTTAACAACCGGTTCTCCCAAAGTGGTACGAACTGGCTGAATCCCACCATTGCTTGGCTGCATACCAAAATGTTGATATATTTATATTGATTCCATGCAGTCTACCAGCAGCCCTTTTATTGCCCCTAATTTCTTATGTGCCTTTATAAGGCTCTTCCATCCCATCGACCTTACAAACCAAGATAATCTCAACAGGTACTGGAGGGGAGTTGCCAAAGAGATGCCCAGAACACCTAACTGGACAATGTGACCTGTGACCATGAGGGAGGGAATTATCTATTATTTAATTATACTGAAACCACAGGGAATATTTAAAGCTGGTTTTGTTTTCATTCGTGCCAAAATCATGTACTCAATAAAACAGCTCTTTGAGAAAGCTGAAAGTGAGTACTGAATTGGTTGGGTTCATTAGTCGGAATCTTGATACTGGGTTAGTGTGGGTCAGGGATCTCCAATCTTGGCAACTTTAAGATTTGTGGACTTCAACTCCCAGAATTCCTCAGCCAGCAAAGCTGGGAGTTGAAGTCCACCAATCTTAAAGCTGCCAAGGTTGGAGGCCCTGGTATGGGCTGTTGTTCAATAAACATGCATTTCTAATTTGCCCTCTTTCCTCTGCTGATGAGGATATCCAGGGTATTGTTTTCTTCATCCGTTGTGAATTTCCTTTGACGATGTTGTTGATTGTTTTAAGTGTTTTTTCTAGAGTATGTAGATGATACTTAGTCATAAAAAAGGAACAACAGCTGAAGCCACAATGAGGGCAAAATACACCAGAGCTTGCAGCAACTGGGAAAAACCATCATTAGGCTATTAAGTCCACTTATAAGAAGCAGTGTTTGAGATAAAGAAATATAAGAACGCAACTGAGCACATGCTGTGAGGGAAGACATAAAAAGAAGCAAAAGGGACAGACAAATATCTTTTGGAAAGGACTATAATAAAGCATGAGAAAAATTCAATATAGATATTAAAACAAAAGATAAAAATAAAAAATATTAATAAAACAATAAAATTATTGAAATTATAGGCAAGTAGAACAATTGCTGTAGTAAATCAGTATGGAAATATAACCTAACCATATACATATAGATATTTATTTAAATATAAAATATATACTCAGCTGTAGAGCAAGATTTGCATAAATTTTGATAGTGTAGTTATAAACATAAACATTATAACAGGTTCAAGGAAAGACAACAAGTATGACCAAAGGCTCAGACAAGGGAATCTTAAGAAGAGAGACTGAAAGAGAAAACAGAGGAGTGATCTCAGTTTTTAAATAATATCACATGGAAGACAACATTGGAGGATTTCTACTATTCAAATGTTTAAAGATAATCTCTGAAATTTAGGGGCTGAAACCCCCTATGTATGACTATTCATAAAGTTTCATTTCTGCAGACAGAAAGTGAAAATTGGGATATATATTATGGGATATATTATTGCTGGTTTAATTTTTAATTAGCATAGCTGATTGACCAGTTATGTGATTTGTAAACAATTTGATCTTAGCAGGTCTTTATTCAAACTAAGTTAGATTTTATATGTAGTTGCTTTTTACCAACTACTGGTTCTATTGATATAGGAATTGTAAAATGGAAGTTCTTTGTAATCCGGGGCAGTGGTGGGTTGCTACCGATTCTCCCCGGATCAGGAGAATCAGTAGCGGTGGCAGCGGGAGGCTCCGCTCACCCGCCCGGACGTCTCTGCGCATGTGCAGAAGCTTCTGCGCATGTGGAGAAGTGTTGTGAGCATGCATGAGTGTGCATGTGCCCATGTGCCCACGAGCAAACTGGTAGCAACAGGATTTGAATCCCACTACTGATCCCGGGCCTAGTCTCGCTCTATACTACCAGTATTTCAGAGATGCTATTTTGAGGAGTCTTTTCACATTTTATTGTAACATTTTGGACACAAGATGGCAGCCTTGGACTAAAAACCAGGAACAATGCTCTCATTTAGTTAATACAATTTTTGTACGCATGCCTTGATAATAGGTTCCTTTTAATAATAACAGATTTTAAAAATCTATACAACTACTGGACATATATTATCTAGTTTTTCCTCAGTCAGGAAAACAGATTGGTTATCTTTTGGACTGACCTAAATATTTGTTGTATTTTGAAATGTTTTCGGTGGCTCTCATATTTAACAGCAGGCTTTTTTAAAAAAAACGCTTTAGCTGAAAGCTGTCTTCACTGGTTGATTTTTGGATGTCATTTGTTCCAGATGTAGAAAGGGTAGGCCAGAATAACACCCAATAATGGTATGTGGGAATTACCTTGAGAGGTAGGTGGAAAAGTTGCAGACTAGAACAATGGTCTGGTAAACAAAATTTGACTCCACAGAAGGAATGTGGACATAGCAAACTTCTCAGAAAGGACTGTAAAGGTGAAGGGGGGACAGAGATACTTTCAAGCTTGCAAGGTTAACGTCAACATCGTAAGGTAAACCAGACAAGAAAAACACTCAGGAGTGCTAGCTCTACTTTATTATAAGATTTATTAACAGAATTCTAGTCTGAAAGTACCTCTTTTCCCCACCACTTTTACAAACTTCTTCTGGGATGGGAGATATTTGCCATGCCTTCCTTCCTTCTGCAGACTCAATTTCATTTATCAGATGTTGTCCAGGCTGCAGCTCCTCCATCAAGGACATGTTCGCATACCATGACACAGCAGAATGAGATGAGAACAGTCAAGCCAAGAGGATGTGGGATATAAGGGAAGGCACCGCAGAAGGAAGGAAGGCATGGCAAACATCTTTCCACATTTGCATAGGACTCAGTTGGGGTGGAAGGCAAAATCACATTTACTTTGGCCATGTCATATGGGGGAATTCACTGGATAAAGCAATTATGTTTGGAAGAGTTAATGGTAAAAGGAAACCAGGCCACCAAAGAACATGGTGGCTGAACACCATCAAAGCTGACATCAGCCAGAGCATAGAATAACTCAAGAAAGTAGTATAAAATCAGAAGACGTGAAAAGACCTGGCCCATAGAATTGCCAAGAGTTGGACACAACTGAATGAATAACATCAGCAGCAGCAACAGCATTATCATCATCATCATCACCACCACCACCATTGAAAGGTGGAGAATGATTCTATACTTGCCATCTCCCTTGTTGCACAATTATAAAATGCCCAGAGTCTTGTATCTTGCTCAACCTGTCCATTTATGCCCACTTTGATGCCAGAATGGTATACTTCTTAGGTCGATTACATGGAGCCCATTTTCTCTGAAATTTGTATCATTCTTCCTCGCTATCCAACTCTTCTTGGAGAATACAATAACATAGCTTCTAGCACAGAATATCTCTTTTAGATTAAAATTTAACTTGAAGACACATTATGAGTATGAGGACAATATGTCTGGAGATCAATCTTTTCACCCCCCCCTCCATCCTCCACCCCACACAATATGGGGGCAATTCAGGATAATAAGCAATAGATCACATCACAAATAAGCATCACAAATAAATTCATTAAGTCTAAAACTTTATGCTTTTCCTCAAAGCCTTGATATACCAATGAAAGCATAGAGTATCTCTTTGGATTCACACACCATTAATTCTAAGAGGTGGTCAGCAAGGATGAAACCATTGTATGAACTATGCACCAGCAAAGTGAACACACAGCAGTATAATCAATGGCCAATAGATAAGAGCTGAAACATCTTAAAAGAACTACTAGATAGAAACAAAGAAATACTGCAGTCCACCTTTTGGCTGTCATCTACTGATTACTTGGAACACTGAAGTTCAAATCTAATAGCCATTCCCAAGTACAAATTTGTTGTTAGCATACCATACTCTATAGTTATAACCAGAAGTGGGTTTCAGCAGGTTCTGAACGATTCTGGAGAACCGGTAGTGGAAATTTTGAGTAGTTCGGAGAACCGGTAAATACCACCTCTGACTGGCCCCGCCTTCATCTATTCTCTGCCTCCCGAGTCCCAGCTGATTGGGACAAAATGTGGATTTTGCAGTAACCTTCCCCTAGAGTGGGGAGGGAATGGAGGTTTTACCATATCCTTCCCCTGCCATGCCCACCAAGCCCCTCCCACCAAGCCATGCCACACCCACAGAACCGGTAGTAAAAAATTTTTAATCCCACCCATTGGTTATAACAACATGTATTTTGCAACTCCATCCAGCAAGTCCATAAACTCCTTAACTATGAGATAGAGACAGATAGAGAGAGAGATGATAGAAATAACAAGAGTATCTATTATATTCTTGTTGGCTTTTATTAATGCAAATTAAATAAGTAAAAGAAACATACAATTAGCCAATCCTGCAGGATAGCTCTAAGTTCAAGGAGGAAATATGCTATCAAAGGCATTGTGGCTGCTAGAGAAACCAAAATTATCCTCTCTGGGCCATGGCATAACAGGAAATGGTTCAATAAAGGTTGATTCTAAATGAAAGAGCTCTGACGGTTTAAATCAATTGGAATTTACTTCTAGATAAACATTTCTTGATATCTTAATGCTTGTGTTGTGTGATATTTAAGGGGAGTAGAGTGCCATATTTAACACTGCATGAGATATAAAATTAAGCCTCGGTCTGGGTATGTGCTGATGAACAGCTGCCAGCAATATTAAAAATCTTTATTATAGAAATGATTTTGGACTTTGGAAAATGCTATATATACTCAGAACTATCTTTCATTCTCTAGAATACAAGTAGGATATGTATACAGCTTAAACACCTTAAGAAACAAATGGTTTAATGTATTTGTGGATACTATAAAATGCAAATTTTGGCACAATATTAAAATAAAATTTCAATATCTAAGAACTCAGGCTTGACATATTTGCAGGAATGAGAAGTCGAAAGACAGAGGTACCGACAGATTCACTAATCTCTAAATTACAAAGCCTGTTTAAGCCACACATCTGGTTTTATGATCAGTGCCTTTATTGAGGTTTACAGTATGTAATTTGCTCTCTACACAAAAAGCCGGTTTCATTTCATGCTAACTACTCTGAGTAACCTAATGGAAATGTGACACATTATTTATAAGATTGTAAATAATGAGACCACCCACAATCTGGAAAGATGACAGATGAATGTAGGAGCTTCTTGGGGTGAAGGGGCTTGAAGGAAGATTGAAGAGGAACGAGGGAATGGAAAGCTTTCATGTGTGGGTATTCTGAGACTGTTGAAAAGTAACGACAACCTCAAAATGTTGGTAGCCTTTCTTTCAGGGTAAGAAAAGTTCTAGCAGAAGGCCAGGTCCTCCTCCTCGTCCTCTGACTCTCTCATGCACCAACATGGAGAAAAAGCTCACGGGTTTACACTGCCTGCCCCCATTCATTTCCTGCTACACCGTAGGTTTTCAAATATTTTTTTTTAGTAAATCTCCATTCATGTGCAAAAGACAAAACAGCCTAGAAAATATGATGATTTATTTAATGTTTTCCCCACAGTTTATTAAGTTATTTTAAAAACAACCTTGCCATAAATAAATAAATAATTCAGGGGTAAAGTAGGTTGCCCAGTTGGAAATTCATATTTCCCACAATCTTGACTGTGAGTTTGCCCATGCTGTACTTGATAATCTCAGTTGCCTCTCAAATGTCTGATAGCCGATGTTTACCAGTAAGCCAGTTATGATTCATTTTTCAGTTGATGCCTAGTACTGATCAAAAGTCCCTTTGGCTCTCTGTATCAGATTCAGTTCTTTATATACACACACACATATACAGTATTTAGCCTGGATGTCAGTCACGAATGGTTTACTTAGTACTCCTGGATTGTTGTTGATTTCTTGCAATTTTCCTCTCTCAGTATATAATTCTGTGTGCAAAAGCAAGAGATCTGGAAGAAATTTTGCTTCTTTAAATAAATCACCTTTGGAAGGGCAGGGGGCAAAACGGTCTTGCTGTAGAACTGCAGTGCTTCCAACAAAACTGCATTGGATAATTTGAACAGAAAATATGTGGAGAGAATAATGGCTGATGCTTCGCTTCCGCAGTCTGCACTGCTAATGTATGACTCATCACTGTCCAGAGAGATTCCTGCAGCAAACAAATGGAACAACTGAGAATTGCAATCTGATTACCTTCACTTTAGCAACCTTATTTCCTTGTATGTTTGTAGGGGAAAATGGGTTAAAAAGGAGGAAGAGGAGGAGGAGGAAGAGGAGGAGGAGGAGGAGGAGGAGATCCAGCAAAATCAAACGAGTCCTGATACTAAAGAATTAATATATGAAAAATTGTATGTCTAATACCTTTTACTATGATTGCAATACATTGTTCTAACGTCATCAAAAAAGCACAACAAAGAATGTTCTTTCTGTGCCTTCTCAGGAAGCTCAAACTGCCCAAGGAGCTGCTGATACAGTTCTACAGAGGAATTATTGAGTCTGTCATCTGCACCTCTATAACTGTCTGGTTTGGTTCTGCAACCCTACAAGACAGACACAGACTTCAGAGGATAATTAGAACTGCAGAAAAAACAATTGCTATCAACCTGCCTTCCACTGAGGACCTGTATACTGCACGTGTCAAAAAGAGAAAATATTTACACACCCCTCGCATCCTGGACATAAACTGTTTCAACTCCTACCCTCAAAACTATAGACACTGCACATCAGAACAACTAGACACAAGAACAGTTTTTTTCTTAAACGCCATCACTCTCTTAAACAAATAATTCCCTTAACACTGTCAAACTAGTTACTAAGTCTGCATTACTATTAATCTTCCCATTGTTCCTATCACCCATCTCCTTCCACTTATGGCTGTATCCTTGTTGCTGGTATCCTTAAGATTTATATTGACTGTTTCCCTATGACTATCATTAAGTGTTGTACCTTATGATTCTTGATGAATGCATCTTTTCTTTTATGTACACCGAGAGCGTATACATCAAGACAAATTCTTTGTGTGTCCAATCACACTTGGCCAATAAAGAATTCTATCCTATTCTATCCTATCCTATCTATAAAGTTTAGACTTACATTCCTCTAGAAAAATGATATATCAGTCTGATATAAAAGGGAAAAGAAATGTCCTGCTTGATGAAAAATGGTAATTTACCACTACCTGCCTTCCTTTGAATGCATGGGGACACAACTAATAAAAGATGAGTATTTAATACAAGTAATTAAGAATGGTTCAGTTCTGTTTAATTTATTTTCCTTGACTAATCACTGATGCTTCTCAGTACTTTCCAATAAAACATAAATTAGCACAGTTCAGTTATCAATTACAACAATGAATTAAGCTGGTGCAGAATGCGGCCGCGCCGGTTGTGATGGGAGGGTCCCGATACTCCCATGTTACACCTCTCCTGCGCGACTTGCATTGGTTACCGGTTGCCCTCCGTGTGAGATTCAAGGTGCTGGTGATGACCTATAAAGTCCTATATGGCTTAGGCCCAGGATACTTGTCGGACCATCTGCAGCCAGCAACGGCTTCCCGTTGCCCCATGCGTTCTCACAGGGAGGGCCTTCTCCGGATGCTCTTGGCTAGACAATGTCGGCTGGCGGCCCCCAGGAGTAGCTTTCTCTGTGGGCACGCCCACTCTTTGGAATCAACTCCCCCTGGGGCTTTGGTTGGCTCCTGACCTTCGCACCTTCCGCCGCAAATTAAAAACATGGCTGTTCACATCGCCCAACCTGGACTGAGGGTTTTTTTGATTATTTTAATGGGTTTTAATATATGTTTAAATTATATATTTATACATTTAGGTATTTTATGTGTGCATATTTATGCATTTTATGTTTTATTGGGTTTGTTTTTATTTGTTGTGAGCCGCCCTGAGTCCTACGGAGATAGGGCGGCATACAAATTATATTAAATAAACAAATTATATTAAATAAATGAAACTAATAATAAAATAATAAATAAAATTAACAGTTCAAGCCAGCATTTAAAATTATACATACAAATATGTGCTGTGAGAGTCTTTTAAAAAGCTGCTAGACGACCCAGGCTGTAATGGGTCATCATTTCAGAGATATTTCTTTACCTAAACAGACAATCATAATGAGCACAGTGGGCAAAAGCAGTGGAAAGGGAAACGACTTTTGATTTCTTGCGGGTTTCTCCATTAACATTTCTTCTAGAAAACTGGCAGGGAACAATGGAAATGATGATCACATGATCTTGCCTTACTGGAGTAGCACAGTAGTTAGATAGCATGGCACCATTGCAGCAGCCACAACTTCAATCCAATGGGAGTCATGTGTCCCAGATTTCAGACACATTCTTTAAGTTAACCCATTTGAGGTATGTTGAGCCAAAAACTGATGCCCTTTGATGCATTGTTTCATCCAATTGAAGGTTACAAACGATCAAACATACACAAGTGTTTTAGTAGCTATTGAGCTATATCATAATTATGAAAAATACTACCCAGAACAATAGCTATAGTTTGGTCTCTTATAGATTTTTGTTACAGCAACCTAGATAGAATTAATTTTTTCTCTTCCATAATAAATGACTAGCAATACATTAATATTATTAATGTATATTAATAATGAATAACATTATTAATTTGATTTGCATGATTGCATGTAATCACATGAGCGATTCTGGGTGGCTCAGATTAAGTAAAAACAACAATATAAGTCAATATAAGTCAGGTGAAAAAACTGAATATATAAACATAAAACTATCATTCATTTTCAAACAAGATTAATCATGGCCAGAGGCAGAATCCATCAGCTCAACACAGACACTGTAAAAGCTTCCTACCAGTGCTGGATCCTAAAGGCCAAAAAGTTTGAGTCCAATCTAGGTTCTGGGGGTGCCACAGCAGAAAAGACTCTTGGATCCTGCCAGAGGACACTCTTTCATAGACAAGGCCTATAACATTCCTCTCCTGCTGTTCCTGGTGTAACTGGGGAGAGGCATTACTTCGAAGAACCTGTCATATAAGTCATTCCCAGCACCTTGAATTAAACCTGGAAACATGCTGGCAACCAATACAATTCACAGATTGAGGTGTGCACATAACTGCCTGTACATTTTGTACTAGCTGCAGTTTTTGGCTGAATCCCATATAGAATGCATTACAGCAATCCATTCAAGAGGTGATCAAGGCATGAGTGACTGAGCAGAGCTTCCCAGACTAAATGGCAACAAGTGGCACACAACACAAAACTCAATTCAGGTTCAGTTAAAGTCCATGCACACCCTGATGGTTTCCAGACTTTGGGACAAGACATTAACAGCATTAATTCACCAGGGTGGAGACAAAACAGGGTATCATTAGCATATTGATGATATGTCATCTCATGGCAATAGTTGATGTCACCCAGGGGCTTCATATAAATGTTAACCAGGAGTGAACAGTACTGCAGAATCTCACAAAGCAAAGGACCTTTCCATCCTATTCAACACTGACTGGGGTTACATGCAAAACATGCTATTAGCAATCCTTACTTCCTATGTCCTTAGGTAGCCAAAATATAACAGCCACCCTTAAAACACATTCAGCCTCTGTTTGGAGAGACCAGCAAAGTTTTGCCCTACTTTTTAAGGTAAATAAAGTAAGTGGAAAATGTTTCCTAAAATTGATACCCCGAAGAAGCCCAGTAAGTGGGAACTGACTGTTCAAAGGTAGAGGGTGACAAACCCAAGAGGAATAGAATGAAGGACCCATGGAAAAGAGCTTTAATCCATCCAGATATGCAGTCAGTTGTTTCTATAATGTAGACTCTCCATCAACAGAAGTCCTTCAAGTCTCTACAGTTTCAAAGAATCAAGATTTCCTTGATTTCAGGTCCTTCATTTTCAACATTGACTCAAAGCAGAAACTAAGTGTGAAGTTTAAAAGATAACACCCCCATCATCCAAAACAAAATCTTTAGTCTTTGCTTCTTGAAATTTCCATCACCCTTTGAATGTTTTCATGCATTTTTTTTTCTTGTTACACTCCAGCAGATGGTGACAGGTGGCGGTTTAATGACTCACACTCTGGTTGACGAGGAAAGGAGATCGTTCTGGCAATAACAAAACCGAGAGACATTCATGTGAGGCTGTTGGTTTGGCAAGAATAGATATGAAATATAGAAGATGATTCAGGCAGTTTAATTCCATCATTTTCTTAATCAAATGTATACTGTATATGGATACTTAAGCATCCTAATATGTTTACACTGATAATTATAGGTTTATATTATAGAAACAGTCTGGCCAGCAAAAGAATGCTATAAAATTCCAGTGCGCTAAACATCGGTTAGCATGCATATATATGTGTGTACATATGTATGCAAACATATAAGTCTGAGAGAGATTTACATGGACTTGAAAGCCAGTTCCATTACATTCCGATAAGTGTATATGTTAAGCAGTAGCATATCAATTCCTGATATTTATTTTTATTTGATTTTGTTCATGACACTTATGTGATGTTTAGTTTGTAGTCAAGTTACCTGCATGGAATTTCCATGCCCAAAGACAACATGGGCCAATGATATTACTAATTACAGGAAAACAATGGTGGAATAAGGAAACTGTAGCTTACCTTGAGGACTTTTTGAAGGCATCTGGTTGACTTTGGCAAAAAACAGTGTTTGGCATTGCAAAGGCCTTTTGATTCGGTTCAATGGGGTGAAACCTGCCCCTCTCCAACAAGTATAACTAGTTGCATTATCGTGCCATTGTGCAATTTTCCCTAACCGGATATTTTTCAAATGTTGTAATTCAAACTTCATAAACTCCAATAATTCAGGATTATTGGAGTTAAAGTCCAACACATTTGCATATATATAATAGTTTCTTTGCAGGTAGTGTACCTTCTAATTTGGAACTGACTGGAAACAGTTGCTTTCACATTTGCATATGGAAGGAAAACAAAAGCATTTTTATGGTTGAATTGCTATAATGAATTTATATTGGTGGATAAAGGTCATACAGAAGTTGATAAAGCTGGCTAGAAAAGACGATTGCTTAATCATAGTTAAACAAAATGCATTAAGACTGATTGTGCAATTCAGCTCAGATTTCATATATTTTCCATGGAGCATTAGGAAAGTAGTTTGCTAACATTCTCCAAAATGTTGTGAGGGAGGCCATAAAAAAAGAAATATTCCTCAAAATAAGGCAATTTTTTTTGAGGAATTTCAGCCAGTTTTACAATCCTGCTCATTAAGAAAGCAAGCAGGAACCGGAAATTTCTTTTCTGTTTGGTTCCTCCTTAACTTGACTTCTTAAGACATTGTGATTAGATTACATTTTTGTCTAAAACAGGGGCCCCCCACCTCCAGCCCTTGGCTCACTACTGGGCCTTGAATTGTTTGGAACTTGGCTGCAGAAGTGGTGCGCAAGCATGTGAGCACAAGCACATACACACTTGTGTGAGCAGTGGGTGACAGCATGCGCATGCACTCCATATGTGCAAATGGTGGGCACACATGCCCACCGTTTGTGGAAATAGAGCGGTATGTATGTGCATGCTTGCCTACCACTGGTGTGGAATCTCCTCCCCCGCCCCCAGTCTGCAAAGCCGGAAAGTTTGGGGAACTCTGGTCTAAAAGATTTAGACTATACATTAAATATAAAATGAATTATGAAAAGTCCTCAAACTGTATTATTACTTTGTTGTATGTTCAGTCAGTATGAAACAAAATCTAGGTGTTTTCAAATGTTGTATTCACTTTCACATTGGATTGTGGGTACAGTAAGCATAAAACATGAGAGAGCATAGAACTGGTTTCACATTAAAGAATTAAAATGCCATTTATAATATCAACCTTTTAATATTTACAATGTGGAATAATGGGATGATTAAAAAATTGAAATAGCAATCTACACACATGCATATGAATTCATAAAATGTGTTTATACTCATAGAATTGATTACCTGATTTCAGGGGTGAAATGTAAAATTTGTTACTCCTGGTTCGGTGGGCGTGGCTTGGTGGTGGTGGGGGTAATGTGACTGGGTGGGCGTGGCCAACTTTTTTTTTTAACTTTTCAAAGCATTTTTTCTGCAAATGCAAATATTTTTTTAAAAGCCTATCTGATGATCAGGCAACTCATCTGGGATCATCAGAGAAACTTTTAAAGCATTTTTTTTCTTTCTTCAGCGGAAGAGGTGGTTTAAAAAATGCTTTGAAAAGGCTCTGACGATCCCAGCTGTGTTGCCTGATCGGCAGAGGCTTTTCAAAGCATTTTTTTAAACCACCTCTTCGGCGGAAGAGGTTGTGGAAAAAAAAATACTTTGAAAAGCCTCTGACGATCCCAGCTGCGCCGCGTGATCATCAAAGGCTTTTTTTTACTTTTAAAAGCATTTTTTCAGTGGAAGAAGTTGTAGAAAAAATGCTTTTAAAAGTTAAAAAAAAAAGCCTCTGATGATCATGCGGCTCAGGGGAGCATAGTGGAGGGGGATGGGATGCAGGGATTTTTGCTACCGGTTCTCCAAACCACCCACCGCCATCATTACCAGATCGAGCGATCCGGTCCGAACTGGGAGCATTTCACCCCTGCCTGATTTATGAAAGCATATTATTTTCTGATGAAGTTTCGCATGTGTCAAAAATGAAAAAAAAATAGTCTACAAGAGCAATCCTGTTTACCAGGGATTCTCGTACTGTAGATCAGGATCAGTTCCATGAACTCAAAATTAATGTGAGGTTAGGAATTTCATGACCCCGTCGCTTTTCCTCCCCCTCTCTCCTGTTTTGTATACAACTCAAAGGCAGAGTGGAAAAATAGTGAGAAAGAAAATAATTTAACACCTTGCCCCACAATCCTCCATTCAAACTGATAATTTTTTGTGGTTGATGTTCATTTAAAAAAATGGTTTAGGAAAATATTACTACCTGTTAGCTTGGTCCCTTTCTTCCTAGAATCCCTCTACAATAAAAAGCAATAAGCAACATGATACTGGACCAATCTTTCATAATTTCATAAATTCTTTCAGAACTAGAAAAGTAATTTTTCAAGGAAACATCATTTTTGTCCCCAATTTGGAAAAGCAGGCAAATTGAACGATAGTATTCATTTAAAAACATAAATTCATCCACTTGGGACTTGATAATGAAACTGAGGTGGGCTTTTGCTTCATACTGAAGACCAAGGAAATGTCCTCCCCTTTTTATTTTGAAGAGTATTACAAAACCTCTTGGAAACTTTTATGCAGAGTTTGGCTGAGTCCTACCAAACAATCAAGCAAAGATTTATTATTGTAAAATAACTTTAATAGAACATGTTCTGGAAGTACATCTCCCCTCCAGTCACATGAAGAAAAGCAGATAAAGAAAGACCTTTAGAGAGAGAGTAAGTAGTGGGGTTGCTGAAGATGATATTTATAACAGTAACAGAGTTGGAAGGGACCTTGGAGGTCATCTAGTCCAACCCCCTGCTCACGCAGGAGACCTATACTAGGGATTCAAACCGCCGAACTGCCGACCTTTCTGATCAAGAAGCTCAGCCTCTTAGCCACTGAGCCACCTAGCCACATTTTATTGTTAACGCATATTGTTGTTCTGATATCAGCATAGTCATAGTTACAGTATATTGTGTAGTCCTATTATGAAGAGTGGTGGGTCTCATTTTGATGGGTATATTCCAGAGGTGGTATTCAGCAGGTTCCGACCAGTTCTGGAGAATCGGTAGCAGAAATTTTGAGTAGTTCGGAGAACCGGTAAATACCACCTCTGACTGGCCCCGCCCCCATCTATTCTCTGCCTCCTGAGTCCCAGCTGATCAAGAAGAAATGGGAATTTTGCAGTAACCTTCCCCTGGAGTGGGGAGGGAATGGAGATTTTACAGCATCCTTCCCTGGGAGTCGGGTGGGAATGGAGATTTTACAGTATTCTTCCCCTGCCACGCCCACCATGCCATGCCCACAGAACCAGTAGTAAAAAAAATTTGAATCCCACCACTGGTATATTCTCTTAACCATAGTAATCAGATGACTGCTCTTCTCACTATTATTTTAGCTCATATGTTACGCTTATCTTATTGTTTAAAGTGTGATGTGAAGAGAGACATTTGATCAATTCAAATAAACCTAAATTAAAACCTGCCAAGTTTCCATGTTTCCATTTCCTCTTGAAGTCTGTTGCCTTTTTGGAATTGTTCTGGGAAGAATGAATGTCTGTTGTATTCACCAAAGTTTTTGAGTGAACACTGGATTCAGACATTTTGTTTTTAAAACTGACTCAGTTTTAAGGCAAACAACAACAGTAAACAAACAACAACAACAATAATAATGACCTGGAAAGGTGATGTACAAAAGAAGGCTAGGTGTTGATGATTCTTCCTACATCTTCATTGATTTTTTTCTCCCCATATCAGTTTATATGTTTATATTAAGATACATTTCTGGATTGGTCCATAGTGTATATGCCCGATTGTGCTCTGCCTGTCAAGGTATAGCAAGAGATAAGCGTGCATATATCCAAGTCTAAAGAAATAATATCTCTTCATACTTACTGTATGGCATTAAATCTATCTGCAGTAAAGTTTTTCAAAGGTGACTGAATGATGATGGACTTCTTAATTATATTATTGTTATCAAGAGATTTCAGCCAAAATCTTACAATAGTCGGAATGTAACTCAAGAAAAATCTGGAACCTTGTCTGTCAGAATATTCAATGCAATTTGTATTATATTGCATTCAGTTTTGAAATCCGTCCCTCCTTCTCTCCCTTCCTTGAATTTTTGACCAATTCTGTAAATTAGTCCATTTGAGGTACTATATTTTTCGGACTATAAGATCCACCAGTGTATAAGATGCACCAAGATTTTGAAGAGGTAAGTAAGAAAAAAAAAGGGGTTTGCCCTCCCCAGCCCCCAGGAGCACTCTACAGGCCTCCCAAACCCTCTGTGCACCCCATTTTTTGCAAAAATGGCCCATTTTTCACAAAAATGGGACAAGTGGGGCAGGGCTTCGGGAGACCAAAAATGGCTGTATTCAGTGTTTAAGATGCACCAACATTTCCACCAGGGGTGGGTTCTAATTTTTTTTACTATCGGTTCTGTGGGCGTGGCTTATTTTCTGGGCGTGGCTTAGTGGGCGGTAATGTGGAGCCTCTGACGATCAGGCAATTCAGTGGGGATTGCCAGAGGCTTTTCAAGGCATTTTTTTTCTACAACCTCTTCAGCCGAAGAGGTTGCAGAAAAAAATGCTTTCAGAAGCCTCTGACGATCAGGCAACTCAGCGGGGATCGCCAGAGGCTTTTAACGGCATTTTTTTTTCCTACAACCTCTTCGACTGAAGAGATTGCAAACAGAATGCTTTCAGAAGCCTCTGACGATCCCAGCTGAGCCACGTGATCATCAGAGGCTTTTTTTTTTACTTTTAAAAGCATTTTTTCGGCCAAAGAGGTTGTAGAAAAAATGCTTTTAAAAAGTAAAAAAAAAAAATCCTCTGATGAGGTGGGTGGGGTAAGCAAGCAGTGACCGGGCTGGGGACTGGTTTGGGGGCGTGGCCAGCCAATGTTATTACCGGTTTTCCAAACTACTACAAATTTTTACTACTGGTTCTTGCGAATCAGTGTGAACCGGAAGCAACCCACCACTGATTTCCACCCTTTTTTGGGGTGGGGGGGAGGTACGTCTTATACTCTGAAAAATACGGTACTTTGGTTCAAAACCTATTGCCCTATAGTGCACAGTATCATTTCCTTCCTTCCTTCCTTCCCTCCTTCCCTCCTTCCTTCCTTCCTTCCTCCCTCCCTCCCTCCCTCCCTCCCTCCCTCCCTTCTTTCCCTTTTATGACGAGATGCTAATCTATATCTATGGGGCTGGCATCCCAGGAGTTGTTAAATCCAGTAGTGATGTCATCCTAACAGCATGTGTAGTCTGAATGAACCTGTTGCAGTCTTAATCAAAAGAAGAAAGAAAAAAAAATCCTGGTGTAGAATTTGAAGTAGCCCACAGCCTGCCTGGCATGTTTTAAATGCTTGGTAGGAGTTCTCTGACTTGGCTGCATTATCTACCCAGCTCACAGTTTTATAGGACCTTTGGGCAGACAAAATTGATCAGCAGCAAGAGGAAAATTGCTGTTGCCTCAGCAACCAGTAGATGACTCATCCTAGGTAGCAAGCAGTCGAAGCTGAGAGGCTGCAGTAATTTTCCAGATGCTTAATTCAGCCTTTCTTCTTTTGCTTGCTTCATTTTCTCTTGTTCTAAAAAGCAGGAATCTCTAATCCACCTTCCCTTCTCTTAAACCTGCACACTGTGCATTCTTCTGTGATGCAGCATGCAAATCCTTCATGGAGGTCACCTAACCACAAGGTCACAGAGAAAAGCTGAATAACAAAATAGTCTCAACAGAATTTAAAAATGCCCAGGAGGTGCTCAGTTCTCTCCAGGCCAGCAGTGTAATGTTTCTAATAGAAGATCAGGCCAATGCATCTCTTAAAAGTTTTTAAAGACACAATTACAAAATGAAAAAAAAAAACCTGCCTCAGTTGACAGAAACTTGGCAGCAGGAGGTAGATGTCTAGACTAAATAGCCTATCCTGAACTCATTAAACCATCATGTTGCCTTGAATGGAAGAGTGGTTCTGTCCCACTTCATGTATTGAAGTGAGGTTTGTATAGAAATTGAGTTTGCATTTCTAAATGTTGTTTACTATCTAGGACTGTGGCGATTCTTGGGTTCAGGGTTTTGATCCAAAGGCAGTATGATTGATTTAGCCCTTTAAATCAAAGCTTTTTTTTTTTTTTTTAATTTGATTTATATGCCGCCCTTCTCCGGAGACTCAGGGCGGCTTACAGTGCGTTAAGCAATAGAACTGAACCACTCAATAAATTCAACATGTTCAACCACATCGAATCAACTCAAAGCCTCAATGGATTTTTGCAAAATTGAATTGAATTTTGGAATTAAAATGATTGCACAAATCAACTTTTTGAATTTAATAAATTTTTTTGATTGGAGCTTGGCTGATCTGCATATAAAATTCCAGCCTAATTAGACAGAGCCTGTAGTACAGTGGTTTAAAGCACCCTGTTATTAACATCTATTAACATCTGTTGCTTGCAATTACTGCAAGTTCGAATCCCACCAGGCCCAAGGTTGACTCAGCCTTCCATCCTTTCTAAGGTGGGTAAAATGAGGACCCAGATTGTGGGGGCAATAAGCTGACTTTGTATAAATATACAAAAGTATGAAGGCTATTGCTTAACGCACTGTAAGCCGCCCTGAGTCTCCGGAGAAGGGCGGCATATAAATCAAATTTTAAAAAAAAATTAGGATTAAAAAGATAATTATACAAAAAGTCAGCTGCCAACTATTCTGTTATCAGGTTAAAACTCACCTACTTACCGGATCACAGGAATGCTATAAGAAAGAAAGAAACTGATTTTGTATTGCATAATGTTTGGGGGAAAAACTGTACTAAATACTTCAGTTGCTGAAATTTATATTAGATTCTTTGGCAGTTGTCTTTAATGGAACTCCCTCACCCCCTCTCCAACATTTTCACAAAGCTTTCTTCAGCCACATTTATTGAAATGTAGGGGATGGGGATTATAAGAATTACGAATGAAGAGCCTACAGATAGACTTTTTGGATGTAGTTTAATCATATGCTTGATAAAGATTTAGCAAGAGATTCAAAGATTGAAAAGGTAAATGTTGGAGACATGAAACAGAAGGAGAAACAGAAACCAAACAGCTGCTTGCATAGAAGAAGAAAGATCTTCCAATATCCAGTGATTCAGCTAGTACTTCACTATGAATAATAATGTTAGACTTTCTTATTTAGATTTTCTGTTCAATTTCTCTGTATTAATATTCAAATGCAGACATTCACCGTTGATTGTACAATATTTCGCAACAGACTGGTTGCAGCTGTCCTGCACCATAGCAATGGAAGCAGTGGTGGGATTAAATTTTTTTTACTACTGGTTCTGAGGGCGTGGCTTTGTGGGCGTGGCATGGCTTTGTGGGCATGGCTTGGTGGGCGTGGCAGGGAAAGGATACAATAAAATCTCCATTCTCACCCCACTCCAGGGGAAGATTACTGCAAAATCCCCATTTCCTCCCAATCAGCTGGGACTTGGGAGGCAGAGAATAGATGGGGGTGAGGCCAATCAGAGGTGTTACTTACCAGTTGTCCGAACTACTCAAAATTTCTGCTACCGGTTCTCCAGAACTGGTCAGAACCTGATGAATACCGCCTCTGAATGATAGGGAAATCTTTTTCTCCCTGTTAATAGTTCTAGCCAAAATAATTTCTCTAAAGTGAATTCAAAGGGAAAATCTTATTGGCACTATTGGAGATTTTTCTTGCAATATATAAAAATTTCAAAAAGGTATTTTTGCTTGGGCTTTTCCAGAGAAAGAAAGATGGATATTTCTGTTTCACAGGCCATATTTAAGCTACCCTGGAAACGATTACTTATGCAATACATAAGCCAACCCAACACATAACATCATTGATTAGCTGGTTTTTCTTTTTTGCAATTTATGAGACATTTAAATCACATGATTTATTCTTTTTAACTAATCAATTAATCTGTTTAGCATCCATGTAACCTTGTAGCATGGCATTCCCAATTTGTAAAATCTAATTGCCTTACACTTTTTCCGTTTCTGCCAGAGTTTCTGTTCCTATTTGAACTGAATAGATTCAGTATGGATAATGGTGTGTGTGTGTGTGTGTGTGTGTGTGTGTGTGTGCACTCACGCATGCACGCGCACACGTGGGAGGGAGGGAAGGAGAGAGGGGGGGGAGAGAGAGAGATTTCAGCAGCATCTGTAGGCTGCTGGTTACAAATTGCTATGTAACCCTTTTTATAGAATACTTTATTTGGCCAAGTGTGATTAGACACACAGAGAAAAGAAATTTGTCTCTGGTGCAGAAGCTCTCAGTGTACATGCAAAACAATGCAATAATAATAATCGAAATAATGATACCAATGAGGGGAGGTAATAGAGAAAATGAGAAGGATAATACTACAGGCATACCACATGGTAATTATACTTAGAGATAAGAGAGCACTGTGGGAATTACATGTTCAGCAGAATGATGGAACGAAGGAAAAAACTGTCTCTGTATCTAGTTGTTCTTTTCAAATATAACAGGTTTGTATAATTTTGATATTGTACATCCAAGTTTGCAATACAAATCAATCTCTTGCATTAATACCATTTTCCCTTTACAGTCTTTGCCATTGTTTCTCCCTGATTACTGTAGACTTTAAGCTATTTTTTAAAGCAAAACAAAAGAAGATTCAGGCCCACATCTTAACAAAACAGTTTTTTCTCCTCCTACAGTTCACTGCTTATGAGTATGTATACTGAACATCATGCTTGTAATAATAAGCATCACCACAGCTTGTATAACAGATGTGTGAAGATCTGTTTTATTGTAGCCACTAGCAGAGGTGACATTTTTCAGAGTTGGCTGGTTTTGCAGCAGTGTGAAAGCAGGGAGCTAACAAAGCACTTTCAGGATCACAATAACATACATTTTTAGTTGTCTTTGATAGGCATAATGTTCCCAATCTCTTTTCTTAGGGAAAGCTGAACCGATGCCTTTCTTCCATGCAATAATATGTTTTAAATTAAGCACAGTTTAATAACTGTGCTTAATTAGATGGGTGCAGAGCTGGTCTCTTTCACGCTGTTCATGAAAGTAGGTAGGAAAAAACTGGAGGGGAACAAAGAGAAATGAATGCCTGTAACATTCCTTTAAGAATTCACAGGCTCTCCCCTGCTGTAATTTTATGCAATCAACTACATAGCATTGATCATTGCAGAATCAATAGATAAGAAACTAAGAGAAAATCCCTATTGTTCAAAGTCAACAACTCTCTCCTGGGGAGAGAGGATTTAGAGAGTTACCTACTGGGTTGCTATGAGGAATATGTGAGGGATCTCTTGGATAACGTTCTCCAAGTTGGACTCTAGCCTTGAACCAGGTCCTATGGAGTTGACCAAAGTTCACTCTAGCTTCTTGTTAAAGAATGGGATAGCTAGAGATAGGATGATAGTTCTATTTTGCTGACCTGGTTCCATAAGGAGTTGGAGAAAAAGTGCCTGGCATTCCGCCCATACACTCAGTCTGAGTAAAATTATTTGTAAGTTATCTTCCAGTCCCCTCCATGACTGTTTTGGTTAGCTAGCTAGGGATGGGTTCTAAAATTTTTTACTACCTGTTCTGTGGGCGTGGCTTATTTTGTGGACATGGCTTGATGGTCATGTGACAATTCTTTAGGATTTAGCAGAGGTACTGGTCTACCAGGCTTTAACTGCTTGCAGAGCTGTACTGGTTTACCCATTTATTTTTGCAGGCACTGGTCTACTCATGTATTTTTGCAGGCACTGGTCTACTCATTTGTTTTTGGAGGCACCAGTCTACCACCAAACTGTCTTTTACCACTGATCAGCTATAGGGAGGCTCTTTGAAGCCCCCCGGCAAGAGTTTAAACAGTTTTTCCTTATAGCCCATCAGCTGGGACTCAGGAGGCAGCAGTAGATTGGGGGTGGGGCCAAATAAAAGGTAAGAATAATGCAGGGGTGGGGGGGCTGGGGGAACAGGGGCTGGGGGGGACTGGGGGGGCAGAACCAGTTTGGTGATGTCATATTGTCACCACTACCGGCTCGGCGGAACCGGGCCAAACCGAGAGGAACCCACCACTGAGCTAGGGTAAGAATCCAATCTACAAGTAGAAGAACTAATATATGTGGTGGAATAGAATATAATAACAGAGTTGGAAGGAACCTTGGAGGCCTTCTAATCCAACCCCCTGCTTATGCAGGAAGCCCTACACCATTTCAGACAAATGGCTATCCAACATCTTCTTAAAAACTTCTAGTGTTGGAGCATTCACAACTTCTGGAGGCAAGTTGTACCACTGACTAATTGTTCTAACTGTCAGGAAATTTCTCCTTAGTTCTAAGTTACTTCTCTCCTTGATTAGTTTCCACCCATTGCTTCTTGTTCTACACTCAGGTGCTTTGGAGAAGAGCTTGACTCCCTCTTCTTTGTGGCAGCCCCTGAGATTATGGAACACTGCTATACATCATATGTATAGTATACAGGTCGTCTTCGACTTACAACAGTTCATTTGGTGACCATTCAAGTTTCAACAGCACTGAAAAATGTGACTTATGACCACTTTTCGCACATAAGACCATTGCAAAGTCCCTGTGGTCACATGATCAAAATTCAGATGCTTGGCAATCGGTTCATATTTATGACCGTTGCAGTGGCCTGGGATCATGTGATTCCCCTTTTTTGCGATCTTCTGACAAGCAAAATCAATGGGGAAGTCATTTAACAACTGTGTCACTAATTTAACAACTGCAGTGATTCATTTAACAACTGTGGCAAGAAAAGTTGTAAAATGAGGCAAAACTCATTTAACAAATGTTTCACTTAGCAACAGAGCTCAATTGTGGTCAGTTCTTGAGGACCACCTTTATACAAGGTATAATCTAGGGCAGATAGGGGCTAATTATGTTATTATGTTTTAAATAATTACGAGACCACCTTCTGCTGCCAGTAGCCTCCCACCGACCAGTGCGCTCCCACAGAGAGGGGCTCCTCAGGGTGCCGTTGGCCAAACAATGCCAGCTGGTGGCCCCCAGGGGGAGAGCCTTCTCTGTGAGGGCACCCACCCTCTGGAACGAGTTGCCTCCCGAGATACGGCGGATCCCGGATCTTTGCACCTTCCGTGGTGCCCTAAAGACATTTCTGTTTCATCAAGCCAGACTGACCTGAGCTCCTCTTTTAAATTGTTTTAACTTAAATTATGAGTTTTAATACAGTGGTTTTAATTGATTTAAATTGGATTTTAATACTGTTTTAAATTTTGTATTTTTTGTATTTTATTAGCTCGCTGTTTACCGCCCCGAGTCCTTCGGGAGAGGGGTGTATACAAATAATAATAATAATAATAATAATAATAATAATAATAATAATAATAAATGCATCACTCACAGATCATCAGCCTTCCAAAAAATGATGGAACATTTAAGTCAAATGATATGCTATATAATGAAGAATAATACAATTAACATGTATTTGTTATACATGGAGAACGGAAGACAAATACAGTAGTTCTTCCTGTCTGCAGATACATATGTGGAAATTTTTATCGGAATTAGCAATATGCTTTTGAAATAACCTTTTTTCTTTTCTTTTCACATTTCTGTCTGAGTAGATTGATGAATTAATGATATGCCAAAGAATCAGAAAATCATATGGCAAAGATTAATTAGAAATGAAGGAATAGTTTGTTCTGTTTTGTGAATCTGTAAAACATTTCTTCATTATGTCATATCATATGTAGATGGAGTTTAGCTTGCTCCACTACTGCTAAATATTTTATCATTATTTTGTTAATGGTTTGTTATTTATCACACATGTCAAGTCATAATCACACAGGCCGCTTCATTCAAGTCAAGATTTTACCTTGATTTTTATGAGGTCAAGGAATCTTATATGATGTCTATTATTTACTTTATGAAAAAATCTCAAATATTGCTTTGCACATAAAACAGTTATTCATTTATTCCCTGGACACAAAATGTTCAAGGATAACATATAATAACCAAGTATTTAAGTTCCAAACCTGTTTGTCAGTCCTGATCCTAGTTTCTAAGAGTATAATGATTGTCATAGTATTTCCTCCCAATGCACATAAAAATAATATTTAAGCCTCTAAAAAGCTGTTAAAAATTCTATCAACCTTATTATGAAGTTTGGAAATGAACAATCTGTCAGTTTTTTAAAAAGACCATCCTTTCTTCTTGGATTACAAAAATATTTTAATTGCACATTTTGCTTTTAATTTCTTTGCTTATAAAAATAAAATGGATATTTTAATATCTGCTACATTTAATATCTGCTACATCATCATCATCATCATCATCTCCACTGCCACCACCAACCCCACTATGCAAAGGTTTTTATAAGAAGAATGAAAGGGTTATTTTGAAGGAAAAGATTTAGCTAATTCTCTTGTAGAAATTTTGAATTATCTGAAACTGCATACTAGTGCATAGCACAATTCTTATGTATAGCAGTTCTATTTTAGTCAATGTGGGTTTGCTAGGAAATTGGAAAACAGTTCATAATATAATGATGAAAAAAGTCCAAAAAGACTAGTTTATCTAACTACAAAATGTTTCCAAATGCATTTGTCCATGGATTTTTAAAAAAACACATTGATAGCAAATTAGGAGCTAATATAGTCCACTGAATTATTCTGAAATGGCATAAAGAAGTTTAAGAAAAAAATGCTATCTTCCAAATCTATGTTATGAATGTCTGATAAAGGGAACGTAACCAGCCTACGTGTTCAACAGCAACATTTGCTTACCACATCTTCTAATTTAAAGCTGTTTTTTTTTTCATTTTAGGAGAACAGCCATCAACTGCTACCTATAGAAACTGAATTGACCAAAAATCCAAGCTATGAAAATTGATTTTCAGCTAAATATCACAAACTGAGCCAACCATGAGAAAAAAAATCAAAAAAGTCTGTTCAGGAAAAGTTGAATTTTTTTTAAAATGAGTAGAATAGGACAAATATATATGTGTATATATCAGGGAATTGTGCTGAGACTAACCTAATCCATCTTCCAAACTAGAGGTCCAGTACATTTGTTTATTTAATTTAATCATTCTTTCCTAACTTCCTTCTTTATACACTAATTAAACACTGGTCATAACTATTGAAATACAAATACAGCAACCACAAAACAATCCACAAGTTAGAAGGAACCAGGAAATTAAATTCAAAAAGGAAATTATTGTACTCACGGGAAACACAGAGTATTGTGGACCAGATACAATATGAAGCACACATTTTATCAAAATGTTATATGGTGTCTGACAATGTTTTTTTTAAAAAAGTTCAGCAATAACTTTCAGGTATGTGTGTGTAGAAGGGATCCTGAGAATTTATAAGCATGTTTTCTCAGTGTTTGTCAAAAGTTAAAACTACCAAAAATTGTTAACACAGGTGTTTTATGTACTGTTTCCCACAATCATGACTTTCAAGTAAATTTAACCTTACTCTTTGCCATAATATTTTTTGGCATATTTTTGGGGAACACAACAGTTCTAATTTTCCCTTTAATCTGCTAATCCTAACTAGAACAGTTTTATGTTCCTATCTTGTCCCTTTGTAGCTTTGTCAATTACTTGTAGTTTCCTAGTCTCTGCCACCATGTTTATTTTCTTGCACATCTGAATTTAATGAGCACTTACTATAAATACAGAACAGCTGACAATATAACAATCAGTTGACTCATGTGGGGGGAGGGAGGGGAGGGAGGGAGGGAGGGAGGAAGGAAGGAAGGAAGGAAGGAAGGAAGGAGGTCTGAAAAGATATAAGGGATCAAAACCTCACTGTGCCAGGAACTGTTTTTTTAAAAATATTGTATAAGGGGAGAAGACCACCTGATAAGATTAAGAAATATGCTTGTTTATCATATAATTTTATCAAAAACATTACTCAGTCCTCTACCATGCTGCTAAATGAACTTTTGATTGCTTGAATATCATGTTAATATTATCCAAGCAATCCTCTGTGAGAGAAATAGGCAGTTTCTATATATGGTAAATAAATTAAAAATAATAATTTGGTGAACCTATAGTGACCTTTAGATATTTTGCAACAAGAAAATGCAGACACTGTGATTACTCAATAATGGTAATTGGAACTGGAATGGTAAAAGAGTCAGGTTATCGTCAATGAGTGAATCACTTTGGATCATTAACCAAGGGCCTCATGATTGTGACTTTCACTTTCTGTTGCTCTCCCATTGACATTGCTTGTGGGAAGCTGGCAGAGAAGATGGCAATTCACAACATAGGACCATGGGACTGAAATCCAAGCTGGTGGCTTAGCATCTGGATTGTGATCACATGACTGTGGGGGTGCTATGACAGCTGAATCTTAAAGGACTAGTCATAAATATCACTTGTTCAGAGCCATCACAAGTTTGAATGGTTACTGAACAAGTGATTGTTAAATGAGGACCCCCTTGTACTTTTTTCAGTTTTATGTTAAGTTGTTCCTGATTGTATAATTTTTGGATATCTTCTTCTTAGTTGACATGTAATATCAGTCTGATAACCTTATTAGATCATACCCCAGAAACACTATTCATGTTTTCCAGATGGCATATATAAATAATTTTTTAAATGGATTCGCTTTTTATAAAACAGATGCAACAAAAGTCTGAAAGTTTTTTCTTTACAAACATTCTGTAAATTTATAGTTCTTTGGATCATATTTTTGTTTATTCTTTGTAAAAAATAAAAGAACCTAAGAACATCTGTGGGAAAAATTAAATAACTTTAGAAAGCATCTGCAAAACAATCTATACTAGAGGTGGGTCATTATACAATCTATCACCAGAATTATGCAGTGTTTTTATGAGTACTAATCAGGAATTCAATTCCCTTTGGGAACAAGATATAAGACATATTTGTCAGTTCCTCTTGTCTAAAGCTATTGCAGCAATAACATTTTACTGGTAAGAATCCCCAAGGTAAAATATTAAATAGTTTAACTCAATAAATCATTTAAAAATATTCTCAACCGTAAAATAATAAGTCAAACAGAACCCAGGAAGAAATTAATTTTTAAATATAACACAGTTCTTGCTAACATTATGCACAATCTGTCTATTAATAAACATGATTAAATTCATAAAAACTGGAAAAGGTTCCACTTTGGATAGATATCATGTTGAATTGAATAAAAATGTATTCAGCTCTTTGTCCCAATGTGTTAGAATCAATAATCTTTTTTAAAAAAAATACTGACCTCTTTCATTGAGACATATATTTTGAAGATCCTTCTGACTGTGCAAACTATTGTCTCATTTTTTAAAAATACTAAGATAAAAACATTGAAAGCAACCCTGATGGTATCCTTGGTTGTAAAATATTGTTCAATAAAATATCAATGTACTAATATAGATTACTAACTGATATTCTGGACATACTCAGAAAAAAATGAAATCAGTGTAGTGGTTTCATTTAACGTGCAAAGGGTCTTTTGAAATTGTGCAGTGGAAATTTCTGAAACAAAATTTGAATTTCATTGGTTAGATTCCTCAGTTAAATTGATATTTCCTCAACTATAGTTTTTTTTTATTATTATAAAAAAATTTTATTGGTTAAAAATAAACAATATTATCGCTTACAATATGTGGAATTTTCGCTATCCTTTTACAAAGATATATATATTTTCTTTTTTTTTTCACATACAGCAGATCTTCCCTTATTAGAATTTCAAATTTAACAACCAGATTTATACAAAAATATCAGTTCGGTATCCAGAGTAATATCAAAGTTTACAAAAATAAGAGATGTCATAAAAGGCACAAGATAATAGATTCCTCCCACTTCGTCATTTCTTAATTCTAGGTCTCAAGGTTCTGGCCTTAGCACCCCTCTCCTCCCGGACTGCCACGGCCTCGCCCGCCCCCATTCCTTGATCATCTGGTACCTCCCCTTCCTTGGTTCCTGTATCTTCCCCCTCTAGGAGGGTCTTATGTTGCTCCAAATAAGCCTTAGCCTCCACCACACTATTAATTTTCTTCCTACTGCCCTCCCAGAAAATCATCAAACCTTCCGGCATCATCCACCTGAAGCCAATTCCCTTAAGGTACAGTTTATTTGATAAAAAATAATAATTTCTTCTTAATTCTCGTACCTGTCTAGGGATCTGCTTCAGAATGGTGACCTCCTTGCCCCTGTATATCAGCACCCCCGATCTTTGATTTCTCAGTATTTCATCTCTTGTTACCCTTCTCACGAATTTAATGTGGACCTCTCTTGGGACACTGTGTAAAATTGCATATTGTGAGTTTACTCTATAAACTAGATCCATATCCCATCTCATAAAGTCCAAACCTCTTTCAGTAAATTCGCCCAACAATTTAGCCATCACTTCTCGCAAATCTTCCTGGTCCACCTCTTCCACATTTTGAAACCTGAGAAAATAAGACATTCTATCCAGCTGTGAAGTTAAGGTTACATTTCCTCTCATTTCTTCCCTCTTCTGGATTGCCTGCACCTCCCCCTCCAAACCTCCCACCTTTTTCTTATTCTCCTCTGCCACCTGTTGAACAGCAGTTAAATCTTTTTTCATAACTACAATTTCAGATTTTATTTCCAGTTGCCCTTTTTACAGGTCATCAAGTTTATCAAGTTTCACAAGTTTCTCATCCAATTTTGCCAATTTCTCCAGAATTTTTTCCATGTCACCTGCATCTGGTCTTTGTCCTTTTGCCATCTTGCAATGATAAAGAATGAGAGGTCCTCAGGTAGGCACAAGCATCCAGAGAAGAAAAGATTTTCTTAAAAGTCAGCACTGTTTCCTCACAATCCACCAGAGGGCGCTCACAGAAGCAATGAGTCTGGCTCGTAGAGTAGGTCAAACAGGAAACCAGAGGTGGGTGATGTCATCAATTGTGTACAAAGAAGCAGGAAATCAGGCCCCGGCCATAACTCTCCGGCAAAGAGAGAGGCCTCCAGCCTCCCTTCTCAAATTCCGCCTCCACCATTCTCCACAAAAAATCAGCGCGGTAAGAGGTCTCCTTCTTTTTTCCTCCTCTTTCCTCTCAGCCACGGCGCCCTTCCCAGCTACAAGGGGGGGGGAGAAAAACTTCACCCCCCCTCTCACTCGCAGGACGCCTCGTCGCTTCGCCAATCAAGGTCTCTCCTTTTCTCCTTATTCTCCGGCCTGCATCCCTTCCTCTTCCGATTGCCTCTTTACATGCTGCCTTAATTTCAATATACACCGGGTCCTACAGGTGCAATGGCGTGGTCAGCGGCCTTGAGAATGGCCACTGCGCGCCGCCCCCACTCGCCGGAGCCTCGGGCGCGCCAGCATTGGCCGCCCAGCCCCTGGAATTGAGGCAGGGGACCCCTGGTGAGCCGCCCTTAATGGCGGATACCCCGAAACCAGGGCACCCAGCCCCGAGGGGCCTCCAAGCGGGGGGTTCAGACGCTGGGGCAGGAGCTCACCCAGGCAGCGTCCGTCGCCATCCGGAACCGGAAGCCAGCTCCTCAACTATAGTTTTAACAAATTGAATTACTTCCTTAATGTTTAAGAAGTCTCATGAAGCTCATCAAGGATATCCCTTATTTTTTTCTAGTATTGAAACTGATCTATTTTATTAGATCAATCAAGAACATTTTGGCTATAATCATGACTGAGTTTAATATAAACTGTTTCTATATACTGATAATATATTAAATGTCATTGATTGCTATATATTTTCTGTAGCTAAACACTGATATCATGCAGTGTTTTTGTAATTATCGAGTTATTCAGTTAACTAAAATAAGTCCCATAAAGGTGTCATTTGTAATAATTAATAATTGGGATTTCAATTGTTCAAATTCTTTAAAACATGACTTCACTTGTGGCTAATAAATATATCAAAGATTTTATCGCAAATGAAATTGATTTAAGTGAGTTTACATGGGAAGATGATTATAGTAAACATGCGTATTACTTCACAATTGATGCATATACTTAGATATATTTTTATGTTAATAACTAAATTATTTCAAGCAGAATGATAAGATGTTAAAAGATTGTTTTATTGGAAGGAAAATCTCCTACATTTTCTTTATATAAATGATTGTTATCATACGATGATGCAAGCTTCAACTTTCCCCTTTCAGCTTTAGCAATTTTGACTTCCAACTACTGCCAATTTTCTTAGGGCCGTGATGGCGAACCTATGGCACGGTGCCACAGGTGGCACGCAGAGCCATATCGGTGGGCATGCGAGCTCAGCTCCGGCACGCATGCATGCACCAGCCAGCTGATTTTCGGCCCACCAGAAGTCAGGAAACACATTGTTTCCGGCCTCCAGAGGGCCTTGGGGGAGGGCGTTTTTGCCCTCCCCGGGCTCTTAGGAAGGCTCTGGAGCCTGGGGAGAGCAAAAAACGGGCCTACCAGGCCCACCGTGCCATCACATGCCAAAAGTGGGGGGAAGCACAGGGGGGCAGGGTACATAGAATTATGGATGTGGGCACGCTTGCGTGTGACCCCACCACGCTCCCCCCACTTTTGGCACATGATGGCAAAAAGGTTAGCCATCACTGTCTTAGGGTATGTTTAATATTCTAACTGCTGCTGATGCTGACATTACTTACTACAGTTTGTAATCTCTGTCAGCAGCAAGGACACTGTCTTTTTCTTTCCAGATCAAGCAGTTGAAAGGAAGCAAAATTCTGCAAAATGACAGCCACTTCATCACTGCTATGCACAAATGTACTGAGGAAGGAACACAAAATATATACCTACCATAAAAAAGTAGGGTCAGATTACCAGTCTTGCTATCAATGATTTACTTCTGTAGCCCTAACCCCAACCTCTGGGAATCCAAAATCCAGGGGTGAAATACTCCCAGTTCGGACTGGATCACCCATTCCGGTAGCTATGGCGGTGGGTGGTTCGGAGAATTGGTAGCAAAAATCCCTGCGCGCCCCCCCCCCCATGCCCAGCTGAGCCATGCGATTGTCAGAGGCTGTTTTCTTTACTTTTAAAAGCATTTTTTCTACAACCTCTCCGGCCAAAAAAATGCTTTTAAAAGTTTTTTTAAAAAGCCTCTGATGATCACATGGCTCAGCTGGGATCGTCAGAGGCTTTTAAAAGCATTTCCTCTACAACTTCTTTGGCCGAAGAGGTTGTAGGAAAAAAAATGCTTTTAAAAGCCTCTGACGATCCTAGCTGAGTTGCCTGATCGCCAGAGGCTTTTAAAAGCATTTTTTCTGAAACCTCTTTGGCTGAAGAGGTTGTAGAAAAAATGCTTTTAAAAGTAAAAAAAAAAAAAGTTGGCCACGCCCACCCAGCCACATTAAACCCCCCCCACCAAGCCACACCCACAGAATTGGTAATAACAAATTTTACATTTCACAACTGCCAAAATCCCTATGACCAACATGCTTCAGTTGTTTAATTCTCCAGGAAAATCAGACACCAATATGGGAATGAACTCACTGGAGCATATCATCAAACAATTCCTGTTGCAGGAGAAGATAAGAATATAGGTGCCAAAGTAAAGCCAAAAAAGTTAAATCCAACACCTTCTTAAAAAGAGGAGATAGCTTTTTGGTATCAAAGATTGGAGCTTTGGTGGGGTAGTGGACTAAACTACTGCTGTTAAAGTAGTTAGTATTTAGCTGCCAGCTGCCTGCAATTACTGCGAATTCAATTCTCACCAGGCTCAAGATTGACTCAGCCTTCCATCCTTTCGAGGTAGGTAAAATGAGGACCCGGTTTGTAGGGGCAATAACCTGACTTTGTATAAAATAGAACACCGCTCGGGGGGGGCAAAAAGCCCTACTAAGCAGGTATATACAAAAGTATGAAGGCTATTGCTTAATGCATTGTAAGCCGCCTTGAGTCTCCGGAGAAGGGCGGCATGCATAAATAAATAAATAAATAAATAAATAAATAAATAAATAAAGCAACAACTGATGGTACCATATGATTTTTTTTCCTGTTCTTACTGTAATGATCCTTCTAGCAAGCTGAGGAGACAACACAGTCTAATTCCCATTTTATGCATGGGGCACATAAAATGAAATGGAGTTATGTTTTATGGAGAATATGATAAAAAATAAGTTTGTGCAAGGACAGCATTCTTAGGGACTGGGAGCAATTTAGCATTTATTGGGCACTTTAGGCTGGGTTGTGCTATGAAGGAGAAGAAAGAAAGAGATCTTCTGCAATTCTTCCAAATCCTTGTTGAGTTTATAAACTGTTGAGACTGAGCCAGATTTCCTGATGAAGATTGGTTCATAGATTTGGTGGGAGCCTTTTTTCTCTTGGCCTACCATCTCAGTGACTAATAGGGAGCAGTAGCAGTGAAGAGGGAACGATTTCTTACAAATGTTTAAATGTGCAGGTTTAGTAGTCTCTCAAAACTCTCTCAGCAGTGGTGTGATTGATGGGTGGTTTTCCTGCTGGTTGGTGATTTTGAAAAGCTGTAAGGGAGGCAGATTTCCTGAAAGGCAAATAAGGAATGAAGCTTGTCAACTGAGTTTGGCAATGCAAGAGCAAATATCTATGCCAATTTAATTTTTCTGCTGGCACACAGATAAGAAGGGATTGCTGAGCCATACAGAAAGCTAACAGAGCTGATAGTTAAATTCTATGGCATTATTTCCCACTATTGATTTTAATTTGATCTGATAAAAATAATTTGCTTTTAAATTAGAACAAAATTTTAGAGAATTTTTTAATGGATGGAATAAAATGTTCTGGTACTTATTTAGAGGGAAGTTAGAGGTATTTGAAATCTATCTAAATGTTAAAGTTGTTTTCTTAAGTTGCAGTGTTTGCTGTCACATTGTGTAAAAGAGGTACAGTGGATGGAGCTCAGGTTAGGGTTTTTTTTTTCCCTAAATACCCATTTGAGAGGAAAAATGAAACAAGGGAAAACATGCATGGTTCAGATAAAGAAAAGAAGAACTATTTCTTGGCATTTCAAGAACTATAATTAATGGGGGTGACACCACACAAAGAAAATTTAGAATGAGCTATTTGCTCATTTCAGAATTTTTCCTGAAGTTGACTTCATTACTATGCTGCTGGAGGTTAAATTTTACACTGGGCAATAGCTACTTCTTGATTACTCTTTGAAATCCTCCAGTTCCTTTACCTCAAGGAAGTTGAAATGCATCAGGCCAACAAGATTTACAGGAAGAAAAGTAACCAAAAAAAAAAAAAAACCCCCAGTAAAAAAGGCAATAAGACAATGATTGACCCTGTGAAGCTGCCAATCACTTGAGAAGGGTTTATAGAAAGTTGGAATCTTCACTGCAAACAAGTGTACTGAAGCCTTTCCAAACAAAGAATAAAAATGTTAAATAAATCTGAATAATTTATCATTTATCACCCTGGACCTGTTTGTGCTGTTCAACATTTTTGTTGAGTACTATAACTAGATTATTCCAAGAAACTGCATTTGGGTTAGCCAAACATCTTGTGTATTGGATATTTTGCTCCCTCCGCTCCATTCTTCTAAGGTTCTTAGAGTTATTGGTATCATGACAGTTAATTTGTTTTTGCTGAAATCTGCACCTTAACCAAATGTATTTCCTGATGTAACAACCATGTGTTGGTCAGAATTAAGTCAAGAATAGCTTCCTCACCTATCTCTGTTTCCAAGAAGCAACACTTGACAAATACTGAGAATTATTTAACTAAAATTTAAAAATCAAAAAAGTAGGAAAGTATTTTTAACCATGTTTCTAATCCTCCAACATGTTTTATCATGATTATTATAAACAAACTCTAAGTACAGTAAATGAGGTTGAAACATTAGAACATTAGTAATTATCTGACACTTCTTTGAGATTACAAGTCAGACATAATAATTCTTAATTCATTGACCTTTGGTTCTACTCAAATTTATTCTCTCTGAGAAAAAGTCATTGACCTAAACCTTGCGGCTTCTATAATTTTTATGACCCAGAATTATAACGACTCTACTACAGAACATACACTGCGAAACAATGCTCTTCTCAAAGAACAGCATTGTTCTCCAGAAATGTGAGAATCTGGGTATCTTCATAATGTATAGAACCTTTACAAGACAGCATGATTAATGCTAAGAATTCGGGAAGCTGAAGTCTAACATTTTGCAGTGCCATAGTTGGTAAATACTGTATATTTTTCAGGTGCTTCCAAATTCAGAATGGGAGGAAATTTTTCTCACAAATGAAGGTCCCAAGATAATATTGCATGAGCCAATCTGGGTCGGTCACCGGTTTTCTTCCAAGATTTTGGACTCATGCTGGAGTCCATCCTCCAGAGAAGTGTCACACAGAGAAATTACATGAGGATGGGTTCCAACACAAGTCTGGAAGCTTGGTCTCAGTGATAGACCCAGGTTGGATCCTGGTAATTTTTCTGTTAATTTTCAGCAATTATAACTAATGGACCTCCAGGGCCCATGTGGACTTAAGTTTTAAGGTTAGGTTTCCTTCGCATAGTGTGAGATATACAATAAATTAATTCATAATCTGGAGAGATAGTCATAGCAATTCAGATTGATGGAATTATCAAATCTTTACCAACTTTCTGAAAACTAGATGTGAAGGGGACATTTCAACACAGATTTGGATGGGGCAACAGTGAGGGATAGAGGAATTTTATGAGACCAGAACATGTAACTATTTCATTTAAAATTAGTTTTAATTAGTTTTCCTTTCTACAACTAAATCTGGAACTTATTGTTATATGCTCATTTAATATAGGGAGAATTCTACAATGTCCAGCATCATGACTTACGTAACTTCTAAAAAGTTGTTTTTAGCATACACATCCAGCATGAATCAGAGACCTCATCAAGCAAACGAAATACCAAAATGAAGTTTAGATGAAGTTGTGAACATAGATTGAGGGGCTTTGGATTTCCAAATTCTGACCCAAAAGGGCCAAATAACATGTTTTCTGGTAACAGCAGTTTTTAAAAACAATAAAACACTCATATAGCTTCAGATAATTTTATTTGATTGATTTTAATTGATCAAACCTTATTTTTATTCTTTCTCTTTCTCTGTACCTTACTTGCCAAATTATTTTTCTGAGGTGGAAAGGTTTATTTGTAAATTTAATATGAAGATTGAATAAGCACATTTTTCTTACTTATTTTATGCTGTTCAGTGTGATAATCCAGTTGATAAGGTGTTTGAAGACATCCTTCTAGTGTTTGGGTGACATTATCTGCTAAGGAAAAACTGAAAGGTCACAGCAAAGGACATCTTCTAATGTCAAGTTCAAAGAGATATTTTTACATTGACAGGATCAGGAATTTAATGTGTACACTATGAAATTTTTTTTGTACACCAATGTATGCTGTTGTTTAAAAACAAAAAACAAAACTGCAATACTGAGGGTACGTTGACTTTTTCATGGTTAGGACCCTTCATGAGATTACATTATATTGATATGTTGTTGTGTTTGTGAAACTGGGGTTTGTGTCTGTTTCTTAATAAGGCCATTGTTCATTGCTTATTCTATAGCATAAAGGATTAAGCTAATCATTATCAGACCTTAAGTCAATCATTTTTCAAGGTTATTGTGAGCGAAGGTAGAAAGCATGAAAGTGACAATTATAGCCTGACAATAATACTGTATATACAAAAACCGTAAAAATAAATTAAAACATTTGGAGGGCAAATGATTAAACCACAGCATTATATATTATGTTTAACATAGATTCTACATTATGAGCGTTTATGCTTGTGATTCCACAAAACTAGGAATCAACCTTAGCTGACCATTCCTCAAGACCTTGGAAAAATATTTATCATTCCTAGATCTATGTTCAAAGTGATTGGTTTGATAGGTGGCTATTTAAATCAGGGGTCTCCAACCTTGGCAACTTTAAGAGCTGTGACTTCAAAGCCCAGAATTCCTTAGCCTCAGCTGGCTGAAGAATTTTGGGAGTTGAAGTCCACAGGTCTTAAAGTTGCCAAGGTTGGAGACCCCTGATTTAAAGCACCAATCTATACTAGCTCAGACCCTGCTTCACCACACATTAAATAAAATAATTATTTATTTTTCCATTTTTTAGATAATTTCCTTGAAAAGGCAGGAAACCCCACCAATTGCTTTCTTTGATTTGTACAGGCAGCACTCTAAGTGGCCTTATTCCTGAAGGGCTCTGTCATCGGATAACAAATGATATGCCAGCATCCTTTTCTGTCAGCTATGCTGCACTCTGATACAGTCATTTAGGTGTGACCATAAAGATCTTTCACAAAGTGACTGAGTGCTGCATAGTTCCAAAGATGATTATCTTGTGATGTTGGTAAGGCTTCCATAAATGCCATCAACTACCCCCACCACACACACATTGTTCCTAAACAGCCTTGTCTGATCTGGTGTCCTCCCGATGAATTAGACATCAACGGCTACACCCTAACAATAATGTGTGTGCGTTTTTTTTTAATAAAGTACATTTTGCTAAGTCACTTCAGCCAGAAGTAATCACAGTTTTCTTCAGCCCATACTAGTTCTTGGCTGTATCTCTCTAGGCTGATGTGAGCATATAAATGCCAACTGGCAAATGCTGAAATCTACAGTATATAGATCAGGTCTGGACTTGTGACCGTAACAGTTCTAGAAAGAAACGCTTTTGATCTAATGAGAAGAAAGGAACAAAGTTAATGAGGCATGTCTTACTTTGAAACCCAGCTCCTCTGCAAATATTTTTTTTAGGAGGGGCAAATATTTCCTGTGAAATAACTGCTGGATCAGTTTGCTTGAGAAAAAGAAGTGAAACATATTGGAGGTTTCTTGAAAGGTGATTACTATGCTGAACCCACTTATGAGGAAAAAGAGGAAGAGAAATTATATTTAGTTTTCTTCCAAGATGGAGATCCTGGCCAAATGTATGTGTGTGGGGGGTTACCTAAGCTTTTATCAATCTCTGTCACAGTATCTGAATGGCCAGCGCTTGCTCAATGTTTGGAAGCTTTAAAGGTCTGGATGGGAAGAGGCTGGCTGTGACTCAACCTAGCAAGATGGAGTGGTTGTGGTTCTTGGATTCCCAGAGTCAGGAAAGTAACATTCCCCTAGATAAATTTGGTGTTTAGTTTGGATATTTTTCTTGATTTATGATTCCTGCTGGAAGACCACATGGTGGCAGCCCTGGCTGGATGGGTCTCTGCAAAAATTCATTTTGTGTGTCAGTTGCACCCATTCTGGACTAGGAGACCTTCCTCATGGTCCTTCATGCTTTAATCACCTCCTAGCAATGCACTCTACATGGATCGACCCTGAAGCTACAACTGGTCAGAATTCAGCAGCATATGTAATTCTGCATGGCCCACTATTCATTCAATTACACCACTGCTACATGAACTGCACTAACTCCCGGCTGCTTTCTGGATAGAAATCAAGGTGTTGGTTATCACCTTTAATGCCCTATGTGGCCTATGGCCAAGTTATTTGCAGGACTGCCTCCCTGTGAGGCCATCTGCCTGTCCAACTAGGTCAGATAAGATGGGCAGATTTCAGGTCCCCTCTCTTAACTGCCATCATTTAGTGGGATATTGGTCTATCTGTAGTTGCCCCAGCCCTTTAGAATAGCCTCCTACCTAAAATTTGAAGAAATACCTTGAAGATCTGGCTCCCCTCTCCCCCCCAATGTTGGGCTAGGGAGGGTGTTTAATTAGGAGGCTACTTTCTGCGTAGTCCGAGACCTGATGGGAAGAATTGTTCTGTTTTTATGCTTGTTTTTACTTCTTCTTGTGAGCTGCCTAGGATCATTATATGAGATAGGCGGCTACGTAAGTTTAATCAATCAATCTCTTTTACCTTTTACTTGACAGTTTTCTAAGGATGGGAGCATATTTTTTAAAAATAGTTCTTTTAACTATATTTCATTTCCATCCTACATTTGGGCAAATTATAATTAAAATTGAAAGCTATGAATCATAGGCAGACTTCTAGAATTGCTGGGGAAATATGCCAAGGCCACTAAAAACTGCCTTCATTGTTCAAATTATACTTCAAAAAAGTGAAACATAAATATGTTAGTGCATGAATCTCTCTTCAGATGTTTTCTATGTGATTGCAGTAGTATAAATGAATGGATGAAAGAGAAGTTACAACTTTAATAAGTTGTCCCATAGCTTTGTTTTCAATATTCCACATTTTGTTTTATGTTTAGTTATGTCTGTTCTCTTTCTGTTGCTTACTATTCTCTCCAGCACAGATAGATAGGTGTTCCAAATCACCATATAATTATAGTGTTATTTGCAATAATTACAGTGTTCCTGATTTACTAATGTAATAAATATATTATCATTTAATTCACTAAATGATTCAAAAATAATTAATGGGTGGCTTTATTACTAGCTTGGAAAGAATATTTCCTTAAAAAAATAACTCTAGAAAATGGAGAACAAAACAAAATTGTAGCTGATTAATTTACTTTATTCTTTTAGTTCAGGAAATTGCAACTTCCCTTTTAAGTCAGAAACTTCTGCTTTCTGATTTACGGAACAGCAGCCATGTTAAATTGGTTTCATGGTTTGCTTTGCTAGACTATTATTTGAAGGATCTGAATCTAGGCAACTGGATGTTTGTGAGTGATGCACTGGAAACTATTTTTCAAAATGAGAGTAAGAGCCATAAGAAAGAGCCACCAAGATAAACTGAAATGTGATGCAACTAAAATGGACTTAAATTAAAAAAAAATACTTTAATCACCATAGGTTCACTCCCCTTTCAAATCATAATTCTCTTTTGTTACATAAATAATTAGAATTTAGTGATAACCTTTGAAGAGGCTTAAATGGTATGCTCTATCATAATCATAATCATAAGTTTATTTGTCAAGCATATATAACAGGTAAAAGTATAAACATAATTTGAATACATGAAAATAGTAAGTAAAAAGGAATATTAGGACAGGGACGGTAGACACGCTGGTGCACTTATGCTCGCCCCTTACAGACCTCTTAGGAATGGGGTGAGGTCAATAGTAGACAGTTTAAGGTTAAAGTTTTGGGGGTTTGGGGAAGAAACTACAGCATCAGATAGTGCATTCCAGGCATTGACGACTCTGTTACTGAAGTCATATTTTCTGCAATCGAGTTTGGAACGGTTTACCTTGAGTTTGTATCTATTATTTGCTTGTGTATTGTTGTGGTTGAAGCTGAAGTAGTCATTGACAGGAAGGACATTGTGGCAGATAATTTTATGTACTATGCTTAAGTCAGACTGAAGTTGCTGTAGTTCTAAGTTGTTTAAGCCCAAAATTTGGAGTCTGGTGGCATAAGGTATTTTAGAGGAATGAAGGACTCTTTTCGTAAAATATCTCTGGACTCTCTCGATTGTATTTATGTCCGATATGCAGTGTGGGTTCCAGACAGATGAGCTGTATCTAATATAAAACAGTTGATTTGTCTAACATTTTGTGAAAGAAACCATATTTTTAAATGAAAGAATCTGAGGGATACCATCAATCTACAGAATCAACTGTTTATGGCACCTATAGAGAAAGTTCAGAACCAGAAAGAACAAGTTCACTTAATGTGAATGTCAGGAATGGCACTGTAATAAAGCATTCATTAGAAACTACAGATGACTGATAAATGGAAGTCACGTTTGCAATAGGATGATCACCTGAACAGCAATTTTAAGATAAGCAATAAAATTATTTTTGTATAGTCACTAAAATAGCTGAGAGTCAGATGAGCCGTTGAGCAAATATCCATTCTCTAGAGGTAGTTTGTCTGGTTAATTAATTGGAGCTCATTATCAGGCCTAAAATTCCCAGAATGCCATTATATTTAGCCTGACATTTCCAATAACAAGTATCTGAATCAATCTACTATTGACTATTGATTAATAATAAGAGGGGGAGAATATTTGATTAGATAATTGTAACAGTAACAATAACAGAGTTGGAAGGGACCTTGAAGGCCATGTAGTCCAACCCCCTGGTCACACAGGAAACCTACACTAGGGATTCGAACCACTGACTTTTCTGATTGACAAGCTCAGTGTCTTAGCCACTGAGCCACCTAGGGAGCCATCAAAGGCTCTGAAACACAACCGATATTACAAACACTTTTGTATTATTTGGCAATTGATCCAGAATACTAGCACTTCATTCTATATCCATAAATGCTGATATAGGTTGCCCATAATTTGAAAATCATTACAAAACCAGAACAAGATCCCCTATGCTTTGTAACATGTAATTATTTAAAGCAGATCAAATATTTTATCTGATTTACAGACGATCTGACTTAACTTTTGGAATAAATATATAAAGTTGGTATGGCTTATCATTTAATGGCATACTTTTAAAAATGAATTATTATACTTCTTCTATTCTTGTACAATATCTAAGGACTTTTATATTTAACTAACAGTTCAATAAATATAATCAAAAGTAATGAATATGTAGTTTTCTTATTTGGATTGTAATGGGATTGGTTAGCTATTATTACTGTGGTAAAACAGGTTCTTGGAATGCAGTTAAAGATTAAAAATGTTAATGTTTTGTTAACTTATCTCTTCCAAATCTGGAATCTTTCAATCTTAATGAAATTAGTCCATACCTAGCCTTCAAATACAGGTAGTCCTCGACTTACAACAGTTCATTTAGTGACTGTTCAAAGTTACAACGGAACTGAAAAAAGGAACTTATGTCCATTTTTCACAGTTACAACCATTGCAGCATTCTTGTGGTCATGTGGTCAAAATTCAGATGCTTGGCAACTGGTTCATATTTATAACCATTGCTGTGTCCCAGGGTCATGTGATCATCTTTTGCTGCCTTCTGACAAGCAAAGTCAATGGGGAAGCCATATTCACTTAACAATCAGGTTACTAACTTATCAAGTGCAGTGATTCACTTAACAACTGTGGTAAGAAAGGTTGTAAAAAGGGGCAAATCTCACTTAACAAATGTTTCACTTAACAACAGAAATGTTGGGTTCAGTTGTGATTGTAAGCCGTGGACTACCTGTAAACTTTATAATGAAGATGCAACACTGAACAATATGAATTTGATTAGCTGGGTTTAATGTATTCTTTATAAATTGAATCCTAATGATGAAATTGAAAATTATACTATTTTAAATTATCCATCCATCCTTCCATCTACTTATTCAAATGCACTTTATAGGCTACCCCCAATCCTACAATTTTCACATAGACGCTATAAAGAGAGCAGTTCTCAGAAGATAAGTGTGATGCTACTGAAACAGCTCTTACTACCAACATATCTGTTGCCTCATTCTGCACCAACTTCCAAATCCTTTTCAGAGACAGCACGTTATAGTAGTGGAATCTTGCCATGATAAGGGTGTGAGTCACTGTGTGGACTGCTGTTTCAAAAAAGGCTGGAAATGGCTTAGAAGTCAAAGCTGGTCCCAGTTCTTGGCCCCCGTTTCCACCTTCACCATTTTAATAAACAACAGAAGGGTGTTTTCTGCTTGTGCAAGATCCAAAGTGTTTTTGAATCATGTTCAAAATGCAAACAGTTCTGTTATGTGCACTTGTGGAGAACATTTACAAATGTGAAATGGAAATCTGATTATCTGCAGAAGCAAAGCAACTGTTTCTTCTTGGAGAATGTAAAGAATTAAGTCTGATTTTGAAGATCAGTGTCACAGAATGTTTTTGGTATGATGAAAAACACGATACAAAATATTTCTTGAGAATTTTTTTTCTTTATTATTCAGACAAAAATCTACTTCTGGTTTAAGCAACACGCCTTATAAATATTATTTACAGCTAGAATAAGCTTAACTCTAACACTCCCATTTTCTCCTGTCTATTTCCGTATTAACAGGAAGGAAACCATGGTTTGAGATTTAAAATACACTATGTAAATGAAACTCTTTCACTCTAAATGAACATTATGTTCTCCAATAGCATATATATATAATCTTGTCACATTGGTTTAATATGTATGTATATGCCCCACTGTTCTAAAGACTCTGTCATAATTTAGAGTTATGGAAAAGGCTAAAGATTATAATAATAAACCTATAATCTTTTCTCAGGTTGGTCTCGGTTCAATTTCTCACTTGTGAAATTTGGTTTCTGTCATCTTGTATCCAGGTTCTCTTCATAGAGTCCTTTGTGCCAGGTATATATTGTCCCACATTTGTTCCTACTTTTCTTTAGTGTACATCTGTGTATTGTGCCCTGCTATAATCCAAGAGTTTTCAGGTTCTCTTGAACTAATACTCGTGATGTGTATCAAATTTGCTCAGATATCTCAGGTTCACTGTCAGCATTGCTTTTACCAAAAGGGTTTTTGACAAAATCCAAGCAAGATAGACAGCACTGCAGATTTGGAGACTTTCCTTTCTTTGCTTTGCTCCTTCTTTCCTTCCTTCCTTCCTTCCTTCCTTCCTTCCTTCCTTCCTTCCTTCCTTCCTTCCTTCCTTC
>WNWU01000016.1:12535917-12552259 GCA_012654045.1 Ptyas mucosa | reverse complement strand
TTCCTTCCTTCCTTCCTTCCTTCCTTCCTTCCTTCCTTCCTTCCTTCTCCAAGTGATTCTGGGCAGCTTAGAATTCTAAAATTATAAAACAATTTTAAAAACATTAAAACAATAAAAAGATTCACAAAATAAGTAAATACAAATAGCAGCCTTGATTATTAATCAACTAACAGTAGAGCCTTGGATAGTACAGTGGTCTAAAGTCCTGTTATTAACATCCAGCTGCCTGCAATTATTGCAGGTTCGAATCTCACCAAGGCTCAAGGTTGACTCAGCCTTCCATCCTTTCTAAGGTAGGTAAATTTAGGACCCAGTTTGTGGGGGCAATAAGCTGACTTTGTATAAATATACAAAAGTATGAAGGCTCTTACTTAGCGCATTGTAAGCCGCCCTGAGTCTCCAGAGAAGGGCGGCATATAAATCAAATTTAAAAAAAACAAAACAGTAAAGACAAGTAACAGGGCCCTTAACACGTTCCAAGCCCTAGGCCTGGATACATAATAAGTTTTTAAAGCTTCACAAAAAGCCAAAAAGGTTGGGGCCATTTTAACCTCTGAGAGGAGAGTATTCCATAAGACAGGAGCTACAGCAGAACAAAACCCATCTTCTAATTTTCACCAATTGACAGTCTTTAGCTGACAGGATCTGCAACAGGCCCAATCTGTTGGATTGGATTGGATGAGTAGAAACTCTTGGAAAAATACAGTCCCTCAGGTAACCTGATCCCAAACCATGTAGGGCTTTAAAGGCGACAACCAATATCTTGAATTGTACCCAGAAACACACTGGCAGCTAGTGCAGCTCATGGAATAGTGGTATTACATTTGCCATAGCTGGCACCATTTATTAGCCATGCAGCTACATTTTGCATCAATTGAAGTTTCTGAATGCTTTTCAAGGATAGCCCCATGTAAAGTATATTATAGTAATCTAAATGGGCATATGTATTAGTGAGCAGGGCCTCTTGGACTAGGAATGGGCACAATTAGTCCACTACCCAAAGGTATTCAAAGGTTTGCCTAGTCGCAGCTGCTACTTGCTTTTCAAGTAGGGGCTGTGAATCTTGGTGCTCCTGGACTCACAGCTTAAACATTGGGTTTGTCTGGAATAGTGCCACCCCATCCAGAGCTACACATGGAAGAACATTCTTTTGATGATCAAGGAGCGGAGGCGGACGGAGCTGTTGCGGTCCGGGAGGGGGAGGGAAGCCAGACCATGGTTTTAAGAGCCAGAACTAGGAAATGAAGAAAGGAGGGGAATCTATTGTTTAAGGTTTTTTTAATTGACATTTTTCTTTTCTCTCTCTTCTTTTATTGTATTTTGTATAACACTCCTTTTTTTTTTGTTTATATAATTTTTATATAACCTGGTTGTTTGTTTTGATTTAAGATAATAATGTCTGTTGTGTGAGAAATTTAAAAAAAGAAAATAATAATTGAAATATCTTTTCATAAAGATATTGAAAATTCAACATATTGTAAACTATAATATTGTATATTCTTAACCAATAAAAACTTTTTATTAAAAAAAAAAAAAAAGAAGAAGAACATTCTTTTCAAAAAGTCCAAATACCAACAGCCATTCTATCGTGCTAGGGTTGAGTCAGAACCTGCTTTATCCTATTCAAACCTGAACATCCTCCAGACACTAGGATAGGATGTCCACAGTATCAGTCAAGGGACTTGGAATAGAGATATAAAGCTGGGTGATATCCATATAGTGATTATATCTCACTCCAAACCAGAGGTGGGTTTCAGCAGGTTCTGATCAGTTCTGGAGAACTGGTAGTGGAAATTTTGAGTAGTTCGAAGAATAGGCAGTAAAAATTTTGACTGGCCCACCCCCATCTATTCTCTGCCTCCCGAGTCCCAGCTGATCGGGAGGAAATGGAGATTTTTTCAGGATTCTTCCCCTGCCATGCCCACCAAGCCATGCCATGCCCATCAAGCCACACCCACAGAACCGGTAGTAAAAAAATTTGAAACCCACCACTGCTCCAAACTGATGGGTCACATTATCCAGTGGTGTCATGTAGGTGTTAAATAGGAGAGAAAATGAACTGAGCCCTGAGGCACATCACAAAGTAAGGGCTGCAGTCTAGATCTCTATCCACTATCAACACTGGCTGAAACTAACCCTGGAAGATGGAGAAGCAGCACTGGCGCAGAAGGATACCATGATTGATGGTTTTGAGTACCACTGAGAGGTCAAGAAGAACCAGGGTGGATGTACTACGTCCATCCCAGTCCCACCAGAAATCATCTATGAGTATGATCAATGCTGTCTTGGTTCCAAATCCTGAAAGAGGTCTTTAGTTTTGGATAGGTTGCTCTTCCCTAAACAGGACTGATGTTTGTTTGTTTATATTTCATATTTCTTAACCACCTATCTCCCTTGGCACATCTTATATACCAATTATGCAGCTTTTTTGGATTGCAAGGCCCTTTTATGCCTTGGATTGGATTGCAAGGCGTCTTTTATGCCTTGGTCCTCTCTCACTTTGGAACACATTCTACATAAAATTCTCCTTGAAGACGTCCAAAATGTTTCAGTCGATCCAGAATGTAGCAGTTCAGGTAGTTATCGTTAACACCAAGATACTCCCATGTTGTACTATTCTTTTGCAAGCTGCAGTGGATTTTTATAACTTCGGTATGCAATTCAAGGTGCTGGTTATCACCTATAAAGCTCTTCATGTCATATGGCCTATGTCCAATTGTTTCTGCTCATTCCACAAGATTTGATACAATTGACATATTTTCCTCTATGAAACAATGTTATCTCATGGGATCCAAGAAGTTTGTCTTGTCTGTCATCATCACTGACCCTTGGAATAATACAATTCTGAGATTCAGATGGCCCTAGGTCTGTTGGCTTTCCACAAGGCCTTAAAAACCTGTTTTTTCTCCATTCACATTGGGCTGGGATATTGGGCATTGGGGTAAACAATTTTGGAATTAGGATATATTGAGGCTTGACCTTAGTTGTGTTTTTCCCCAGGCTATTTGTGTAGTCTTTTATGTGCATTGGCTTTATGTTTCTGTGTTTATAAATTCCATAAATGAATAAAACAAACCTCCAATAGCCAGCACTGTCCAGAAATATTTTAAACTCCTAGCTGTCATACTTTTTATTTTAATGTTATCACCAGAACTCCTTATATATTTTTGAAGTAATTCTTTAATTGAATTATAAGATTGAAGTAATGGATTATAAACAGAACATTTGTAGCTCAATCTTTAATTGTGGGATCCTTGGTGCTTTCTGAGCTCGGTTGTTCTCTTGCAGATGTTTCATTATCAAATTAGATAACATCACCAGTGCTACTAAGGTATATATCTTTAATCTATGCATGGAATCTATTTTTAAGACTCTGCCTTTCTTTGTCAGTTCAGCAGCCTCCCTTATCTGTTTCCCTTAAGAAACTAACTTAACTCCTGCTCCCAGGGTCTACTAAAATAATCTTCTCTAAAAAAATAATGTTTCTTTGAGTGTCTGAGCTTCCTTCGTGTCTCTATGACAAATTTACAAGGAGGTATGGCCTCTCATTTTATGTATTGGTATCTTGCTCTGTCAGTGTTGGTGTGAGTAATTTTGGTAGTTCCTTGATTAGGCTACTGTTTACTGTTAGCTTTTTAATTTTTATTTATTTATTTATTTGTCAAGAACATATTAGGTAATAAGTATAAACATGGATTGGATACATAAAATAGATACAAACAGAGGAAACATTAGAACAGGGATGGTAGACATGCTGGTGCACTTATGCATGCCCCTTACAGACCTCTTAGGAATGGGTGAGGTCAATAGTAGACAGTCTTAGGTTAAAATTTTGGGGGTTTTGGGATGAAACCACAGTCAGGTAGTGCATTCCAGCATTTACCACTCTGTTGCTGAAGTCATATTTTCTGCAATCGAGTTTGGAGCAGTTCACTTTAAGTTTGTATCTATTGTGTGCTCATGTATTGTTGTGGTTGAAGCTGAAGTAGTCATTGACAGGTAGGACATTGTAGCAGATAATTTTATGAGCTACGCTTAGGTCATACCGAAGGCGGCGTAATTCTAAGTTTTCTAAACCCAGAATTTCAAGTCTGGTGGCATAAGGTATTTTGTTGTGAGCAGAGGAGTGGAGGACTCTTTTGTGAAATATTTCTGGACACGTTCAATTGTATTAATGTCCGATATGTAGTGTGGGTTCCAGACAGATGAGTTGTATTCGAGAATTGGTCTAGCAAACATTTTGTATGCTCTGGTTAGTAGTGTGATATTACCAAAGAAGAAGCTACGCAAGATTAGGTTTACAACTCTTAATGCCTTTTTGGCAATGTTGTTACTTGCTTGCTTGACAGTACCTTTCCTGGGATACTGTTTGTTTCTTGATTGTTGGCCTGCTGTTAATCTTGCTCATCTGGGTGTTGAGTGTTGTTGAGGAGGTGTTTTGGTCTTTTTGTTTTCTTTTTGGCTTTTTAATTGTCTCTTCATGGATGTTATTAATGTCTATGTGCCTGTTGATGGTCTATTTGTCAGAGTGCCAGGCTTTCAGGAATTCTCTAGTGTTTCTGAACTTGTCTTGGTCTAGGATGGTTGGAGTTTCCCAATTGAAACTATGATTAAGTCTGTCTATATGTCTTGAAATTAAGGAGTTTTCATCATGTCTACTGACTGCTAGGTGATGTTCGTGGATGCACTCTGCTGATCTTCTGCCTGTTGCTTGAATTATACAATTAAAGTTGAGTGTGCCATTGACAGACAATTGCAAAATGCATTAAATTGTCATAGAATATAAAAAACATTTTGATTTGAGCTTAATGAGATCTTCACTATATTGTTATTTATTATTGTTTATCATTATACAAAACAAAAAGAAAGAGAAAGGGAGTTAAATATTTGAATTCTGATTTTCTTCTTCTTTATATTCCAACCAACTTGCAGTATTTACAAACAGACTTCCTTAGAAACCCTACTGTGATTTTATCTACCTTGCTGGATGATGCATTGTGTATATATGGAAAAAAAATCTTGTCTAAATTTGGTTAAGTTTCTATTTTGGATATATGATGTTAGTTTTGCCATTACTGCATGTTCTTCAAGTTTAAGTTCCCTGTCAGATATCAGCATTGTATCTTTCTTACAATATTGGAAAAAGATTATTTTCACAGCCATGAACGTTTAGTTCAATAAATTATGCTGTTTCTTGTTATAAGAAATATATTCTGAAATTAAATCTAGTAAAAGTGTGATTTCATTTCAGATTTAATTTCTAAAACTCTCCAAATAGTGCTATGCATATCTTTCCAATACTTTAATATTTTCTGCATATCTACCACATGTGGTAAAAGGTTCCTTCTGTTTCATGGCATTTCCAACATTTGTTACTGTATGATACTTGTATCTTGGAAATTATCGGCGAAGTTGTGCTCCATCTGTAAAACATTTTATGCTAATTTCATTTAATATTATAACTTGGATTGAATTTTTACAGATTCGATCTATAGTTCCTGTTCTGACTCATCTTTGCAGAAGCAAGAAAGAGAGTCCCTGCAAAGAAAAATCCCTCTTTAATTACACATTGGGAATTAACTGTATTCACCAACAGAAACTCCAGGCAAGAGTCCTGTAAGAAGTTAACTGAAGCAATAGTCCTTATCAGCTTGTTATGATAAATGCAGGGTTGTGAGCTCCCATCCGGAAGGCTGCAAATTAAGTCAGTTCAAACAGAGAAATAGACAAACTTCAGTTCTGGCAAGGCAGTCTTTGTCGCACGAAACACACAAGGAGCAAACTTTCCAGAAATGCGAATGGTTGTCTGCGACAACCAAACCACTCCCCTTTCCTCCTATTTATGCCCCAGCCAGGGAGGGGCCAGTCAGCGTCCATGTTTGTTTTCCTTCCCAAGCCGGTTTACTGTTCTCCGTTGTTCACCTCTCCTATTTGCTCTGCACATACTCGCATCTGGAACAGGCCCAAGCTGTTCCTCCTCCTCACTCATCTCTGATTCCAAAGGCAGCTGCCTCTCTGGCTGGGAAATGCCAGATGGCCCTGGCTCTATCTCTATGTCCAACGCTGAGCATCCATCAGAGCCTTCCCCAGGCTCCAGAACTGGCCCAAGTTCTTCCCCAACCTCCTCATTGTCTGAGTTTGCCACCAGTTCAGCTGGCAGCTGGCGGGCCACAACAGTTCCTTTCGTTGTGTTGTGATTGTTTCTCTAAAGTTCTGCATCCATTTTATCATACATTTTTTATTTCTCCTCGTCAAAGTTCAGTAGGAAGTTATATATCACCCTAAGAGTTGATGTTGAATTTTTAATAAGTTTTAATGACAGTTTCATTTGAAATGACAGATTCTGTCATTTTTCTTAATGGCCCTATCAAAGGCCACTTAAGAGTAGATATCATCATGACTATTCTTCACACCTCTATGATAAATTTACAGAAGGTATAGCCTCCTATAGCTTGTCTTACCAAGTTTCAAGTATATTTACTAGAGACTTGTAATGTGTTTAATTACTTAATAAAGTAATAAAGTAGTCAAGAAATCAAGCAAGTAGACAGTACACGGTTGCAGCGTCATAGCAACTTTTTCAAAAATCTAAATATGATTTTTCCCTCTCTGCTGAATATGCCCAATTATAAATAAATATAAGTGTTTAGATTTCTCAGGATTCTGAAAACATTGTCAGGTTTGGTGTAAGTTTAAAAATCACATTTCTATTTGTTCTCCTATTTTCAGCAATTCTAGAGCAATGTTGATGTGAATTGCAAGACTTCTGCTTCCACCAATTAATTCTTTTGATCTAATAGGACATTTCCTAACAGAGGAGATGAGCTTTAGACGTGTGCCATTTTTTGCTGCCATTTGACAATAACTGCAGTTGTTGACTGTCTAATTCCTCTTTCTCTGTTAAATATGGGAGTAGCTTTCTAGCATAGAATATTACTGCAGACAGAAATAATAACAACAAAACTGGATTTATGGAGATTAGTACTTATTTTTATTAGTAAAAAGCCCAAGAGCAATGGAGCAAAAAGTTATTAGCATTGCCTTAGCATGCCTATGTAATCTCTGTTATGTGAACTGCAAGTTACAAATTGGCTTCTGGGTAGTGCTGGTTGTCACATATCACATATAGAACCCTTCCTGGCCATCCTTCCCTTCCATGTAAAGCCCTTCCATGTAAAGGACCATCTTTCTCCTATCATGCCAGTCCATATTATAATATCTAGCAGAGCCAGTATGCTTCAGAATCAATCTATCAAGCAATGCTATCTGATATGAACTAGGAAACAATTCAGGGGTGGGTTCTACTTACCTTTGCTACTGATTTGCAGTGGAGCCGTGCGCTCTTCTGCACATGCGCAGAAGCTTTGGCGCATGTGCAGAAGCATTTTGATGATATCAGGGGCGGAGCCTCCTGCTGGTTTAACTACCGGTTCTATAGAACCGGTGTGAACCAGGGGCAACCACTGAAACAATTGCCTTCTGGAATCATATTCCTCCTAACTCTCATTTAGACAAAACTTCCTGAGCACTGAGCTAAGGAATTGTTTGAGGTCTTTCTGTGATGGTTTTGTTGGCATTTATTTATTGTCTGGATTTATATATGTTTTTTTATTTTATACAATCAATGCAGCACACATAATGTTGCCTTTCCTATTTTCCCAACACAATCCTTCCTGTATATTTGGCAGAGTGTGACTTGCCCAGTCACCCAGGTCACTTCCATACTTAAGAGAAGATCGAAATCTCTGGTTTCTGGTCCAGCACCTTAACCACTACATCAAATTAATTCTTACTTGATGTGTTTTTTGTCTTAGCCATCTATTCTTTTTTATGGTTTTGATTTATTGTTTGACATTATTATTTTAATATCTACACTGCCCAATATTCTGAATGATTAATAAATGAATAGAAGGTCATGGAATCTGCTAGTTTGTATAAAATGTGGCAAAGTATTTATTTTATTACCAGTGGAAAAACATAACAAAATCATGGGAACTGAAAGTGATGACAGTTCTGAGAATATTAGTCTAATCAATGAGAAGCACATTGTCATGTCTAATTGTTCAGGACCTCGTGGACCATAGCACGCCAGACTCCCTTGTCTTCCATTGTCTCCCAGAGTTTGCCCAAAATCATGTTCATTGTGTTGATGGCACTATCTAACCATCTCACCCTCTGTCGTCTCCTTCTCCTTTTGCCTTCAATCTTTCCCAACATCAAAATCCTCTCTTCTCAGAGGTCAAAATATTTGAACTTTAGCTTCATATCTGTCCTTCCAAAGAACGATTAGAGTTTATTTCTTTTAGGGTGGACTGATGTGATCTCCTTGCAGTCCAAGAGTCTTCTCTAATACCACAATTCAAAAGCATCAATTTTTTGGTGCTCAACCTTCCTTCTGGTCTAACTGTCAGGGCCATACATTACCACTGGAAAAAACATAGCTTTGACTATATGGACCTTTGTTGGCAAGATTGCTTAACGCATTATAAGCTATTTGTTGGGCTATTGCTTAATGCATTGTAAGCCGCCCTGAGTCTCCGGAGAAGGGCGGCATATATATATATATATATAAATATAATGTCTCAGTTTTGTACTATACCGTTTAGGTTTGCTATAGCTTTTCTCCCAAAGAGCAAGCGTCTTTTAATTTCATTGTTGCAGTTACTGTCTGCAGTGACCTTGGAGTCCAAGAAAATAAAATCTGTCACTTTTTCCATTTCTTCCTTTTCTATTTGCCAGGAAATGATGGGACCAGATGACATGGTCTTTTTTTTTTTTTAAGTTGAATTAATTTTTAAAAAAAATTAAAAAAAATTTTTTTTTAATGTTGAGTTGATAGGCACATTAGGTAATGTCAAAGAAGGAATGGAAAGCTGTCAAATAACGGGAATCCTACACTGTCTTGGACTACATATTTTGCATCTAATAAGCAAATGTTGAGAAAGCACAGTGAGACAATCTATGTACCTCCCAATATTAAGCACAAGTATTTTTGTTACGAAGAAACTGTAATTATGGAATCTGGAATATCCATTTGGAGTATTTTTGTCTATCGTTAAAGTTACCGATTAGATCTTTTTTTCCCCTACATAGTTCATTTACTTAGCACCTATATCCATGATGGCGAACCTATGGCACATGTGCCAGAGATGGACGCAGTGCCCTCTCTGTGGGCACGTGAGCCATTGCTCCAGTTCAGCTCTGCCACGCATGCCTGCATGCCTCCCACCGGCCAGCTGATCTTCAGGTCTCTGCCATGCATGCGCAGGGGTGTGACGCGTGTGGAGGGCATGCACACATGCACGTAGGGATGGGGTGCATGTGGGGGCCCCACGCATGTATGCATGGAGGGAGGGGCACATGTGCAGGTGCTGCATATGCATTGCATTTTGGGGGTTCGCACATGCTTGCATGTCCAGAAAAGGTTAGCCATCACTGACTATATGATGTAGCTGAAAATCCCCTTTTCCAACTAGTTCTTAGTTTAGAGGAACATTTTATCTCCAGCAGACTTAGGACACATGACCCAATCATATTGGCTCACATACTAAATTAAATGTACCAGACTTCACATTTATTTATAAAAATGCATGTGAGATCTATAAAGGAAAAGTAAAGACCTGGGTTATTGCAGCCTGATGCTGTGTTTGCAAGTATGTTCACAGAAAAAAAAAAAGGAAATGGATAGTTGACAGAGTCCTGGAAGGAAGCTTAGAAAATGTGACAGAGAACATTATCACTTCTGTAGTTTCCCATCTGGTGTCTCCTAATATGACATTTTTTGAGCACTAGAAACAGTAGGCCAAGCATTTTATGAATAAGGATGCCTATTTATGGCAACATTTTATTATTTTGTTATTACAACTTTATTTTAAATTTTAAATGTATTGGTTTAAAATTTTTGCCTGTCATTCACCTGTTCAAAACGTACCAGTAAAATACCTTCTGAAGGTATTTTGGTCTAAATAGAAATAAATCATCACCACTCTGGTTGCAGATGTATGAATAACTTCATATCCTCAGTAAAATTCTAAATCATGGTAAATATAAATATAATATAAATATCTGTTATTATTGTAATCTGTAAATTTTTAATAACTCTACCAAACCATTTTAACATAGCTTTTCATACAATAGTTTAGTTGAGAAATAGCAGAGAATAGTTTCCTCCTTGAAAACCGGTGTTAGGTTAACTAGTTGCTCTTCTGTTTTACTTTGTGATTTACAGAGGAGAAGCATTTTAATAGTTCTTAGTAATGTCCTCATTTCCTCATATTATTTGAGAATAATCCAGGAACTAGACTAACAGATTCTGGCCAGGCTCAACTTGTTCTCGCCTTGCTGTCTGGTTTAACCATAGTTTAATTAAATAACAGTCATCGTTAGCAATTTGTAAAATCACCCAGGCATTGCTATGATTATACAAAGCTGTCTGTATTCATAGTTTATTGCCTCAGCAATGGATGCTATAAATTGTTAGCTTGGATAGGCTAAATAAAAGCTTCTGAGCTCTTGAACGTAAGCATGACAGATGAAAAATGGATAGAGAAAGTGCTGGAGTTTGAAACTTGCTACAGTTCATAAAAGGAAATTGTGGTTTCCACTTAACTTTAGGCACTCTTATAGCTTTTTTTTAAAAAAAAAATACTTAAATAGTAGCTTCACATTATCTCAACTTTATGCCATGTTGCTCCTCTTTTGTTTTTTTTCTTTATCTTCTTCTTCAGCTACCCTAACCCTAACATCTCCATCTACTAACCGTTACTCTTTTTCACCATTTTCCACTGGTAAGAAAGAGAGAGAGAGATGGATGAGTTGTGTACATATGCAATAGAATTGTTTTTGTGTACCTATTTAGTTGGGCTATTAATTAATTGTAATTAATCATGATCATTAATCACAATGATTTAATTAATTAAATTAATGTCATTATTGTAGCACAGCTCTTCTTAGCAGTGCAGCCTGAGGCAACACTGGAATGGTATATGGGAATCACCTTGGGAGACAGGAAGAAGAGCCACAGACTAGAAAAATAAAGCCGATATCTTAGCCCAGAGATGGAGAGGGGGTAAGGGAAGTATTTCAGATGAGATCCTAGCTACTTTTCTGGAGAACGATAGTAGAGGCAAAAATACTTTCAGTCTTGCAAGAGTCTGTTAATATAACTTTACAATGAAGATAATATTGGTACAAATACTTTATACTTTTTATGTAGATTGACGTGAAGGGCTCACAATCACAGACATCTCTTATCTGTTATATACATGATTATTGGAAAAAAGAAAACTTCAGCATTGATTTCAACTGGAAATATATGTGTATGTAATTTCAATCTTTTTCCCCCAAACTAGATGGCATGCAGCTGCCAATCTTTCTAAATGACTGGTGATATAGTGCATGAAGTCATCAACTTATGACTTCAATTGGGATCAAAAGCTTGGTTGTTGAGCAAGGCAGTTGCTAGGTGAGATGTCACTGCTTCTTCCAACAACTGTAATCTTGGTGTTCCCAATTGTGGTTGTTAAGCAATCTTGCAGATTGTTAAACAGATGGAGTCCAAGGTAAGGAGCACAGGGTGCCTTGGGATGGATATCTGAGGAAAACCCTATAAGGCCAGACAGAGAACACTCATGGCTTTCCACTCAGGTGGCAAAATCTTCCCCGCTGCAATCCAAATAGGATTATCAGTCCCTAATTACATAGATAGCAATAGAACTTAGAATTATACCACTTCACAGTGTTTCACAGCCCTCTCTAAGTGGTTTACAGAGTCAGTATATTGCCCCCAACAATCTGGGTCCTCATTTTACCGACCTCAGAAGGATGGAAGGCTGAGTCAATCTTGAGCTGGCAGTCAGCAGAAGTAGCTTTTAATATTTGTGTGTGCCTTGTATTGGGTCTCCCTAAGCCTCCCCTACTCTCTGAAATATCTTGTGCACCTTACCTTATTATGTTGTCTCTCTGCTCAGGGAGAACAGATCATATGATGACATTATGTTTGAATTTCAACTCTCTGTGTTTGGGCCTCCAGGGGCGGGGGGGGGGGGAAGGCCATTTTCGCCCTCCCTAGGCTCCAAGAAAGCCTCTGGAGCCTGGGGAGGGTGAAAAACGGGCCTACCAAATATGCTATCATGTGCCAAAAGCGGGCGGAGCGCGGGGTGTGTTTGTCATGCATGTATGCATGGGGGGGGGGGGCTGGCACAAGGTATTGAATTATGGGCGTGAGCATGTACGTGCATGACCCCCCCCCGCGCTCCCCCTGCTTTTGGCACACGACAGCAAAAAGGTTAGCCATCACTGGTATAGCCTTTCCTTGAACCCACTTTAATTTTCTATTTCCTTACTGGAGGGCTAATTCCACGTAAGAAAGAACTGCATCAGCGAAGGTCAGGTGCAACACTACTGTGAGTATGATAGGGACATGTGGACTAAACCTACTTCACTGTTTTATCAAAACATCCAAGTCACTCAAATAACTGTTGTTTCCTCTTTCTCAGATCAAGATGTAGCCACATTACATCCAGCCCAATATGAACAGCAGGGTCTTTGTAATAGTTTCTAAAAATAATGAATTTGCCTGCATGTGATTATGAAATAATTAATATCCTACTGTTTTAGTACTGTCCTTGTTTTCCTCCATCTTTTATTTAAAGTTTCTGTCTTGTTTTATCACGTTTTAAAGTCTTTAATTTTCATTATCTCTTTTATTTAAATACAGCAGTTACAGTGGGGATGGCATCTCAGTCTCTGCTGCTTCTTCCCTTTCTCATAGGAAAGTGGATTTCTATAGATTCAGTGATGAACTATAGAAGCTAAAGCCCAACCTTTTTAGAGAATACCAGCTGGATGAAGGCTGATGTATGGAATAACTCAGAGGTGGTATTCAGCAGGTTCTGACAGTTCTGGAGAACTGGTAGCGGAAATTTTGAGTAATTCGGAGAACTGGTAAATACCACCTCTGACTGGCCCAGCCCCCATCTATTATCTGCCTCCCCAATCCCAGCTGATTGGGAGGAAATGGGGATTTTGCAGTCTCCTTCCTCTGGAGTGGGGAGGGAATGGATATTTTACAGTATTTCTTAGAAAACCAAAGCCACACTATAGCTTTATTTAAAACAAATATTTAGATAAGAAAAATAGATATTAAAATGAAATATTAAATAATATTTATTGGATTGAAAAACAGGATCTAGCTATAGGCTCTCTCTCCCTCTTCCTCCCTCCCTCCCTCACCCCCCTCTCTTCTAACATCTTTCTCTTACACTAATATTGGTCTGTTGTAGATGAGCAAAATGGAAGAGCGATAGGATTACCTAGACCTTATGTAAAATTAATGTGACTTCAAGGGAAAAGATTGCTTTATAACTCATGAGAAAATAACATAACTAGAAAAGGAGACATGGGTATAAAAACAATGCAGATACATTCCTTGAAAAGGAACATAGGTTTGAAATATGAGTTGTGCCAAGGCTTTATCTGTTATTCTAAGAAGCTGATTCTGTACTTTCCTAAGAAAGGAGACCCATAAGGAAGAGTATACATTCTTGAGTATACTACTTCTTCTAAAGGTGTGAACTCTGATATAAATTAATCATTAATAGGGACAAACTGACAGAGTAAACAATTTTTTCTTGTAAATATGCTACAATTTATATATATGTATATGTATGTATATCAATGGTGAAATCCAGCAGGTTCTGACAGGTTCTGGAGAACTGGTAGCGGAAATTTTGAGCAGTTCGGAGAAGTGGTAGAGGAAATTTTGAGTAGTTCGAAGAACCGGCAAATACCACCTCTGGCTGGCCCCAGAGTGGGGTGGGAATGGAGATTTTGCAATATTCTTCCCTCAGGAGTGGGGAGGGAATGAGGATTTTGCAGTATCCTTCCCCTGCCACCCCCACCAAGCCAAGCCCACCAAGCCACACCCATGGAACAGTAGTAAAAAAAATTTGGATTTCACCACTGATAAACAATATATATATGTATATATATATATACACACACACACACACACATATATATATATATATATATATATATATATATATATACACACATATACATATACACATACATACACACACACACACACACATATGTATAGATAAATATAGATATAGATATACAAATTTATACAAATATTATATTTGTATAAAGAAGAATATGATTACCTACTTAACCCAATCTGGCTTTATATGCTAACTCTCCACAATCTCAAAGTATTAATTTTTCTGAGACTGTTCCTAATACTCTAGAAATGTATGGCATCTTGAGTTTTCACCTAGCACACAAAAGAAAGTATGTTGATCAATCAAAAGGCCACCAAATTTCCTTTTTACCATTGTCAAGAATACAATACAATAAAGCCTTGAACAAAGTTTAAAGCTTTGCTTTAGTTCCTATATGTGAAATTAACAACTACTCTGGCAATATTCAATCTTTCCTGTTTGTACATTTCCTAATCTAGCCACGCTCTTATCTTTCAGGAAATCATTATCCAGCATTTAATCTAACAGTTAATCTAGCTCTGCTCAGTTTTACCATGGTTATTATCTGAACAAAAGGTTAGGTTAAAACATACCAGTCATAGATGTTTATCTGTGTGAGAGCCCCTTTGGATTCATATGTCGGTGTCTGAAAGTCTTGGCTGGCACCTTCTGTATTAATGCCATTGTGCTTTTTAAAAATATGAATTATATTTTATCCTGAGTTTTTATTAATAAAACTATTAAATATTTCATGCATGGATTTTGCCTGTTTGTTTATTCTGGTGAACAAATTATGTTTTTGAACAATCACAAACTTAAAGGATGCTAATGGCTACTTCAGTCCCACCCAAAATCAAGCATGCACAGGTAGGAGTTTTGACCCCCTTTTGACAACTTAATCCTCACCCCTTGCCTAAACTTGTTTTGTGACATGGAGAAGGTATTTAAAAGAAAAGAAAAGCTTGTTAGGTCACCAAATCGACCCCTCTGGTTTTAGCAAGAGAGAGTGCATAGCTACAAAAAGTATGAATAATTACGTAGGTTTTTACTCCAGAGGCATAAGGTAATAGAACACAGAATACCAATGCAAAATATGGTGGAATACAAAATGTTCCAGCACCCCCCCTTCAAATTTGAGTATCTTTTAATTTTCTAAAACATAGTTTAATCACTTTTAATTAAAATTGCAGTAAGCAAAGCAATGTGTGAATTCAGAAGCAACAGCCCAGCTATAGGGAAAAATTTAACTAAACCAGTATCTGAAAGTGACTTCAGAAACAATAGTCTGATTATAGAGAAAAACTGATCCTACCAGTTCTACCCACTGGTTTTTTATCACAGGATATCCAAAGATTGGCACAGATGGATTGAGCCATATTTAACATTGCACAATTGTTCCTTTTTCTAAAAAGACGTATGACAAATTGGAGGTGTATATGTATCCGGAACTGTAAGGGGAAAAAGGACCTGCCAACAACTGTTCTTCAGTCAATTCCATATGGCTTCTCTAGATATGTTTTGTTAACCAGGCAACTTCAATTGCTTATCTGAGAAATGTAATATCATATTTATGGCTTGTTTATTTGCAGAGTCTTTCTCCAAGAGTTTTTCTCTTCATCAGCACTTTCTGATGACCTCACAAAGTTGTTGGTCACTTGAGCAATCCAGGAAGCAGAACAAGAAGAAAAGGAGATTTGTATTAAAAGTTTCCTGGCTGCTGAGAACAAAATGGATCTGAATATTGCTTCATTAAAGCAGACAGAAAAACAATTTTAATACTGTTGGGGAAATTAAAAATATGAAATGAATAAAGGGTTCTTTGAGGCACACAATATCACCCATAAGGAAGACTAGGAGGAGAAGTGATATTGCCTTTAAAATTTCGTTTTTAATTGTCGAACCAATTCATTGTTGAAATGATGGATATAAGAAGTTATTTTTTTAAAATTCCACAAATAGTAACATGCAGATTAAATGTCAAGACACAAATTGGATGTTGGTGACTAAGTTCACCATAGAGATGGTATTGCTGGAACCATGTGCATCAACCAATGAACTGCTGGCGTTAATCTTAAACCAATGAAAGTCCATCAGCCAAATATGAAAATACTACTTTATAAGTGGAGTAGGAACTAGAGGTTATATTGATAGTAGCTGGGGTTGGGGCAAAAACAGATAACTTCTGTTCCTGCTCTTTAAAAAACTGTTGGTGGTCTGCACTGGCAATGGGTAATTTGGCAGTGCAGATAAGCTCTTGGATCAGTGTTTCAAACTTGACAATTTTAATATATGTGGAGTTCAAGTATAGCATAGCATAGCATAGCATAGCATAGCATAGCATAGCATAGCATAGC
>WNWU01000016.1:12516496-12535907 GCA_012654045.1 Ptyas mucosa | reverse complement strand
GCATAGCATAGCATAGCATAGCATAGCATAGCATAGCATAGCATAGCGTAGCCTTGGTGGCGCAGCAGACTAAAGTGCTGTTAAGTAGCACCAGCTGCCTGCAATTACTCCAAGTTTGAATCTCATCAGGCTCAAGGGTGACTCAGTCTTCCATCCTTTCCAGGTAGGTAAAATGAGGACCCGGATTTTAGGGGCAATAAGCTGACTTTGTATAAAAAAGAACAATGCTTAAGGGGCCCCGAAAGCCCTATTAAGCAGGTATATACAAAAAGTATGAAGGCTATTGGTTAACACATTGTAAGCTGCCCTGAGTCTCTGGAGAAGGGTGGAATATAAATTGAACCAATAAATAAATAAATAAATAAATAAATAAAGAGTATAGTATAGTATAGTATAACCCAGGAGTGAAATCCAGCAGGTTCTGACAGGTTCTGGAGAACTGGTAGTGGAAATTTCGAGTAGTTTGGAGAACCAGCAAATACCAACTCTGGCTGGCTCTACAGTGGGGTGGGAATGGGGATTTTACAGTATCCTTCCCCTGTCACACCAAGCCACACCATGCCCACCAAGCCACACCTACAGAACCGGTAGTAAAAAAAAATTGATTTCACCACTGGTATAGCCTTTATTGTCATTGTACATCATATATACAGCAAAATTGGTTTAGCCTCTCTGGTGCAATCCATAACAGAAAATACAAAACAACATAAATAGTATAGGAAATAATCCCTATACAAGTAATTGGGAGGAAAAAAGACTGGTCATATGTTTCCGTATGTGCGTGGAGTATGTGATTGTGTTTAAGAGTCTGACAATCCATGGGTAGAAGCTGTTTTTAAACCTTTTTGTCCAGCTGGTTATGCTCCGATGTGTTCTGCCCGATGGTAGAAGCAAAAAGAGACAATGGCCAGGGTGTGAATCATTCCTAAGTATCTTCCTTACTCTGCTGAAACAGCGAGACCTGGTGATGTCATCTAGTGGTGTTAGAGGCAACCAATAGTTTCTTGTGCTGAATTGATCACTCTGTAGTGCCTTCCTTCCGCAGCTGTTAAACCAGCATACCATACTGTTATACAGCATGTGAGGCAGTGGTGAGTTTCAAATTTTTTTACTACTGGTTCTGTGGGTGTGACTTGGTGGGCATGGCATGACATGGCTTGGTGGGCATGGCTTGGTGGGCGTAGCAGGGGAAAGATACTATAAAATCTCCATTCCCACCCCACTCCAGGGGAAGGTTACTGCAAAATCCCCATTTCCTCCCAATCAGCTGGGACTCAGGAGGCAGAGAATAGATGGGGGCAAGGCCAGTCAGAATTTTTACTACCGGTTCTCTGAACTATTCAAAATTTCTGCTACCGGTTCTCCAGAAGTGGTCAGAACCTGCTGAAACCCACCTCTGATGTGAGGACACTTTCTATTGTAGACCGTTGTTCCACCTGATTTTTCCACAGGACTCTAAGGAAATGAAGTCTCTGTTGAATCTACTAACCACCAGGGACATGTTGTTTTTCCAGGTGAGATCTTGACTAATGAGCACTCCTAAGAATTTAAAAGAGGAAACCCTCTCCACACAGCCACCTTCAATATACAGTGAGACAGGTTCCTCTCTGAGCTTCCTGAAATCTAGCACCATCTGCTTTGTCTTGCTAGTATTTAGATGTAAATTGTTTTTTGAACATCATATGGATACCTTCTGGATTTCTTCCCTGTATGCTGATTCGTCCCCTCCAGTTATAAGCCCCAACACCGTTGTGTTGTCTGCAAACTTTATTATGGTGTTAGATGGACTCCCAGAATTCGCCAGCCAGCCAGGCTGCCTTAGATGAAAAAACAAGTGGAATGGAAATAATTTTGATTTTAACAGTTAGAATTTACACTCTTAAAAATGAAATCATTCTATTGTTTCCATATTCCTTCTTCCAGAGATATTATACTTACTAAGCCTCAGTTTCCATATATGGGCAATCTTACTTCATCTAAGAATTTGAATTGATTGACATTTGGTTTTAAAATCAGCCTCTGCTGATCCCACCTTTTTCTGACTTTTAATGCTATTGCTTAATGAGAAACCTGAAACCAGATCGGCGGCTTCTGACCTGGCACTGATCTCACCTAGCTCCTTGGTTTACTGAGGAGCTGAGGGAGATGAAGTGCCAGAAAAGACGCCTAGAGAGTAGTTGGAGGGCCAGTCTTTCTGAATCCGACCGGACACTGGTAAAATCTCACATTAAGAATTACCTAGTGGCAATAAAAGCAGCAAAATGTACATATTTTGCTGCTCTTATTGCATCATCAGATAATCGCCCGGCTGCCCTGTTTAGGGTGACCCACTCCCTGCTCCACCAGGAAGTGCGGGAGGACCCCTTGGAGGGTAGAGCTGAGGATTTTGTTCAATATTTGCATGACAAAATCACTCAGATTCGGGAAAACCTGGACTCCGATTGGGTAGTTTCAGGGGGGATGACTGAGGCAGGTCTTGAGATTGTTACCTGGGATGAGTTTGATCCTGTGATCCCTGACGACGTGGACAGGATTCTGGGTGGACTGAACGCGACCACATGTTTATTGGACCCTTGCTCCTCCTGGTTAGTGCTGGCTTCCCAGGGATTATAAACACTTCGCTGGGTGAGGCTGACTTCAGGGGATTATAAACGCTTCGCTGGGTGAGGGTGACTTCCCCGCTGCATTGAAAGAGGCGGTGGTGAGGCCCCTCCTCAAGAAGCCTTCCCTGGACCCAGCAGTGTTGGCTAATTACCGTCCGGTCTCCAACCTTCACTTTATTGCGAAGGTTGTTGAGAGTATGGTTGCGCGACAGTTCCCCCGGTACCTGGATGAAGCAACGTATCTGGGTCCGTTCCAGTCGGGCTTCAGGCCTGGGCATAGCACAGAAACGGCATTGGTCGCGTTGGTCGATGATCTCTGGAGGGCTCGGGACAGGGGTTGCTCCTCTGTCCTGGTCCTATTAGACCTCTCAACAGCTTTTGATACCATCGACCATGGTATCATGCTGCACTGGTTGGAAGAGTTAGGGGTGGGGGGGCACTGTATTATGGTGGTTCTCCTCCTTTCTCTCTGACCAGTTGCAGTCTGTATTGGCAGGGGGGCAGAGGTCGACTCCAAGGCACCTCATATGTGGGGTGCCACAAGGGTCGGTCCTCTTGCCCCTTCTGTTCAACATTTATGTAAAGCCGCTGGGTGAGATCATCCGTGGTTTTGGGGTGAAGTACCATCTGTACACTGATGACACCCAGCTGTATATCTCCACCCCGGACCACCCCAATGATGCCCTTGAAGTGATGTCCCGGTGTCTGGAGGCCGTGCGGTTCTGGATGGGGAGGAACAGGCTCAGGCTTAACCCATCCAAGACCAAGTGGTTGTGGTTTCTGACGTCCTGATATAGTCAGTTGACGCCATTGCTGACTATTGGGGGCGAATCACTGGCCCCCACAGAGAGGGCTCACAACTTGGGCGTCCTCCTGGATTCACGGCTGTCTTTAGAAGAGCACTTGATGGCTGTGACCGGGAGGATTTTTCATCAGGTCCGCCTGATTCAGCAGTTGCGTCCCTTTCTGGACCGGGACTCCCTACACACTGTCACTCATGCCCTCGTCACCTCCTGCCTGGACTACTGTAATGCTCTCTACATGGGGCTCCCCTTGTGGCCGCGCAGGTGGTTATGGGAGCAACATGGTGCTCCCACGTGACACCCCTCCTGCGCGAGCTGCACTGGCTCCCAGTGGTCTTCCGGGTGCGCTTCAAGGTTTTGGTTACCACCTTTAGAGCACTCCATGGCTTAGGACCACTTACAGGACCACCTACTACCACAAACAGCCTCCCACCGGCCGGTATGCTCTCATAGAGAGGGGCTCCTCCGGGTGCCATCAGCCAAACAATGTCGACTGGCGGCCCCCAGGAGGAGGGCCTTCTCTGTGGGGGCACCCACTATCTGGAACGAGCTCCCCCCGGAGATAAGGAGGATCCCGGATCTGCGTACTTTCCAATGTGCTCTTAAGACCTTCCTATTCCAGCAAGCCAGCCTGGCCTAACTTTCTCCCCTTTTCTTTTAAATTTCTTTTAAAGTTTTTAAAGCGAAATTTTAATTTGTTTTAAATTATTGGGATTTTTAACTGTCTCGGGCTAAATTATTTAATTTGCTTTTAATTATGTTTTTAACTTTTGTATTTATGTATTTTATTCTGTGCCTGTTCACTGCCCTGAGTCCTTCGGGAGTAGGGCGGTATATAAATCTCATGAAATGAAACGAAATGAATGAAATGAAAGCTTTCAACTATTACAAAACTCCAGCTAATAAGATAACCATAGTGGATTTTGGATATATTTTTTTTGCTTCAAAGATAGTTCTTTAAAGATATTGAAAAGCTATTTTGTTGCATGCTACATTAAATTAAACATAAACCATCTTCTTACATAGTTTCTCTCTCCTAAAGGGGAAAAAAAATGCTGCAGTGATTCACTTCCTAAAATGATAGAGCAAGGCAAGGCTATTTTTTTTAAAATTCCAAGTCGATCATTGGAAAGCTTTCAGAATGGAACATCACAAGACCTTGTGTATGTATGTGTTGACCACTCTGGAGGAATGCTTCTCTGTAGACGAAACATCATGTTTTCCTTACTACACGGACAGTGAGGGTGAAGAAAAGCCCACTGAAAGAAAAAAAAAAACCCGTTTCTTTCTGCAGTGCTGAGCAACGTCATCTAAGAAAGAATTGCTTGTTCTTGGTATAATACACATATCTCTGGCCAAACAGGATATGGGTGTTAAATGCCCAGAACACTTAAGCCTGAGGAAAAGGCAGGGTGTACTATAGCACAGTGTGGTTAGAATGTGTTGAAATTCATTTTATAACACATTTTAGGTTAGGCGTATAGTACTTGGAAACACAGAACAATTTGTAAAATTTGGGTTGCTTTGTCAAAGTTCCCTGCTCTCATAGGTCCTGGGCCTGCTTTATGTTTTTGTGACTTCATGTGTGCTCATAACCAGTGTGTCCTTCTCTTTACTAATAAATAAAAAAAGTAGAAAACCTCTGCCACTGCCTTTGATAACTCATCAGGAGATGAGTGAAATAGAATAGATATAGAATAACAGAGTTGGAAGGGACCTTGAAGGTCTTCCAGTCCAACCCCCTGCTTAGGCAGGAAACCCTACACAACCTTCATCTACAATTAGTACAAAGAGAATCATGTCTTCATCTATTAAGATATTTCATGAAATTTGTCAAGGATTCCTTTTATTTTCTCTTTTATTTAGCTTGGTATCTGAAACAGAGGCACATCTTTTTAAGGAGAAATCAAATGAACAAACAAGGGGAGAAAAAAAAGAAAAGAAAAAAATATCTCAGAAATATATTATCAATAAGCGGACATGGTAATTCCTGGATAGGATGAATGAGATTTTAAACTACATACAAAGAACTCTGAATTTAATGGGCATGTACCAAATCAGATTGTACTGTTATTTTATTTTTTTTAATTTGATTTATATGCCACCCTTCTCTGGAGACTCAGGGCGGCTTACAATGCATTAAGCAATAGCCTTCATACTTTTGTACTGTATATTTATACAAAGTCAGCTTATTGCACCCACAATCTGGGTCCTCATTTTATCTATCTTAGAAAGGATGGAAGGCTGAGTCAATCTTGAGCCTGGTGGGATTTGAATTTGCAGTAATTGCAGGCAGCTGATCTTAATAACAGTTAATGACACTGTTTTAGTCTGCTGAGCCACCATCCATCCTGTTAAGATGGATATACTGCAACATCCCAGATTTATAGTGCCTTTGTACTTTCAAGCTTTTTCTCTATCAACAAAATGGAATCCATATAATTCTGTCTGCCAAAGGATCAATGTTCTTGTAGGGCATGGCTGGGCCTGCAGTCTAAAAGTTTGGAAGTCTCAGCTATAGCTGGAATTGCCCTAAATGGATCTACATCACGTAGCTCTCACTTTCTGCCTTGTGGAACAATTTGATAGTGATCAGAAAATATAAGATGGAGGCTTCAATTTAAAACTGAATTAATTATTGAAAATGCAGTATGTTAATATTTTTTTCTACTGTTTCTTTTTTTTACCTTGGTTTATTTTATTTATTTATTTAAATTTTTATACCACCCTTCTCCTTCCGGACTCAGGGCGGTGAACAGCCAACTAAAACAACTGTATACAAAAGTTAAAATGAATTTAAAATAATTTATAAAAATTTGGCCCATAATTTAAAACGATTCAGTTAAAATCCATATTATACATTTAAAACCCAAATGGAGTCAGGCCAGCCTGGCTAGCTGAAAAAAGTAGGTTTTAAGTGCCCGACGAAAAGTCCGGAGGTCTGGGATCACTTGTATCTCTGGGGGTAGATTGTTCCAGAGGGTGGGCGCCACCACAGAGAAGGCTCTCCCCCTGGGGGTCGCCAGCCAACATTGTCTGGTGGACGGCACCCTGAGGAGGCCCTCTCTGTGGGAGCGAACTGGCCGGTGGGAGGCAATTGGTGGCAGAAGACGGTCCCATAGATACCCGGGTCCTAAGCCATGAAGCGCTTTAAAGGTGGTTACCAACACCTTGAAGCGCACCTGAAAGTCCACTGGAAGCTAATGCAGCTCACGCAGGAGAGGTGTCACATGGGAGCGCCCCGTTGCTCCCATAATCCCCCGCGCGGCTGCATTCTGCACCAGTTGGAGCCTCCTGGTGCACCCCAAGGGGAGCCCCATGTAGAGAGCGTTACAGTAGTCCAGACGAGAAGTGACGAGTGCTTGAATGACTGTGCATAGGGAGTCCCGACCTAGAAAGGGACGCAACTGGCATATCAGGCGAACCTGATAAAAAGCCCCCCTGGCCATGGCCATCGTATGCTCTTCTAAAGACAGCCATGAGTCCAGGAGGACGCCCAAGTTGCGAGCCCTTTCCTTGGGGGCCAATGATTCACCCCCAATAACCGGTGATGGCACCAGCTGGCTATACCGGGACACCGGCAGCCACAGCACTTGGTCTTGGACGGGTTGAGTTGGAGCCTGTTTCTCCCCATCCAGACCCGCACGTCCTCCAGGCACTGGGACATCACTTCCAAGGCATCGTTGGCATGGTCTGGGTGGAGATGTACAGCTGGGTGTCATCAGCGTACTGATGGAACTCCACCCCAAAACCACGGATGATCTCACCCAGCAGCCTCACATAAATGTTGAACAGGAGAGGTGAGAGGACCGACCCCTGTGGCACCCCACAGACAAGGTGCCTTGGGGTTGACCGCTGCCCCCCTGTCAACACAGATTGCAACCGGTCGGAGAGATAGGAGGAGAACCACCGCAAAACGGTGTCTCCCACCCCCAATCCCTCCAGCCGGTGCAACATGATACCATGGTGATGGTATCAAAAGCCGCTGAGAGATCTAACAGGACCAGGATAGGGGAATAACCCCTACCCCGAGCTCTCCAGAGATCATCCACCAACGCGACCAATGGTTTAGTTTGTTTCTGTTTTCTCTTCTTTGCAATTTGTATTTTTTTTTAAAAAAAAACTCTTAATATTAAATGATAAAAACCTGTCTAAAAAAATGCTAATATGGGAGCATCATTTATTGTATATTTAAAATGGGAATTCCTATGTAATCCTCACAGGTGCATATCTATAAATAAATGATATATCACAAAAATGCCCCTTCTTTGGACAAGGCTCACAGAGATGTGTCACATTCCCTAAACATGAAGAAGGTCTCAAAATATACTTTCCTTTACCTTGGTAGTAAGTTAAAGTGGGGGAAATCAGGGTAGATATAAATATAATACAAATATCTGATATTATTATAATCTGTTTTCTGTAAATTTTTAATAATTTACAAACCATTTTAATATAGCTTTTCACATAATAGTTTAGTTGAGAATTAGCAGAGAAGAGTTCCCTCCTTGAAAACCAGTGTGAAGTTAGTTAGTTGCTCTTTACTTCTGTTTTCCTTTGTGATTTACAGAGGAGAAGCATTTTGATAGTTCTTAGTGATGTCCTCATTTCCTCATATTATTTGAGAATAATCCAGGAACCAAACTAAGATTCTGGCCATGCTCAAAATGTTCTGGCCTTGCTGTCTGGTTTAACCATAGTTTCATTAAATAACAGCCATTGCTAGCAATTTGTAAAATCACATGCACCACCAAACAGCAATTTATACCATACTTTTCAGTGGTGCATTACACAGATATCCAACAAAGCCAAGAATCCCTTTGAGGATCTGTAAAGTTCTAGTATTTCAAACTAAAGGAAATACAACCTTTTGCCTGTTCCCCAGATGAACTACATTTTGTGTGGTCTACATCCGGCCTGCTGATGCTATAATTAAATGACAGATCAGTGACTCATATTGATGATGTGTGGGTGAGATTTGGAGATTCTTCATCTTTAGTTCTGGATAGAATTGCAATTCTCCAGACAGAACTGGTATCCAATTAGGATACCATGGCTCTTGCTTGAAGAGCAGGTGAGAGCTGTGACCAGGACAGGTTTTGCCCAACTCCTAGACTGGGAAACCCTGCCCAAAGTCATTCGTGTTTTGATCACCTCTTGCTTGTACTATCGCAGCAGGGTCTTCTTGAAGACCATCTGAAAGTTAGAGTTAGTTCAGAATGTGTCAGTGCTGAAAGTCATGTGTGCACTACAGTATATCTACGTAAAGCTACTGCTTAGTAAACTGCAGTGGATTTCTATAGGCTTCAGGATACAATTTAAGGGGCTAGTTATCATCTATAAAGACCTTCATAGCACGGGGCTATTTGTGGCACTGCCTATCTTCAGTTATATCCAGAGGTGGGATTCACTTACCTTCCCTACCTTCCCTTGCAAAAATGAGAGGGCACACAGTAATCATGCATTACATCCAGGTGAGTGGGTGGAGCCTCCTGTAGTCGCCACTACTGGTTCGCATGAACTGGAGAGAACCGGCTGAATCCCACCACTGGTTATATCTGCCTAGCCAATAAGATCCAACAGAATATTCGTGTATTTCCCAAAAGACTGAACAAATTTGCAGAGAAGTTGCCTCCAATATTCAGGTTTTTTCCCCCTTCTCCCTTTCCCAATCAAGTTGAAATCCCAGCAATACATTTATGATATATAAAGTGGCAGAAATTGTTCCTAGGGCAGTTCTTAAAAATCCTCTCATGCTAGGAGCCAGAAAAAAACAAACTATTTCTGCCATTTCTATAGAATTTTAGTGTCAGTCATTTTCACTACATCGTTTCTGAGAACAAACGCTCTGCCTTCAACTGGTCCACTGTATTCCTGAAAATAGATAAGTATGTAGGAGTTATCTCATAGTTCAGTGTAGTTTCCATGATGAGGTGTCTCCCAGACTATTTAGTATATGGCTCTGGTTACAGAATGGAGGAACTGGATTTATCATTTAAGAATCATCCTCATTATTATTATTTTTATTTGTATTATCCTGTTTCCCCCAAAATAAGACATCCTCTGATAATAAGCCCAATCGGGCTTTTGAGCACATGGCAATAAGGCCAAGCTTGTTTCAGGGTTCAAAAAAATATAAGACAGGATCTTATTTTCGGGGAAACATGGTATTATGTTGGCTCCTTATTATATAAAGGTCAAAACTAAAAAGAAGCTGTTGGTTTTGGTGTTTTTCTCTTCCCTTCTTCCTTTTTTAAAAATTTTCATGCCATGCATTTTAGATTAGCTAACCCTACAGAAAGTAACATATTAGATTAAGAATACTAACAAATAATATTTTTAATGATATTCTGTGTACCCATATTGTCCTTCCTTCAAGCAGTTCAAAGACTAACTATGAACTTATGCCATTAATATACAAAATATGTTTGAAAGATTATTTAGATTGACCTAACCCTAGGCTGGGATGTGGTGGCTCAATGGCTATGATGCTGAGCCCTTTGGTCAGGTCAGTAGTTCAGCAGTTCAAATCCCTAGTGCTGTGTAATGGGGTGAACTCCCGTTACTTGTCCCAGCTTCTGCCAACCTACCAGTAGCAGTTCAAAAGCACATAAAAAATGCAAGTAGAAAAATAGGGACCACCTTTGGTGGGAAGGCAACAGCATTCCGTGCACCTTTGACATTTAGTCATGCTGGCTACATGACCACGGAGACGTCTTCAGACAGCGCTGGCTCTTTGGCTTTGAAATGGAGATGAGCACCACCCCCTAGAGTCAGGAACAACTAGCACATATGTGCAAGGGGAACATTTACCTTTAATTCTAGGCTATATACCCATGATGGCGAACCAATGGCACGCGTGCCACAGGTGGCACGCGGAGCCATATTAGTGGGCACGCCAGCTCAGCTCTGGGGCGCATGCGCCTGCCAGCCAGCTGATTTTTGGGCCTTCTGGGCCCACCAGAAGTAGGGAAACAGGCTGTTTCCTGCCTCTGGAGGGACTGGGGTGGGTAGGGAAGGCCCGTTTTTCTTTCATACCTGGCTCCAGATCCTGTCTTTATCTGGGAAAAGCAAAAACAGCCTTTCACACTCCCTTGGAGGCCCTACGGAGGCTGAAAGGGCCCATTTCCTGACTTCCGGTGGGACAGGAAGTGACTTTTTTGCTGTTCCCTGGCCTCCAAAGACTCCTAGAGAGGCTCCTAGAGATTCCTAGAGAGGCTCCTAGAGACTCCTAGAGAGGCTCTGGAGGCTGGGGACAGCAAAAAATGTTACTTCCTGTCCCACTTTCAGCCTCCGTAGGGCCTCCAAGGGAGTGGGAAAGGCTGTTTTTGCCCTTCCCAAATAAATAGACAGGATCTGGAGCCAGGTAAGAAAGAAAAATGGGCCTACCAGGCCATCATGTGCCTGGAGGGGAGGAGGGGGGTTGCGCGCACATGCGTGTGGGCACCTGCACGCACGACCCTCCCCCACCCCACCCCCTCCTGGCACGCGATGGCAAAAAGGTTAGCCATCCCTGTTATATACAAAGCCTTATGGAGAAGCATGTATCTCCAAACTGTCCTTATTCTCTGAATCAACTGGTATAATATGTAGGAATTTGGTGAAGAAATATAATTTATCAATAATTAGCATATTTTGAAAATATAACCATACATAGAGATACACACACACACACATATATTTTAATTTCATATTGGTAATGTTTTATTCATTGAAGGTTCCTGAGAAAATAATGCCTGTGTTTATGTGTCTCCAACTAGTAAATTTAGATTACTATATACTCAGGTCTTCTGATCTAGCAGTTTGATTTCCTGATTTGTGCAGTGCATTGTAAATCCACACCTTAATGATAAAACCATAGTCACACTATTGGTTTCCACTGTGGACAGAAGAAAACTTTCTTTTAGACTTAGAATAAAACCAACAGTGACACTCTTGCAGAGGTAACCACATTGTGGCAGGAAAAAGCTCATGATTGGGGGTTCATGATAGAAGGAGGGTATTTTCCCCCCTCCGTCTATCTTAAAATATGAACAGGTGGGGTTTTTAAAAATATTTTCCATCTCTCATCTTACCATGACACCCCTTGTTCCGAATGTCCAGAGAGTACATAAGTGTGTTGAAATGAGCCTTGAAATATTCATCTTCCCATCGTCCTAAGGAAAAGATCAACCATGAGACTTTACTTGGCAATCATTCTAGCTATTTCTTTTCTGGAGAACTTCAAAGTCCTTATTATCAGAGGTATGTTTTGGTTCCTCCCCCCTTTTCAATTTAAGAGTAGCATCTGAATTGCTATTCCTAGCTGGGATAATATTTGTACTACATGCTCTTCTAGAAGTAAAATCAGTTTCAATGCGATCTGAATTTCTCTCTGGATTTCTGGTCCATTTTCTGTCAGTTTAAGAGATTAAACCTTTTATAGATGTTTTTATAGATGTATAAAAGAGTTGATTTGAAGTCTTTAATGTCTATTAAGATGGTGTGATCTCATGGAACTATTCTTCAAATAGTTCTGATAATTAGCTGTGCAACCCCTTTAAAGTGTGCGAAGTATTAAATATAGCTTTAATACTTTTTCTTGAATACAATCTTGCCATTAGGCTCTATGCCCTGGTAGAACATTGTAGTGCCAATTTTCATATATGTGCACAACTCCTTGAATGCACAGAAAGCTGTGTAGATTTGGTCACCAATTTTGCAAGTGGGTCCTTGATTTTTTGGTTGCAAATGGATACCAAAAAAGGCACCTGAATAGGCAATCAATTTCATTTGTTTGCCATCTTTTTGTCTTCTTTTTCTTTCCTCCATTAAATAAAGACATCTTGGAATTCAGCCTCCATGTTCATGAAACAGAGTGAGCAATTTTTCTTATTCATAAGGAAAAGAATCCGTTATGAATTGGAAGAATGTCTTTTTGATCCTCATAAGTCTGTATATGAGTAGGGGTTTGATCCTGTTACAATTATATTTACAGATCGTGGATAAAGTATTTCCATTTTTATTAGGTCTCAAATCTGACTTAAAGGTTTTTGAAGCATTCATTAGGCAAACTATACCTGAGCACACAAGAGATACAAACTTAAAGTAAACCGCACCAAACTCGATCGCAGGAAATATGACTTCAGCAACAGAGTGGTCAATGCCTGGAATGCACTACCTAACTATTTAGTTTCTTCTCCAAACCCCCAAAACTTTAACTTTAAACTGTCTATTGTTGACCTCACCCCATTCCTAAGAGATCTGTAAGGGGCATGCATAAGCACACCAACATGCCTACCGTCCTTGTCCTAATGTCCCCTTTTATTCGTATCCATTTCATGTATTAATAATCATGTTTATACTTATATCTGTTATCTAATACATGCTTGACAAAATAAATTAAAAAAAATAAACTATAATGGATGTTTAATCATTTAAACATCCTATATTGGAAAAGCTTGTATTTTAGTTTCACAATTGTGCTCTCACTAGTTCTGATTCAGTATCTTGGATATGATTTACTTTTGCCAATAGGCATAGGAATCTACTTCTTGTGTGGGTATAATCTCACTGTGTTTATTCTTTAAATAAATTAAAGTATGTGTCCTGCATTGTTGGAGAATTGGAAAGAATATTCTGCAAATTAATGCCAAATAATAAGCATTTTTTTAAGGAAAACAAATGTTCCTATGCTGCTAAACTATGATTACTAAGAAGTATAAAATTATCTATTATATATATATATGTGTGTGTGTGTGTATAATATATAAAATATTTATATCCGTATGTATGCATGTACATCTAAAATGCTGTTCAGATGTAATCTTGATATCTGAAGGAGTAGTATGTATACCTATGTGAACAGACAGGATTGAAAAAAATGGGAGGGAAGGAAGGAAGGAAGAAAATTACCTCCTTCAAAGAACTGATTGATTGAAACTATTGGATAAAGAATGAAAATACCTCCAGGAATTAGATGGTACATGTGTAAAGTTTGAAAATCTGACAACAACAAAATACTTTCAACATTTTTTTTTGCACATGGTTTTTTTTAAGGAACCTTAGGGAGTCAACCTCTGGCAATTAACTCCTGTGCAAACCTGCATACAGAAGAAATAAACATTAAACAACTTGAAAATTACGAAATGCATCACCATCCCAGAAAAGTTGTGATGTGAGTATCTTATCTTCAATTGTAGGCCTGGAAAAAAATGTTCTATCACCAAAAATGGAAAGAGATATCAAAACACATATGTATATAATTGTATAGGTGTTAATAGACCGAACAGTTATTTAATCACCCAAATAACTGTCTGGTGATTGGAGGGAACAAAACGAGGAAAAACACATGTTATTGCCTATATATCTTCTTTTATTGGAGACACAAAATAAAAACTGTAGTTCCCCAAGTCATTTAGAACAGGGGTCTCCAACCTTGGCAACTTTAAGACTTGTGGACTTCAACTCCCAGAATTCCTCAGCCAGCTTTGAAGTCCACAAGTCTTAAAGTTGCCAAGGTTGGAGACCCCTGATTTAGAATACACTGTATACGTCCAAAGATATTTGAGTACAACTTGGTAAGAGGAAGCCCCATTAGGTTAAGGTACCAAAAATCAGGAGGAGATTGTAGCATATTTTCTGATTAAAAAGCATTAGCTTGTGAGTTGTAGCTCCTATTATCAGATGCCACTCTATGCATTTGGTGAAGTGAACTTCAGCTTACAAAAATTTATTCCTTTTAATAAAATGTGTGTCTAGTAGCAGAAAAGGTGCTACTAGAGTTGTTCAGACTATTTTAGTACACCTTTATAAGGTATTTCTATGACAGATCAACCAAATGCTCCTAATAACTTAAGACCTGACAGCAGGGTTGAAATGCTACTGGTTCGCATCGGTTCTGGCGATCAGGTAGTGACAGTGGCGGGTGGTTTGGAGAACTGATAGCGGTGGCAGTGCAAGGCTCCGCCCACCTGCCCGGACACCGTTTTTTACCCTCTGCGCATGCGCAGAGGGTCCAAAAGCACATGTGATGCGGCGCATACACTTCCGAACCAGTTAGGAAGGTAAATAGATTTTACCCCTGGCTGACAGTAAATATTAAAGGCTTTTTTATTTGTCTCTAGCACTTGGTGTTCACAAATACATTTTAAATTACAGTCGCTATCATCTCTAATCACAGGCTATGCTTACCTAAGTTAGTGAGTTAGTGCTCAGAAAGAGGAAGCTAGGTTAGCTGCTATGTTCTTCAGTACTTGCCAGCTCCATGCTGATAATATTTAATTCAGCCAGTTAAAGTCTCTGTCAGCTGCCAATGCTGTTCCCTATAATTATGGTATATAACCTATATCTTTGCTTATGCACCCTTTAATCTGTATCTGGTATCATATATTGACTTTAGGGCTGAAAGTTTACCTACATTCTCAACAAACCTCTTACTATATTGAAGTACTTTTCACTGCTTCCTACTTTTAGGAACTAAGTGAAGCTAGATAATAAAAATAAAAGTCTAGTCAATGTAGGAGCCAAGAAAATGCACAGAAGTTGGTAGGCTAATTTCAGGCTCATACAGGACAATAATTCAGCCATTATTCAAATCCCTGATATTTATTACAAAATCAAGATTGCTATTTTAGTCTCATGTGTGACTAAACTAAACACTGTGAAACTATGCACTAAATTGTAATGCTTATCAGTCCAATTAAGGTTATTGGAAAGTTTGTAATTCGTTATAATTTGGAAATTTTGCAAGTAGTAATGTGGCAGGTGTGAAAGGAGGAAGCAAACAAGGTGTCAGTGACAGAAAGTTGGAATAATAATAATAACAGCAATTCTTAAACTGTGTAAATCTTTTGACTTAAGTGAACAAAGCTGATTATATTAATAATATTTGAAGTCTCGATTTTTTAAAGATACTATTTTGTGGCATTTTAAAGATGAATAAATGTATTATCACATAATATTTTAAGGATTTAAGTAAATCCTTCACAATAGAATAGAGGCATGAATATCCAGAACAAATATGTAAATTGATTTTAAGAATGTTTGAATGAATGTGAAATACTACCAAATGTAGTTGATTCATATGTATTATTTAATATCCAGTCACTGAACAATGAATATATGATCAACAGCAGAAGCTAAAATCAGAACTTTTTATCCTATTGGTTTCCAATAATATTACCTTCCATCACTATCTAGTGCTGGTATAGACCAAGGGTGGGTTCTACTTACCTTTGCTACCAGTTCGCAACAGGGCTGCATGCGTGCTCTTCTGCACATGCGCAGAAGCGTTCTGATGATGTCGGGGTCAGTGGGTGGAGCCTCCCGCTGGTTTTACTACCGGTTCTATAGAACTGGTAGTAAACCGGGGGCAACTCATCATTGGTATAGACCTTAAAATATTACTTCAACATTCTTTTGACTTGATTTTTATTTTCTTGTAGTTTAATTACCAGAAGAGGAGTCAAGATCTGTGTGCCACATGATGCCCCCTGGGTGAATAATGTCATCAGAAAATTGAACCAAAGAAAGCGTAAAACAAGAGACTTTAAAAACCTACGTAGAACTAATACCCGGACAAACAGAACAACTACATAATGTTTGCAAATTACTTACAGGAAATAAAAATTCAAAACCATTAAAAATTTTATTGGAATAAATTCACTGCTATACCCAGAACTTATTGATTTTTGAGCTTTTGGTGCTGGCCGTGGACTTAATTACTTCAGACTTGTGTGATTTATATTCATTTTGTAAACCAAATCAGTCACTATTTTCAGAACTTTTTCTAGATTGGATTCTTAATAGGATTTTGGTTGTTCCAGCAGATTCATTAGCTAAAGCATTATTCTGGGTAGCTTTCATGTTTTGCTGCTGGATAATCCGAAAGGTTCCCACAATTATAAAACAATGGAATTGATGGAATACCCATTTTTGGCAGAATAGGGAGAAGCCTTGGAAATAACGAGAATGTCACACTTAGAGAATGATGTGAGTCTTTAAGGAATGTGTCCATTGCCAAACTTCTTTCCGAGTTAGTATCTATGCCATATCACTATATCACCATTTTAAATAGTCTATCAGTAAATCACTGCCTTTTTCTTAACATTCCAATTATCAGAATAATTTTGGTATTATCAAGGTTGCAGATAGAAAAAAGACTCAGGCATTGGCTGCTGTTCAAAAGCTAAACGGAAGAAAGCAGTATCAACAAAAAGTTTAAAAATAAGTATGTGTACAGATATGTACATTCCTTTTGCTAGGAACATTTCATAGATGATAATACTACATTAATCTATATCATGTTTTAACCATGCTATGTTGAATAAGCCATCTTACAATAAGCTAGATCCAAACAAATTACCTTATTGTTTACCACAATGTATGATTCAGTCATTGCCTGTGACTGTCATTCTTTTCTGATATATTTTTTCAATCCCTCAATGTTTAAAGTTAACTTTCTTACCAATTGGCACTTAAACTAGGATTGTTATTCCTTTGTGTATTACATTAATGATTTAATATTTAATGTTAACTTACTTATCCATAGTCCAATTAAAATAAATATTACAGAATTGAATAGATACAATGTATTGAGGATATTTAAAGATATTAAAATCTTGGTTCATTGATGAACTATGTTTATTGTAAATCAATACAAAAACATTCACATGAATGTATTTTCATTTAATTCTTAATTTTACAACATCTAAGATTAATGTACTTTTATCATGCTTTTATTATTATGCATTTAATTTATGTACTTTTATCATGCTTTTATCATGCCTTTAAATAAAGTTATTATTTTATAGGCATTTAAAACTATATATTTTATAATATAAAATATTACGTTGCTAACAGTGAGCAGAATTTATGGGAAGATCTGCAGTAAAAATCCTTCAGTCACAAATAGATTATTCCTACCCCCAACTATGGTTTTGTTTTTCTTAAGCTCAATTTTCGATTACTTAAAGTCTATTACCAGGAAAGCAAAAGATGGTATGAAAAGCAGTTTTGATTATTTCCAAAAGTATACTTCTCATCACCAATCCTTCCTCATAGGAATCATTTTTCCAATAAGCAAAGAAGTAATATTATTCCATATAACTCAGCCAGCCTACTAAATATTCATCTCCACAAGTGCCTCAAACTGGATTGAGCCTGTTCTTTACAAGTTAATAATTTTATCCAGTCTGTCCCGTTAAGAGTTATAATTTGGGAACAATCATCAGATGGGCTAGGAAAATAAGACTACTAGGACCTGAAGTTGTTTCAGGGGAACATCTCTACTTTAAAAGTAGCATCCATTAACTTTGGCAACAGCAGACAGAGTAATTCTCTCAATGAAACATTTCCAGGTAGCTAAACATTCATCAGTTGGTATGCAGCAACTCTGTCTTGATACTCATCTGTGTTTAATGCTGCCCTGAAATCTTTGAAAAGCACATGCCTTGTTAACTGTGCAGTGCAAGCCAGTTTGAGCCAACATGGGACCAGTTTAGTTGACCTTTGTCAAGTTCTTCCTTCTGAGGAAGGAGATTTGAGTTCAGGCAAGTAAAATGTAGACTTTTGCCTCCTGGAACGGGCTTTTTAAAACTGAATGCTTTACAGGCTTTGCACACTCTGTTATTTGTGTGAAGTGAGTTTGGGAATTAATGAAAGAGAAAAGAAGCTATTATATCTCACCAATATGGGATGAGGTAATATATCTTGAGACCATTTTCAGAGCTGTTCTTTTGAAAAATAATTACCAGGAATAGCAAAAGCACATTGAAAGACAGCAACATATTATGTATGTCTACTCCAGTGGTGGGTTTTAATTTCTTTTACTACGGTTCTGTGGGTGTGGCTTGGTGGGCATGGCATGGCTTGGTGAGCGTGGCTTGGTGGGCATGGCAGGGGAAGGAAACTGTAAAATCTTCATTCCCTTCCCAATCCAGGGGAAGGTTACTGCAAAATCCCCGTTTCCTCCCAATCAGCTGGGACTTGGAAGGCAGAGAATAGATGGGGGCGTGGCCAGTCAGAATTTTTACTACTGGTTCGTCGAACTACTCAAAATTTCCGCTACCGGTTCTCCAGAACTGGTCAGAACCTGCTGAAACCCACCTCTGGTCTATTCTCAGACAAACTAAAAAACAGAATAACGAAAGAAAAACGGAATAACCGAGACCAACCATGCTATACTTCATAAAAAAAAATTTTAAATCCTTTCATTCTGGATAGGTTTATCTTATGCTCTGGCCCAGCCTCCCAGGAAAGAATAATTTTTTAGTGCCTTGCAGAAGGCCTTGGGGCAGGGAGATTTATATGTTCCCCACCTCCTGCGTCTTGCCAAGAACATTGTTCTGTAGAAAGGACTCAAGGTATGTCCTTTGTACTTGGTCTGGGATGTAGCTAGATAATCCTGCAAATAACCAGTAATCAGCACCTTGAATTTCTCTAGACACCTATAGAAAATCATTGCAACTTTTACAATAGTGGTGTTAGATAGGCATATCAATGTGCATCTTATAACTACTCCAGCCACCACGCACTGGGCCAATTGCAACTTCTTGGTGGGTTTCAAGGGCAGCCTTATATATTGCAGTTTTGCAATAGAAAAGGGGATGTGACCAGGCTATAGAAAGAACTTTGATAGTAACATTTGCTTGGCCTAGGAAGAGATATCTCTCTCTCTGGATATCATCAATGTATTGTTCGTATTTGACCCTGTGTGAAGAATGACCTTACTACTGTAAGTGGCTTCATGTAGATTCTGAAGTAGAAATATAGTAATTTACTCCCATCAACACCAAGTTGAAAACACCAAGAGGGGAATAATATATATATATATATATATGTATATATATATTTGTTTTCTGAGGTTTTCGCGGGTGTTTGTATGTAGGTCTTTGGTTATTCGGGTTTTCTCCCGCGTAAAATTGGAAGTGTCTTGGCGACGTTTCGACGAAGTCTCATTCGTCATCTTCAGGCTGGTGTTCTCGGCTTCGTGCTTCCAGGAGCAATGTGCACACATTGCTCCTG
>WNWU01000016.1:12505741-12516096 GCA_012654045.1 Ptyas mucosa | reverse complement strand
AAAAACAAATATTGTACCTTTACAGGGAGGATACATGAGATGAGGGTGTGGCTAACTGAAGGGGCCTTATAAGGCTGAAATAGATCTATCTTAGTCTCCCAATGGGCAGCAAAGGATCTGCTGGCTGCCAGAAGGGGGGAAAAAAAGCTGAGAAACTAGTGAATGTGATTTCACTGAACTAGGGCTGCATAAAATCTTGGCTTACGTAGGTAGAACCTGGCTAAAGAGAAATACTCCAGCCAGCATAGCTGGTGGAGAATTCTGGGAGTTGAAGTCCACAAGTCTTAAAGCTGCCAAATTTGAAGACCTCTGGTTTAAACAATATGAAACCATGAAAATGAAATGTAATAACTATGAGTAATAATATTAAGTCTATTTGTATCAAAATGTATGATACCCAGGTATCACACTATTCACGCATTGATATGTATAAATAATATAAAATAAAAAACTTGGGGAAAAAACACCAAGTGGAATTAGCTCTAAAGGAAGGAGCAGAGCCATTGAAAATTGTATCCCCCACAGTGACCTGAAGTTGTTCCAAAAGCACAACATGACTGATTATATTGAAAGCCCTTGAGAGATTAAGGAGAACTAGGATGGATACAATACTCCCATTTTAGTCCTGCCAAAACTCACTTACCTCTACGATCAATGCCATCTCAGTATTATGTCCCAATCTGAAATCTGATGGAAAGGGATGCAAATAATTCATTTTCCCAGAGTCCTCTGAAGCTGTAACCCAATCACATTCTCAACAACCTTTTCTTTAATGGCAAGATTTGAGAACAACAACAATAACAAAAAATGCTCAGTACAATTGGATCCAGAGATGGCTTTGAGGGATATGGAAACCACTGCCTTTTAAACAGTGGTGGGATTCAATTTTTTTAACAACTGGTTATGTGGGCGTGGCTTAGTTGGGGGGTGTGGCTTGGTGGTCATGTGACCGGGTGGGCGTGGCTAGCTGGTCATGTGACCGGGTGGGCGTGGCTATGTGCATAGGGACTACTCAGAGGGCTGAAAAAAGTCATTTCTGACAGGTCCTCGCACTTTTGACCGGTCCTTGCACTTATGACCATCCTCACATTTATGCCCATTGCGGCATTCTTAACAACCATGTCAGTCATTTCATCACTACTTCTCTTCACCACGGTGACAAGATAGGGCACAAAACGTAAAATGTGAGGACAGTCGTAAGTTCAAGGACTGGTCAAAAGTGCGAGGACCGATCAAAAATAACTTTTTCAGCCTTCTGACTAGTCCATATGCACATAGGGACTACTCAGAGGGCTGAAAAAAGTCATTTCTGACTGGTCCTCACATTTTTGACCGGTCTTCGCACTTATGACTGGTCATCATTTATGCCCATTGTAGCATTCTTAACAACTGTGTTACTCGTTTCACAACTGCTTCTCTTCACCATGGTGACAAGATAGGGCAAAAACGTAAAATGTGAGGACAATCGTAAGTTCGAGGACTGGTCAAAAGTGCGAGGACCAGTCAAAAATAACTTTTTCAGCCCTCTGAGTAGTCCACATGCATAAAAGGATACAGCAATAGAGAGGGATGAAGGAAGGGAAGGGAAATTAGGGTAGGAGTGAGGGTAAGAGGGAGGAAGAGAGGAGAAGGAGAAAGGAAGAGGAAGTAGGGAGGAGAAGAAGATGGGGGGAGAGAAAGTAAGAAGGAAAGAAAAGAGAGAGGTGGTAGGTTGGAGGAGAAAGATTGCTGTACAGTAAAAAAGATGAAAGGGAAGAAAGCCAACCCCAAACAAATATAAAGATATTAAGATAAAGAATGAATTGTTCAACTTTAAAGAATAAAAGAGAACAAATATGAATAAATAGCAATAATTAGAAACACACATACAAACATACAATGTATTTTCTTTGAACAGAATATTTGGCCGGTTCACAAATTTAAACAGTGTTTAGTCATTTCAATTAAATTTACAATTTCTATATTTCCTTTTTGCCATATTTATTCCTCATCTATTTTTTTAAAAAAATCAATATTACCCTTCATCCTCATCTCTAATCTTAATCAAATTCAATTTTTCCATTCTATTCTATATTATACCCCTTCCCATTGTCATCTATTTTTATATCCATCCTCACATTGGTTAATTATGTAATATTGCAGCTGTTTAATACAAATTCAACATTTTAATATAAATCAATTAGTTATATAACTATCTTTTTTGTGTATTAATCAATATGAACATGAATATTCCAATTATTTCCATGCAATCCAATTTCTTACAAATCCATTAATTACATTTACCAATAATAATAAACCAAATAGTTTCCCCCATATATTCCTCCAAACCACAACTTAACCATTTCTGCTTTCAATACAATATACAATTAATAGTATCTCAATTATTACAATTCCCTAGTTAAATAGAGCTTTTTTTCTTTTGTGTTTTAAAATCTTGAACTCTCCTCTTTGAACTAAATTTCCCATTGTTTGCACCTACCTTTTTTGGTGAGGAAAGAGAAAAAGAAATCTCTCTCCCTGCCTCATTTTGTCACGTTGCAGCAGAGCCTGCTTTACTTTCAGTTTCCTTTTAGCTAGGGAAAAAAAATCACTCTTTGCAGCTAGCAAAGAGCTTGCAAAACAAGAGCTTGAAAAAAGAGCCTGCGCAAAACAGCTGAGAGCGAATCATCTAAGAGGAGGGAGGCAGATCTAATCAAGCCTAAGCTAAAGCTGAAAGGAGTTGTTTTTTCCTGCTGTTTGCTTGCAAGGAGGTAACTGCTGCGAGGCACAGGCCAAACGGTGGGGGCCACCCTCCTTGCCACTTAGCCCCGCCTGTTGCCCCCTTTTGCCTCTAGTGCCCCCCTGCCGCCCCGCCCTCCTAAGGCATGCCATCGCCCCCGGTACCACCCCCTTTGGCAGCCACTGGCTTAACTATTTAACTCCTTAACAACCGGTTCTACCGAAGTAGAATCCCACCACTGGGTCTACCCATTTATTTTTGCAGGCACGGGTCTACTCATTTGTTTTCTTTTGACACTGATCAGCTGTAGGGCGGCCCTTTGAAGCTCGGCGGCAGCTGCAAGGCCAATAAAATTACAAAAAAACACCAAACCGTTTGTTAAATTGCTGGCTCGCCCACCCCTCGCCCAGTGGTGTGGAGGGGTGGGGCAAGGGGCAGGACGAGCCAGCAATTTAACAAACGGTTCCGCTGAACAGCCTAGAACCGGCAGAATCCCACCACTGCTTTTAAAGAACTATAAGGACCACTCTATTTTTCAAATATGCATATAGCCCTACCTGGATCCAACTGCTTGCCCTATCCTAGGAGTCCTTAACTAAAATGGAGAGACATGTATCTAAACACAGGACTGAGGAAATAATCACAGGACTGAGGACCTTGTCTGCTTCCTTGGGGCAAATAGAGTTAAATTCTCCCCAGTTAGCTATAATAGACTGCTTCCTAATCTCTTCTAATGGACCTGCGATCTAAGGGAACAACTTTAATTGACAGATGCCTAGAGTAGTCTTCTCAATGAGCTTGTCTTCTTTCCTCAGGAGAGGCTGGATAAAACAAGCTCACTGGGTGGCTTTCTGTGAAGACAATTAGAATACCAGATCTTACTACTTTTATTACCTTTTATAAATTATTTTATTATTGATGTTCTGGGTGTTTTTTTCCATCACTTCATCTCTGAGTTCCTCAGAAAACCAAGCAGCTGCCTGGTTTCTATGGATAGAGCTAGTCAGCATAGGTACAATTCAATCCAAGGTGATGGTGCCCCTTCATTCTAAATGGTGCCCAGGACCAAGTATCAAAACCTCAGGAAAAATCCCAAGCTCCCTATGAAACCCAATAGAATCAGGAAGCAGAACATTCAAACATTCCTTTCTTCTCTGTAGTAAGGAATAGCTGCAGAGAACTTTAGGGCTAAAAGAGAGTGCTCTGACTGATAACATCCCCCAATTCCAGGTCATATTTCTGTGGTCCTAAAATAAAAATCAGTTGGGAGTCAGGATCATAATATATTGGGTCAAATTCATGGTGGTCTGAACTACTGAGCTACTTCAACAGCTGCATTCAGTGGAGATTGATTCAAGTTCTCCACTATTAGCGTGGCAGACTCTACTGCCAACAGAGTTATGGCTTCCAGCAAGTAAGGAGACTGTGCTACAGCAGAGAAGTTGATATAGTAGCAACCATCCCATCTGATTCCTAGAAGCCAATTTCATATAAATAATATATTCGCATGAATATGTGGATTCTTTTTAGCCCAGGAACCCAGGAAGAATGTGTCTAAGTCTAATTTGTGAACCGCAAAACATCAAATTAAGCCAATTAAGGCAATTTTGTATAGATTAAATTGAATTTTTTATTTGGAATGTTTGTCAATTGTATACATTTTTTATACTTTTACGTTATACCTATGATAGTCACCCTATGCGAAAGGATTAACATTGTATGTTAATCTTTACCTTTCTGAGTAAAACACTATAGTTATGGTAGCAGGCTCAGTCTGCTGAAACAGGTATTTTACAAGAACATATGGTAAGTAAAGCTTTAGTGGATTATACCAATATCTTGTATTATGACAAGCTCATTGTTGGCCAACCTGCAAGCAAGATATAATCCTCTTCCTTTCTCCATTGCTCTCCAGTAACTTGTACTGAAACCTAACCAGTGATGAAATCCAATTTTTTTTACTACAGGTTCTGTGGGCATGGCTTGGTAGGCATGGTGTGGTTGGTGGGCATGGCAGGGGAAGGATACTGCAAAATCTTCATTCCCTCCCCACTCCAGGGGAAGGATACTGCAAAATCCCCATTCCCTCCCCACTCCTAGGGGAAGGATATTGCAAAATGTCCATTCCCACCCAACTCTGGGGCCAGTCAGAGGTGGTATTTGCCGGTTCTTCAAACTGCTCAAAATTTCTGCTACCGGTTCTCCAGAACCTGTCAGAACCTGCTGGATTTCACCCCTGAACCTAAACCTTGATAATAATAGTGGTTTCTCACCTATTCAGATTAAAAGCCGATTGAAAATAATATGAGTAAAGAAATCAGATTGGTTATTTGACATTGTGGTACCATCGGACTTATTATACAGTTGCAAGAAAAAGTATGTGAACCCCTTGGGATTACGTGGAGTTTTGCATGAATTGGTCATAAAATGTGCTCTGAACTTCATCTAAATCACAACAATAGAAGAATACAGTCTGCTTAAAATAATACTACACAAACATTAGATGTTGCCATGGTTTAATTGAACATAATATGTAAACAGTCACAGTGCAGGGAGGAAAAAGTATGTGAGCCCCTAGCCTAATGACTTCTCCAAGAACTAATTGGAGCCAGGAGTGAGCCAACCTTGACTCCAATCAGTGTGATGATATTGGATGTGTTGCTGACAGCTGTCCTGCCCTTTAAAAACACGCACCTGTTTTGGGTTTACTGGTTTCAAGAAGCACTGTCTGATGTGAACCATGCCTCACAGAAAAGAGCTCTCAGAAGACCTACAATCAAGAATTGTTGACTTGAATGAAGCTGGAAAGGGTTACAAAAGTATCTCCAAAAGCCTTGATGTTCATGTGTCCACGGTAAGACAGACTGTCTACAAATGGAGAAAGTTTAGCACTGTTGCTACTCTCCCTAGGCGTGGTCGTCCTGTAAAAATGACTGCAAGAGCACAGTGCAGAATGCTTCTTGAGGTAAAGAAGAATCCTAGAGTATCAGCTAAAGACCTACAGAAATCTCTGGCACCTGCTAACATTTTTGGTGACACATCTACAATAAGGAAAACATTAAACAAGAATGGAGGACATGGGAGGACACCACGGAGGAAGCCATTACTGTCCAAAAAAAATATTGCAGCACATTTGAAGTTTGCAAAAGAGCACCTGGATGTTCCACAGCACTACTGGCAAAATATACTGTGGACAGATGAAACCAAAATTGAGTTGTTTGGGAAGAACACACAACACTATGTGTGGAGAAAAAAAGGCACAGCACACCAACATCAAAACCTCATCCCCACTGTAAAACATGGTGGAGGGAACATCATGGTTTGGGGCTGCTTTGCTGCCTCAGGGCCTGGAAGGATTGTTGTCATTGATGGGAAAATGAATTCCAGAGTTTATCAAGACATTTTGCAGGAAAACGTATGACCATCTGTCCGCCAACTGAAGCTCTGCAGAGGATGGATGATGCAACAGGACAATGACCCAAAGCATACAAGTAATTCAACAAAAAAAATGGCTTCAACAGCACAGAATACGCCTTCTGGAATGGCCCAGTCAGAGTCCTGACCTCAACCCGATTGAAATGCTGTGGCATGACCTTAAGAGAGCGATTCACACCAGACATCCCAAGAATATTGCTACACTGAAACAGTTTTGTGAAGAGGAGTGGTCCAAAATTACTCCAGATCGTTGTGCAGGTCTGATCTGCAACTACAGGAAACGTTTGGTTGAGGTTATTGCTGCCAAAGGAGGGTCAAGCAGTTATTAAGTCCAAAGGTTCACATACTTTTTCCTCCCTGCACTGTGAATGTTTACATGTTATGTTCAATTAAACCATGGCAACATCTAATGTTTGTGTAGTATTATTTTAAGCAGACTGTGTTCTTCTATTGTTGTGACTTAGATGAAGTTCAGAGCACATTTTATGACCAATTCATGCAAAACTCCACGTAATCCCAAGGGGTTCACATACTTTTTCTTGCAACTGTATTTTTCCTAATAATTGACTAAGATGAAGCAGTGAAGGAAAGAATAGGAGGGGAAAAAACACTAACAAGGGAACAACAGAAAGATAACCATGGCGCCTACATGCCCAATTGTGGAAAAAGCATGTTGGATTTTCTGCCCATTGTAAGCATGCTATTTCCGAAATGAAGGGCAGGGATTCTAGGACAAATGTCACGTTTTAGGAATGCTTGAACTCCAGAGACTCTCCTTTTAAAAATTAAAGATTAACCTTTGCCACTAAAGAACTTGATATTCCCTTACCACAGGAGTGCAAGACGTTTCTTATATAAAACTATTATACAAGAAGCTGAACATTGATGATTCAGAACTGGTTTTCTTACTCATACTCATAAACTAGCACATGTACTTTGCTTGATCTTTTGTGTGTGTGTACATGTATATGTGTAATTAATACATAAGCTCTTGAGCACATTAGTGATGCTTCACTGCAGTAACTGAACTTTGCATTTTTCAGAGTCCTTTACAAAAGACTGAAAATGTCCTTGGTTTTAACCCACAATTCCTTTGCCAATTGATGTTTCTGGTGACAGTTTGGTATCTTTTATTTGATGATTCATTTAAAGGTAATCACATACACTGCTACTCATTTTACCCTGAAATATATTTACCGCGTTGCTGGGATTTCACTGATAAAATTGATAAAGCTAAGCAGTTGACCTAGCTGAAAAGAAAGAGCCCTGAGCATCTATTCATATCACGTGGAACACAAAGGGCTCTAAAAAGCCAAAACTCTTCAGCATTATAGCGTTAACACCCTTCTGTTTTCTGCAGTTCAGAGGCACAGAGAACCATATTTGACAAACCAGCAATGTTTTGAAAGATGATCGAGCATGCTTCAATTAAAATTTGGGAGCAAAGTAATTGCTATGACCACCAGAGGGCATATAGTCACTTCCTTAGCAAGGACAAGCGGGATCTCTAGATGTGCTCAGAACACATTAAAAAAGTATCACAGTGCATTGCTATGTATATATTTCCTCAAATTCCTTCAGATAAAGCGGGTTTGTTTCATATACTCAAGTAAATAAAACACAGTATCCTTGCTTCAGTGTAAAAATAATGAACCTGATTATAAAAACTAGACCTGCCTGAATCCACCTTGATTTGAAATGAATATCTGAGATTCAAAGAGGGCTGAAGAAGCAGGATGGATAATGTGTACTGTGCCATAGAGATAAGTGAGTCACAAAGAAAGACTGGCAGTGTGATCTTATTATGATATCCTTGTTTTTAAAAGAATAAAAGTTTGTAGTAGATACTGTAGTTTAACATCTATTCTGTCATTATTAAGAGAAATAAATACACATGACTTCTTTGTTGGTTTTGACCCAGGTTTCGAGTCTGTCAAAATAATAATCTCAGACTTTTATTATATTAGATATCTGTTCAGTTCTGATAATAATCTTCACTGCAGTCATGAATGAAAATATGGAACAACCCTTTGGCTTAAAATAGAACTTTCGGTGGTATTCGATTTGGGAACTATCTAGATCAAAGTTTCTCAACCTTGGCAACTTCAAGATCTGTGGACTTCAATTCCCAGAATTCCCCAGGCAATATTCTGAGAGTTGAAATCTACACGTTTTAAAGTTTCCAAGATTGAGAAACTCTGATCTAGGGTTTAGCAAAAAAGTTAGATACCATTGCTCAAGCATATATATACCAAAATAACATAATTGTCGAGCCGTTCACTGACCATCTTTAGCAGGCTAATGAACTGGAATCCTCACAATTTGATGTCTGCATTGACGACATGACTAATGTAATTTCCATGATTTCAGTAACTGAAAAAAACAAAATTGTTCATTGTTTCACTCAGGCAGTTCTTCTGTATGTGCACTGTGTGAACTAACTGACCTAATGACAGTGTGACATATTCCTGAGGCAATTGAGTAACATCTCCCAGCTAATGTAAATCAGCACAGAGATAATTGTCCATTCATATGCAAAGAGTAAAATATAATTAATGAAGGGAATCTGGCCTGTTCTTGTTCCCTGTGTTTCTTTTTAAGTCTAGACATATGTAGACAAGACATTTGTTAACATCTTATAAAACTTGTTTTCTATAAACCAACTAATTTTCAGTTAATATAATACACAATTTAATTTCCACTGGATTGCTTTCTGAATCAATCTATTGAATAGATTTACACTAGACAGTTGTTGTTACTCTAAATTTGGATCGGCATCTCTAGGGCGAGGTCCCTACTGTTAATTTGTTCCTATGGTCAATAACAGTACAATGCTGTCATCCGCTGTATGGCACTTTACATTATCTCCCCTGCTGATGTAGCAGAGCTAAATATAACATCGGCAGAAGAGTTCCTTTCTATATTTAGAACTCCAAAAGCCTACATTCAGCACAAAACTCAGTTAAACTCTGCTTCAAGGGTCAGACCTCAAAGTACTATTAGGAAGGTACCCTTATGCCGGAAACCAATGCAATGTATGATAATGAGAGGTTGTGCTGGGCCTAAATTATATTGTTTCCCCACACGGGCTTGCAGAATTCAATCAAAATTCTTCCTGAAATGGAGGAGATTCCCAGCTTCACAGGGTATATGACAGGCTGTCAGGATGCCAGAGGTTAAGCTCATCACTCTCTGAACACAATGAAGTATGCTTGGGGAGATTGGCTTCATGTCTCTTGTGTGCACCATGGTGTTCTGCTTATTGCATGAACAATTTCATCCTCTTTTCTCCACTTCTGGCCTCTGTTTTATCATTACCTATGATTATGCAAAAGTCAAGTTGCTGATTACTACTGCGGCATGGCCCAACTTCCCACTAATGTTTAACAAGGAGTCACACTATCACACCAGTTTTTGCTCTTAATATACTTATATATAATTATCTGAATAACCGGAATGCATGTATAGTTCTTAAAAGTGGGTGTTTCAGATATTTGAACAAGCAGCCTCAAGATAGAAGTATAGAGGTGGAAGGGACCTTTGAGGTCTTCTATTTCAACATCCTGCCCAATGCAGAAATTCTTCAGCCATTCTGGACAAATGGCTGTCCAAATAATGTCTTTTCCTGAAAACTACCAGTGATGGAGCGCCCACAACTCCAGGGGGCAAGCTGTTCACTACTTAATAGTCTCGTAGCCATGAAATTCCTCTTTAGTTCAAATTTGGATCTCTTGCTGTAAATCTTCTATCCACTGGTTTTTATCTTATCCTGTAGGTAAAAATAATCTAGGGCAAATGCATTTATTCCCTCTTTCCTGTGACATCCCTTCATGTATTGGAAGACTGCTAAGGTGTCCTTTCTTTAAGTTAAACTTAGCAGATTCCTTAATTTGCCCTTCATGGGATGTAGCCTCCAAGCCTCTTATTATCCCCCCACTCTCTCTTTCTGCATTCTTTCTAGTTCTTCAGCATCTTTTTTATACTGTGGCAACTAGAACTGGACATTGTATTTCAGGTGTGGTCTGTCCAGAGCAGCATAGACCAATACTAGCAATACTAGCACTTGCATCAATCATTCTTGGAGCAATAATGCTTTCCCCCATTTAGATACTTTCAAAGGCTCTTTGAACAATAATACCAAAGTTGCAAATTTATCTCCTCTCCTCTCCTCTCCTCTCCTCTCCTCTCCTCTCCTCTCCTC
>WNWU01000016.1:12475537-12505731 GCA_012654045.1 Ptyas mucosa | reverse complement strand
TCTCCTCTCCTCTCCTCTCCTCTCCTCTCCTCTCCTCTCCTCTCCTCTCCTCTCCTCTCCTCTCCTCTCCTCCCCCTCCCCCTCCCCCTTCCCCCTCCCTTCCCCTTCCGCTTTTCCCCTTTCCCCTTCCCCAAAAAGGCACAACGAGAAAAAACAACTAGAGATAGATAAGATTAAATCCAATAACTAAAATAAATTTTTAAAAAACTGAAATGTCAACTTAATTAACTTAACCGAAGCATATATAGTGATCATAATCTTAATAAAGGTAGACAAAATGTAAAAAAAGGCAAAGGAAAGCATAGACTTTTAAAGCATATATTCACTCTTCAATCTAAGCTGTCAGGATTCATCTGCTTGCAACTTTACATCAGCATTAGCATATAATGTATTTGCTGTGTTGAAGCTGCAATGGTCACTAGACTGCGTGCTAACCTTTCAAACTTGGGTGGCATTATCAGTAATGTGGGAGGTATGTTCTATTTATGTATTTATTTTAACAGTGATGCTCTTGGAAAGTAAAAGGGTCAACTGAAATAATCTGTTTCTGCAAAGTTTACATAATCGGGTGGCACATTAAAGACTAAAAGATTTATTGTAGTTCACACATGTATAGATTTTCTCTGATGTATGAAGTGTTATTCTCCCTTGGAAAATATACATAAATAAGGAAGTAATACTCCAAAGAATGCTTGGAAGGAGCTACACTTCACTGCTGTTTCTAGCAGTCAAAAAAGAAAGAGGGGACAGAGCGATGGAGGGAGATAGGGAAATAGGGAAGAAAATTATTGATAATCCGGAAGTGTATTCATTCTGCTGTTATTCTGCTGGGAATTCTAATCCAATCTACACTTTTTAAATTGCATTTTAAATCTTCAAGGAAATGGGCTTTCTCTGTTGCTGCACCTATTCTTTGAAAAAGTTGTCCCCATGAACTCCATGTGGTGCTTCTCATGCTTGCCTTCACATGGTCTCTAAAAACCTGGGTTTCCTCCTAGAACTTGGACTGGGAAGTTTTAGCCTCCTTCACCCTTTTAGTTAGGGGCAGTGGTGGGATTCAGCCAGTTTGGGCCAGTTTGGGCCAACCGGTTGTTAAATTGCTGGCTGGCCCCTCCCCTCCCCGCCCCTTCCATTTTTGCTCCCCTCCCCCGCACCCCATTTTTGCTCCCAGGAGGCTGCAGGGAGGCCTACTAGGCCCAAAATGAGGTGCGGGGGGATGCGGCGCCTCCCATGGCCCGTTTTTGCTCCCAGAGGGGGTGCAGGAGACTGAGTGCTGCCTGTCACATCCCCTGGCCACGCCCACCATGGCCATGCCCACCCAGCCGATCATTAGGGCAGAGAACCAGTTGTAAAATTATTTGAATCCCACCACTGGTTAGGGTGTGATGTTGAGATACATGATATGTTCACACATCTGTTGTGTTTTACAGTATATAATGTATATTCCTTTTTTATATAACATCCTTGGCTTTTAAAAGCTGCCCATTTTAGAAGTGGCTGGCCTAGCATTTAACAAATAAATAAATTAAACATGAAGCCAGCCTAAAAATCTTGTTTTGGATTGGACCCCCTCCCCCCACCTCACCAAAGAATAAAGGGTTTTGCAATTCTTCCTGTCACTTAGACTAAAAGAGAAACCTTTTACCCAGGTAAAAAGAAAGGAAATGAAACAAAACAAAGAACCAGCCAGAATCTTCACTGTTCTACTATTGAAACCACTTCCCTTCCACTCAAAAATGTCTAGCCACTCAGTGCCATGTGGTTGTCAAAGGCAGAAAGAGACCAGGCATTGGTCTTTCTCTCTCTCTCTCTCTCTCTCTCTCTCTCTCTCTCTCTCTCTCTGTGTGTGTGTGTGTGCGCGCGCGCGCTTATCAGAACTAAGAAAAACTATTACATTTTTACAAATGAAATACTTCCTTCAACCAGTGAATAAAACAAATAAAAAGGAAAAAAGAGAATCAGAATAAAATAAATATGCATATACAGTTGTACATATCCATAATGTCCATAATCCATACATATTGTGGATTGTGCTTGAAAGAATACAGTCCAGATAATTGGACTACAGACATTTGGGTAAGATGGAACAAAATGCAACAGGTGGATTGGACTGCCTGCTTGCACCAGTGAAAAGCCTTACCTTGGATGAGGAACAAGAAAAGTCAGTTGGAGGCTGCCTACATTAGACCAGGTTGAGGAAGACATCATCCCTATCCTTTCTTACTCTTAGGCAAGCAGGAAGTAAGGGTCAACCCTGAGCAAGGACCTCCAAAGGTGACTAATGTATCTGGATAGCAAGTGTGCCCAAATAATAAATCATAACTTCCCATCCACCATAGAGTAAAATATCTCCCTTCCAAATACAAAAGAAGTAGCAGGTTAGTCACCATATAACACATCTATGGAAAAAGATATTGCTTGACAATTCTTGGTCATAATATGTTATTATTATTATATCTTAGTAGATTCAATGAAATAAGGAATTACATTTATAAGGAACCCAACAAATCCCTGACATTTCTATACATTAGGAAGCTCTTAAAGCTTTTCCTTATTGTATTATTTTTGAGCAGGAAATACATCCCTGGGCATAAACTAAAATATTTGGATGGTTGTTCAGATGGCTATATGCAACAACAAACAAACACTGGACAAAACTAAGTGTTTGCTTTGTGAGTCAACTCATTAGTTTTTCTAAAGAATTTTCTGTTACTCAAATGAGTTCTGAAGTATAATCTGTTACTGCCAACAGTAGCTCAAGTGTCTGTGGGGGGGGGGATAATGAATTTCCTTGCCTTAGTTCAGCCAAGGCATTTCTATTTTAGAATGATCAGAAAGCAAGTAAGAAAAATTATTTGTAATTGTTGTACTACTACTAGTATTATTATCTTTTATTCATTAAACATGAAACTCAGTCAGCTGAACATTTACAAATCTGTCACAAATACCATTGACTGGTGCTAATGGTTGATACGAGTTGCTGCCAGCATCCTAGGTATCAACCAAGTATCTTCTTAAAATATATGATGTTCCGAGTAGCGCAGTTTTTTGCAGTTCTGCTGGTGTTATTGCAGGTAGCTGCAATTTCTTGATGTGTTTTTTAAAATTCTTGGACATGGTACCAAGTGCCCCGATGACAATGGGTATCACTGTTACATATTTAGTAACATTTGATGATTTCTCAATTTTCTTCGGTTGCCCAAGTTTTGCGTTTTTGTCCCAGTTGCTTTACAGTTGTACGCCCTGGTACCCCAGCAGTAGCAACTGAGCCCTGTAGCTCATTTTTCAACAGATGTCCATAGCATCTGTTAGCATAGCATCTGACGTGGTCCTTGTTGACCTGGGCAGTGACCGATCCAGTATGGAATTTTGTTGATTTCTTCTCATCATTGGTGATGGTAGGTGCCTGGTTTGGTTCATGGTGGCTAAGCCATGACTGAAGACCAGCAATCCCATAACCATAGGAACCGCACCCGATAGCCATCCAGGCCCAGTCATGGGAGTAATGAATTTCCTTGACTTAGTTTGGCCAAGGCATTTCTCCTTTAGAATGATCAGAAGGCAAGTAAGAAAAATTATTTGTAATTGTTGTTGTTCTACTACTACTACTACTATTATTATTATTATTAGTAGTAGTAGTAGTAGTAGTAGTAGTAGCAGTAGCAGCAGCAGCAGCAGCAGCAGCTTTTTCTGGGCTGACTTTTTATATATGCATGGAAAATCCTAAAACCAGCATTCATATGTATCTTATTATGGTTGCAAGCTTGTAAACTTTTACAAGACTTGTCTATTATAATTTCCATGCAATGATACATTATCATTGGGCAAGTGGTCTTTAAAATGAGAGGCAGATACTGAGGAAACTATTGCAGATATCAGTTGTAACTCCTACTCTCCCTCCTAACCACTTGATTGGATTTCCTATTGCAGAACTTCTAGTCCTTGCCTCAGATTTTCCACTCATTCATCTGCCTTCCGGCAGACTTTTTGCTCTTTATGAAGTGGGTTATAAATATTACTCCCAATCAGAAACACTTCACTGGCACTATGGGCACCGTTTTTAGTCACCCACTTTGCATAAGTAGGCGACTGCATTGTGTACAAGGCACCACCGAGACTCTGCAAACACCGCAAAAGATTCTGCTTGCTGCCTTTTGCTTTCTTCTGAGAGAGACAAATAAGCTGCTATATCGGGAGTGAAACAACTGAAAAGATAAGGATATCATGCACTTTCCATGGATGTTCATCAAAAGAATAACCAAGGATAGTAGTTATGAAACTAACCACTCTAATCACAATATACTATAACATTTTTATTTCATTCTTTGGTTAAAAGTGATCACTAAAATCTAATATTCTACAAAGCTGCAAGGAAATGGGGGGGGAGATTAAATATTTCTTTAAAAAAGCAAGAAGACAAGAAGATAAAAAAGCGAATATAATTGGACAGGAAAAAAATGTAGGATTTACATAGGGAGTCATTTTGCAGGATATCAAATGATAGGTCAACCCACACAATGAATGTATGAATGATTTTCAGATCAATAAAACATAGCAAAAATCTAAACTGGATCTTAAGGGGGAGGTAAGATATGGGTGTTTGACAAGGATGCAACATTTTGTCCACATTCCGGTAACTGTTCTAGGCCCTCCACCTCCTAGTTGCCCTGACTGGATAGATCCCATTTAATGAGAAGTCCCTGAAAGGCAAAGCTCCCATTCCTAGCGCCCACAGTTAACCACAAATTTTCTTCCAATGTGCTCTGTTCTCTCCATATCTCCTCTGGCTAATCACATTGACAGGCCATTTGGAGCTTCGCCTGTGTGATAGTTAAGGACTTCAAGTTGCTGCACACACCGCTTTCTTTTTAAGGCAGGGACCCAGAGATCAAGAAAAGACAAAGTGCCCTGGGCAGAAATATCAACCAATTTGTGATGAAACCAGCTATTCTTGTCCCAGCAGATTTTTCTACCCTGGGCCGCTAACAGAATACCATCTGACGTATATTACATTTCTTTATTTGCACAGAACAGTTTGACTGCAACAACTATTAGTAGCTGCTGTGGCAGGAAGAAGTGGGTGAAGGGAAAGAAGTCTCAGTTACCTCCCTCCTGTGGTTATTACACAAACTGCTTTCATCTGAACAGTTCACGATCTGAGTGTTGACACAGAGAGAAGCTGAGAAGCAGAGAAAGTCCTCCTCACAGCACTGAGCAGCTTGCCTTTGAGTCTGGTCCCCAGACTGACCTTCCTCTACGCCCATCTTTTTCCAGAAAGAGGAAAGAACAAGCTATGAGTCATCACCAGGGTGCTGGTGCTGACTTATATTTTCACTTAAGTAAAAGACTGCAGAGATGAAAGTGCTTTCTTTTTCTACTTTTCCTCCTGGTATAAACACAATCTCTTTTCCTTGTATTGCTTTGCTCTCTCCCTGTCCCTTCACACCCTTTGAAGCAGTCTTTTATTGATACTGTTCACCATACCACCAGTCATCCAGTCCTTCCTCCTTAAACCATCATAATCCCAACATAGTTATATGATATATAGATTTTGCAAAGACTTCTTTCCCCTTCAGGGAATATAGTAATGTGACCTTCATAGCCTTGGTTGTTGGTTGGTAAATATTTTCATCCAGGTAACACAGACACAAAGGGGGGACCCTGCAATTTAGGAAGGAGGACAGAATAGGCATGCTGCCAGCTTTTTATGCATCAAACCATGCTCTCAAAGTAGTCATCGGATCACCAGGCAGACAAGACCGTTTGTTAGTCATAAAACTCCTTGCACAGAGACAAAAAAGAATTAGGACAATATAATGTTATGTCATCAGAACATTATGTCACCCTAGCAAGGACTGGGTTCTGCTAATATTCGCCACAGCAGACAGAGACAGCTGCTATTCAAGATAAAAGCAAAGGGATTTTGCCATTTCTATTCTCTGAATACAGGGTCTTTTAGTGCAAGCCATGTGCCTTGTTGCTTAGGCCAAATTAATGTTTCAAACAAAAGCCATGAATGGGTTTTCAGGGCTAGTTTGAGACAATTGCCTTTCAGACAACTAAGAAAAAAAATCTCCAGTTCTATTCCACATATAGAAGACAACGTGCTTGGCTGCTAACTTAAATGGGCCATATAACTAGGATTGAATCTCAAGCTACAATCAGAGAAACTACTTCCTGGTTAGGGGTGCAAAGGCAAACGATCAGGAAATATTAAATAATGAGTGGATTAGAAATGTGCTCTACATTCAACCAGCACCAGGAAGATAAAAACCGTGTCCAGTTTCATGCTGGAAAAGCATGGACAGGCCAAGGCAATGCTGGTCAGAGCAGCCTTCTTTCTTTGGATGTTTGAACACATTTTATAGTCAGGAGTTGGCTTACTAGACTTTCCTGGGGGGAAAAAAGTATTTCTGGGCCATAAACTTCTTTTCCCTGAAAGAATAATGAAAAAAGAGAATAGTAGGTAGCTGCATCTGGATCTACCTGCATATATATCCCAAAATACAGAGTAAAGCAAAACTGGGGAATCTTTTACCCTCATAGTCAAAGGTATAAGCAGAATTGGGCCATCCCAAAATTAAAATCTCTTGAGTGACAGGTGGTAGAAATGGAAGCTGTGAAGGATTTTCCTAACTTCAGGCCAAATAAAGTTCTTAAGAAAACCAAAGCAAGGGACTAGCTCCAAGCAAAACAAGGAGTGCAATTACTCTGAACTTAATCAACTAGAAGTGGAAAATTGTACAAGGTAGGAATGAGTGATCCTATCGTCTTTGTTTTTTCTCAGGGCTCTTCCTTTGCAACACTTTCTGTAGTTTCTTGAGATGGCAAGAAAGCATTTCTGCCCCTATTAATGATTCCTATCCTGCCAAAGGCATGATGCTGGCAAATTTTATGGTATACAATGTTATGTTGAGACCTGAGATTACCTAATTTTTCTTGTTCTACTTTCTTTCTCTCTACTAAATAGGGTGCTTTCAGCCAGTGGGAGGACATCTCCCAATCAGTCTTCATAAAATGTAATGGGGATTGAGAAATGCTCTGGTGTGTTCAAAGGGTTTATTGGCTGATAGTCTCTTTTGGGACAATAACCCTATTTTATTTTCCTATTAAATAAGTAAAATAATAATTCTTATTAACTAAGGAAAATAACAAAAAGCAGTCTCTTTTGGGACAATAAACCTATTTTCAACAGTAGCACGTACATCAAACAATAAGTACAAGGAGAGTTGTGCTTGAAGCAAACGAAAGATAGATGACTCTTCTCTCCTGTTCTGGTATGCTGTTCCTACCACCACCACCACAGATGTTCAGCTGTGATTAGATTAGATTGACTTGGCCTTTGAACTGATAATTAGCTTGGAAACCTGGATACTACTGGGGAAGAGCCCAGCTGGAATGTATTTAATTATCCCATTGGGCAAAGCAGAGTGGCCTGGAGGACAGTGCCCAGAGGTCCTTACCAACCTTAAGTGTCTAATAAATACTCCCCCATTCCTAGACTCCCCTGACTGCAACACCAACAGAGTTATAGAAATACTTAAGGAATAGAGTTGACATTTGGACATGCTTGCACATGGAATCCTAAAACAAAATCCTTGGAAACACTTGTGTGGTCTGTGTCTGTCTGTCTATCTATCACCGCGATGACGAACCTATGGCATGGGTACCACAGGTGGCACACAGAGCCGTATCAGTGGGCACGCGAGCTCAGCTCCGGCACGCATGCATGCTCCAGCCAGCTGATTTTCGGGCCTTCTGGGCCCACCAGAAGTCAGGAAACACACTGTTTCCGGCCCCCGGAGGGACTCTGGGAGGTGGGGAAGGCCATTTTTGCCCTCCCCAGGCTCCTAGAAAGGCTCTGGAGCCTGGGGAGAGCAAAAAACGGGCCTACTAGGCCCCATGCCATCACTGATCTATCATCTATTTATCATCTAATTATTTATTTAATTTTTATGCCACTCATCTCCGCTACAAAGTGATTCTAGGTCAAGGTGATTCATGATACATGTTACTTGGTAGTTGATAAGAAGCTGATATTGGCAGTCTATATGATGCCCAAGAATTATAGAAAAGTTGAAACTTTCTCTTGCAGCCTACCCCAAATCTATAAATAGCTGTTAAAAACTTCAGATTTGATTTAGGTATTTATTCACAGTATTTTTTAATTCTGCCTAATCTAGTGACTGAGCATAGAAATTCTTTACTTTACAGCTTTAATTGTTGTAAGTTGTTCCTGAGTGCTGGAGCTAAATATTTTACATTACATTACAATATTTTTACATTATCTACAGATGGTCCTCCACATTTCCAGTGAAGAGGTTTAAAAATATGGGGAAGAAATAATAACAGTGAGGTTAAGCAAGTTTACATCAGTATTATTTTCCTCCTTCAGCTGTACTTTTTAAACTTTTGTAATATGAGTGCAGCACATGATGACTAGTTTGAGCAGCTGTCATACCAAGGAATAACTGTTCTCCAACATGTATTTTTAAAGTTGAAGGATCAGAAAGAAGACCAGGTGGAAAAGGATCCAAACAACCAATGTTGTAATGTAATGCCAGAGTTACTATTTCAGGTAAGAAATACATGTTTTGCTTCATGGAAGACTGGATTTGATCCTTTTGTAGTGCAAAATGGCAATAATATTAATGCAGCACTAGGTAAAAATGATATTTCAAATTCTGCAGTAAGGAACTGGCAAAGGTATATAATGGAAGCTAAAATGGTACTTAAGTGTGTAAAAGTAGGCGGTCCTAAATTCAGATTGATTTGTGTTTCTCAGCAGCTTTAAGAGGCTACCTTCTAGGAGCTGTAATCTGCACATTTTAAACTTGTGAACTTGAAAAATACCAGAGTGGAAAATTCTGGGAAAAGCTATTTCTTAAGATAACTCAGAAGTATTAAATATTATTTGCCATAGTAATGAGAATAATGCTATGGATTATTATTTGCCTATAAACCCAGCTTTATAAAAAGCAGAAATTAGTGATCAGATAATAGCTTAGATTTTCCATATAGATAACTATGGAGATCTACTATGGCAAAAGCTAACAAGCTAACAAACAAACAACAAAAAAACACACGTCTCCCACACATTTAACAACTCTATTTAATAGCCAGTCCAGATCAGATTTTATTATGTAGTACACAGGTTTCAAACTCACGATGTCACATTGTCATCATGTGACATATTGTGACTTTTCCCGTTCGCTAAACTGGGGGTGGCCAGCATGTGACACATCCAGCACGTGGGCTGCGATTTTGACACCCCTGACATAGTCTAATAGCTTGCACTGTTATTATTCCTACTATTGTATCTTCATCCTTTGATTTGTAATTTTCTCCTCCTTAGTAGAGTGGTGCGTAGATATAGAGTAGAATATTTCCATGTTGATGCAGTGCCTTAAGTTTGTTTACTAGATACTAATTCCTGGGAAACTGTATAATCTATAAAAGGTAGTAGGAAGTGATTTCAGATATCTGCAGATCAACGAAGAAAAATAAACAGAAGTTTTTCTACACAAAATGGAAATATTGTGGGTGAGAAATCTATTACCTGGACAATAGGTTTCATTTGATATTGGATGGAGGCTGAACAGGTCCCAAAGGGTCAACTTTATAATTTTAGAGTACTTCTTTATTTAGCAGGAGAAAGCAGTTATCACTGACTGCTCCCTTTTAGAACTTTGATTATCAGATAATCAACTGAAACCTCTTTTAGGAAAAACTAACCTAACATTTTGCAGAGCTATGTTCTATCAAGATTGAGAGTAATGGCTTCTCAAATATGGATATTTTTTTTGCTATTTTCTAGTGGGGTTTTCATTTATTTGGAGATGAATTCTTTTCAACTTCAAATATTTAAGTATGCATTCTCATTCTGCTAATTGATTGTTATTAAAATTGTGATTGTGCGATTTTTCTATACAGGCATAGAACAGTATTAAGGACACTTTGGAAAGACTGCGTTCATAAAAAGGCATTAAGAACTGTATCAAACAAATAAAGACATTGCTGAGATGTCAAGGTGATTGTTCATTGCCAACATTATCAGCACCGAAGGCCTCCAGAAGATGCTTGCTTTCAAATGCTTAAGAGGCTGCCAAAAGCTTTGCATTTCCTGGCATATCTGCAATAGATCGAAATAGCACAGGACCTTTCTGCAACCAAAAGCATGCAAGATGAAGAAAGATCCAGTTTCTATATTTGGAGGGAATTTTGTAAACAATAGGCGCACTGTCTATAAAAATGAAAGGAGGATCACTGGATGTGTCCCCTTTGATCCATATCAGCGGTGGGTTTCAAAAATTTTTACTACCGGTTCTGTGGGTGTGGTTTGGTGGGCGTGGCATGGCATGGCATGGCTTGGTGGGGGTGGCAGGGGAAGGATACTGTAAAATCTCTATTCTGTCCCCAATCCAGGGAAGGCAAAATCACCATTTCCTCCTAATCAGCTGAGACTTGGAAGGCAGAGAATAGATGGCGGTGGGGCCAGTCAGAATTTTTACTACCGGTTCTCCGAACTACTCAAAATTTCCGCTACCGGTTTTCCAGAACTGGTCAGGACCTGCTGAAACCCACCTCTGATCCATATGGTGTAAGAAATCAGCACTTCACAGTTTCTGAATTAGCCTAATTGTCTCCGATTGGGAGTTTATATTGTGATTAATTGAAATCACCACCAAAGGAGGTACTTGCCATGTTGTCTTCTATTAAAAAAAAAAAAGAAATGAAATAATATAAACAGTGTAAGGTAATTGCATTACCTATTTTGTTTTATTCTAGTCCCTTTATAAATATGCTATTTAATTCTAATGATTACGTATCCCCTTTTTCCATTTCCTGTGAACAAATCACATTCTTAAGTGAAAACAATTTTCTGTAGACCAATGTGGCACCAAATGTCTCTCAGCTTCTTTTATGCCTCCAGGACAACTCTCACCTTGGTTTCTATACATTAAATTTTTGAGTACACTACTGTCATCTTTCTGAGGTATTCCAGATACGAAATGAATCAGATGAGTTCCTTTTACTTTGTTGTAAAGCTACATTAACAGAATCTTGGAAATCAGAAAGTACAAATCTCCTGCTATTTTGTTTACAGCCTGACACGTTAGGAAGGATCCTTTCTGAGCTTCTCTTTTCACTTTCAGTTATGTAACTGCAGGCTGTGCCTCTCTTATCTTATCGTTCCCTAGGCTGCATCTCCTCACTCTGTTGCTCAAGGACTTTCTCACTCACTCTTACAATTAGTCAAGTAATTGCACAATATACTTCTGGATTTTTCCTACCATCATGTAAGATGAACTTTCCTCCCCCCCCCCAATTTTCTATTGCCAAAGAGCTTTAAAAAAAGAAATATTGTTTATTGTTGATTAGATTTATTGATATTGATCGATAGTTTAGGTTTATAGCACTGAACATATTCCTTACTTGATTATACAGACTGCCAAAAGTATAGATAAATACTTTGGCAGTCTGACTGTAGCCAGTGAAGGCTACATTCTCAGTTTTGCATCTGGTTGGCAAGACAGAGCTGTAGAGAGGCCTCCAAAGGCTGTGATTTTGAGTAATGCTGATGCTGTTTTAAAAATTAGTACTGGTACTTACTTTTCCATCTGCTCAAATTGTGGATTTGAAAACAGATCACAAACCTTATATAAATCTTCGGTTCTTGTTTCATTCAAAAGAATTGCAAAAAGCTGTCTTGAGATTTCTATTGTTCATAGAAGTGAAGAGCCTGAAATACTGCGATGAAAAACTAGAAAACAGGTTGCCTTTAAACCTCAATAAACTGTAGTTAAATCTTTGGTTTTTGTGCTCTCCTCCCCATTCCACTTTTGGTACAGGTAAATACTGTGTTCTCTTTCAGTTTCCAATAACTACAATTCATATATATTTAGACCAGGGGTGGGCTCTTCCCGATTGCTGGATGGGTGTGGCCATGGTGGGCATGGATTAGTCGGCTTCCTGCACCACAGCGAAGGGGGGCGTTTTTGCCCTCCCCGGGCTACGAGGCTTTGTTCGAGCCTCCGGGAGGGCGAAAATGGCCTCCGCAGCCTTCAGAGACCCTCTGGAAGCCAGAAACAGGCCAGTTTCCAGCCTTCCTAAACTTTCGGTAGGCCCATTTTTTGCTGTCCCGAGCCTCTGCGTACGCTCTGCACTAACCTGCATCCAAAACAGGCTGCGTGGGGACTCCTGGGAGGGGCTGGGCAGGGTGGGCAGGGCCAGCCAGGAGTGGGATTCGGGGGTTCTCCGAACGGCACAGAATTTTAGCTAGAGATTCTCCCAAACCCCTCTGAACCCCCAACAGCCTACCCCTGATTTAGACCCTAAACTGTGCTTAATGTTAACAAAGAAATCAGCTCCTTCACTATTCATGTATGTATTTATTAAAACAGTTATACCTCAATCTCACAATAGATAGTTTCTCAGAACTTTATTTTTTTTTAAAAAAGTTCCTTTAGAATATAAAAAGACAGTAGTCCTGCAAAAAAAAAATTAAAAAAAATAAAATAAAATCTGTCCCTTATGCTATACAATTCTTGTAACTGAAAGCAGCTGAATTTCGAACAGCTGAAATGGAAAACATTCAAAGGGAAGAGGAAACAAAAAAATAAGTAAATTTATAGAATGGCTCTTTTTTCGTCTTTTTTTCAATCTAGTTCTATTTCATTTCAATAAATTATTTATGGTTGTCTTCTAAAACCGAGACATACCTTCCAACTTTTTTCTGGCAGCATCATAGGAGATGGAGTACACTAATCCAAAGGTCAATGCAGCTTACTTTTTCATGTTAAATTATGGTGCACAGTGGTATATGAACGAGACTACAATCACAGTAAAAGTAGTCTATTTTTTAAAATCACAGAAAGTTCTTCAAAGGTATTTGTGCATATAGACCTGTAAGTATACATAAATTACAAATAAAAGAACATAATGTTCTTCAGCAGTATCAGATGTGATTCTTGTACCAATTCAAGCTTAAACCTGTGTAGCATTTACAAATGAGCAATAGCTTTTAAAATAAGATAAAGTACTTTGACAATTTTTTTTTTCAGTAAAAGTCCTTATCAGCCGGGTAAAATCATACAACGCTGGAGAAAGCTAATCACAGCAGCCTCTGAATGTATTGTATATTTGTGTGGGGGAGGGTGTTTCAAGTCAGTGTTGACTCCCAGCGACAGCTTGGACAACTTGCAATTTTCTTGGTAAGGTTTTTGGAAGTAGTTTGCCGTTACCTCCTTCCTAGGCTGAAAGAAAGTGATTGGCCCAAAGCCACCTAATGGGCTTCATGCCTAGCGAATGACGAACTTATGATTTCCCAGTTTCTAACCTAGTACCTTAATCATTACACCAATATGGTGTAACTGAATGATTGTTCAGTTATATTTTCCACAGTAAAAATCAGACTCAACATTGCTCAAAGAAAATCTAGGCCTGCTACTAGCTCCTTTAAGTTACATTCAACTCTTGGTGTCTTCATGCCTGTGCCCATGCAGACTTTGTGACAGCAATATGATTTGCCACTACCTTCTTCAAGGATGTCTAACCCACCACCTCCTTTTTTTCTGGAGACCATCCAGCCAATGCTAACTAGATTCAACCATGATCAGTTTCTGAGACTAGATAGACGGCGCTACCTGATGAAGTATCAAACAGTACCTGTTCTTTCTTCCACATATATCAACACTGCTTGACAACTTGCAAGATAACTAATGTTTGCCTGAGACTTCCCTGTATAGCTACTGAGTTAAGGCCTAATTAGAGATGGCTGTGACTTTGGTTATAAATGACAGTGGCTGTTAGTGATTTCAGTCACTCACACACTCACTCACTCACTCATTCAATTTCTATAGCTGCCCAACTCAACCTTTGTGTCTTTCTTGCTATATCTCTCTGAATAGATATAGCAAAAGATGTGCAAAATGTGTAGTTTTGTATGATCGCACGCAGCATTTCTACACTGCTTGGCAGCTGTAACCATCCATAAACTATACTAGGATGTGTAAATTCAATGGCAATGTATTGCCTGGACACTTGTTTTTAAATGGATAGCTATATTAATCTGTTGCAGGGGAAAAAACTGCAGGAATATTGCAGCAGATTAACAAATTGCTTATGGCATCAGCATTTTTAGGTAACATTAGCTGGTGTATGCACAGAGGAATAATGATCAGTTGCATCCCTATTGGTGTTCTGGTTTTGTTTCCAGATCTAAGACCTTACATGCAATCACTAAAACCTAGGTCAAATTTGAATTAAAAAGTTCCATTATAAGGGTTCTAAGATTGGTTAGTTGTATGTTTGTGAAATATATAATCAGAGTAATCTTAACATACTTTCAATTTACATATATCATGAAAACTCATTTCCTATGCTATATAATCACTTCATGTCATTTCATCTCTAGCTAAAGTATCCCCAGCCTTTGGCAAGATTATATCTATTTAATTAAATGACAATATTGATATCAAGCCTATTGCACTCCAGGGTCTTATATCTATATTCATTATGTTACTAACTGAATGATCTCTGTTCTTTCTTGAACTGTATATTTATTAACAGGTCCTGGTTTGTTCATGAATTTCTTTTTGGAGCTTTAACTAAGAGATGATAACATGATACATAACTCAATGTGCTGTTCAATGAGTTGCATAAACTTCAGATTCAGAAAATTGACTTAGTTACTATGTTTTGGCAGTGTTTCCCAGATTAGATCCAAAGGCTATCTTGGAAATGTTACATTAGCCAAGAATTTCATTTACTCATTCATATCCTAGTCACCGCCTAATATACATCTCCAGTGTAGTCTGCCTGAAGTTGTCCTTGAAGAACATCTGGAAGCTGCAATAACTCCACAGTACAGTGGTGTGTATAGTTATGCTCACCCCTGGTTTCCCCCATGTTACACTTTTGCTCTATGTGCTTTGCTGGCTACCAGTACAATTTAAAGTGTTGGCTGTCACCTTTAAAACTCTTCATGGCATGAAGCAAGGTTATATGGAGGGCCACCTTTGTCTAATGGTATGTGAGAATTACCTTGGGAAAGAAGAAGAAATACTGCCTAGGGTATGGTCAGTTAAGAGGGAGCATAGTCCACAGGTGCATAGTGGGCAGACCAAGAGGTTAAGGAGGGACCCTCCTTAGGTTATCAGGTTGTAAAAATGATGGTGGGAGTTGCAAAATTCTGTTAATGTAACTTTACAATAAAGTAGAATTAGTTTATCTAGTTGTGTTTTTTGTCTAGTATACCTAGTAAGTGACAAATTACATCTACCTGCCCTGCTAGACTGGAAAGAAGGGGTATGCTTGAATCACATAAACTAGGGTATTATCTAGCTGGACCCAGAAGGTGGCCTTTGGCCATACCCTTTCAGATTAGGTTGGTTCCAACCCTTCTGGCTATTCAAAAAGATTTAAAAACCCAGATTGTTCCCAGGCATGGCAGTCTGCAGATTAGTGAGAGCCAGTGAGGTGCTGTTATTTTATTATCATTTGGGTTTTCCCTTGGTTATCATTACAGATTTTAGTAATATATTTTGTTGATTTATTTTGCATTGTATTTTTTAATCTGCTGTTAACCACTCAGAGTTATAATGGTGAAATTCATGGCTATCTAAAGTGAATGGATGGATAGATGGATGGATGGATGGATGAGAATATAGACAAGATCTTCACTATCTTTAAAACAAGAACAGAGACATGATGATTGGAGACTGGATTGGTATTGTAGAGATCATGGGATATGTGTCATGATAAACACGTGTCTGCCCAATTTAAGTTCAGTGTCTTTTGGGGCCAAGCCATACATAATATCTATTATTCAAATTGATTAAATGAACCTAAACATGTAATTTTTTTATAGTCATATCATGGAAATAGGTTGCCCTTCACAGGTGAGTTGCAGCAGGTTCTAGCCAGTTCTGGAGAATCGGTAGCGGAAATTTTGAGTAGTTCAGAGAACCAGTAGTAAAAATTCTGACTGGCCCCAGCCCCATCTATTCTCTGCCTCCCAAGTCCCAGATGCTAAGGGGGAAATGGGGATTTTGCAGTATCCTTCCCCTGGATTGGGGAGGAAATGGAGATTTTACAGTATCCTTCCCCTGCCACGCCCACCAAGCCACCCCCACAGAACCGGTAGTAAAAAATTTTGAAACCCACCACTGCCCTTGTTGTCTTCTGAGATTCCCCCACCCCAATCAAATCCACAGTCCTTGGTTCCCATCTGATATTATTGGATCTAGCTCTTAGAATTTTCAGGATTAGCCATGCTACCACCTGTATGATGTCCTACCCAAGCAATTCCATAAAGCAACCAATTTATATCAGCTAGAAAGTCCGCCTTTAAGGTTGTTCCAAAGGTGTGTAAATCTTTTCCATTAGAATAATACAAATGGAATTATTTATACTACGATAGGGAGCTAGACTAGAATTCAAAAACTATGAAAGTTAGGATTAATTTTATATAAAATCTTAGTCTTGAATCATCCTCATTAATGCAGTAGTCCATTTTGAGACATTTTCACTGTGGGATGCTCTTGTGTACATTCACATCCATTGCATTTCAAGAGTGATTTAAACTACATTGTAATCAATTGTTATTTTAGGGTTATAGCAGTAAGATCAGCCATTGACCTGATTTGGGCTGGTCTCATTTAAATTATTTTTATGAAGACCTAAAAGTAATATTTAAATTAGCCCATCTCAGATTCAGCCCACTCACTCCCTTAATATGATAGGAAACTGATGATATCCCATGCTCTCCGTAACACCAAACTCAATTTCCAATCATCATGTCACAAACTCCCACATCCAACAATTTCAGGTAGTAGAGAGTATTGCTGCCTTAAGATGTAAGTGAACATCTAAAAGAATGTAGTAGGCACCATAAATCAAATTTTTGCTATTTTGCTATTTGAAGACCATGGCCAAATTTATTTTGCTAAACAACACGCATGTCCATAATCATTTTGGAGTATCCTGCAGGAAATACTAGACAACTGGCTTCTCTGGAGAGATCTGTCCATGTAGGAAGTGACATATAAGGGGGTCCTAATATGCACATATTTAAGCAATCCTGAAAGTCCTTTTTTGTGAAGCTTCAAGCATCTTTACTATGCAAAAATATTTATGAAAGCAACGGTATGTAAAGATACCACATTTATCCTTTCATTTACCAGACTCATGCTGAGTCAATAGAAAGAGACCATGAGTGTTCTCTACAGGAAATTTTTCTTGAGCCATCTAACTGACATGTGGTTAACTAAGCTTTTCTCAATCATAGTATTATTAAGGTTACTTTATCTGAGTGGAGATGGAACAATCTGAGTCTTATTCATGCTAGAGGAAAGGGGGAGTCCATCATTGATTTTCATGGACTGTGCCTAAGGTTACTTGAAAGATAGTAAGTAACTCTTGTATTATTTCTGTTCTGGGATAATCTGTTAATCTGACCAAACATTTGACAGGAATGGAAGAATTGGCACGATGTGCAGATGACCTACCAGTGCTTGTCAATTAATCCAAAAAGAACCAGCAGGCATGGGGCATGTTTAGTATATAAAGTGGGAGAGATCCTTCCTATTTTACTTTTGTGCCTCACACTCCCCCCTCTGCCTGCCCCATAGTTTTAAGGACTACTTTAAACATAAGTTCTTGAAACCATAAACCATTCTAGAATAGCACTATTAAAACGTGTTCAAAAGGAGCCTCACTATTAGCTGATTCCCTTTTAGTGCAGCTACACAAAAGAGACAGTTTTGACAGATGGCCTAAACTTGCAATTCTATCATCTATCATCTGTCAAAACTCACTTCCTTCCTACATTAAGATGAATGATTGTTGAATGTTTTACTGCCAGCCAGTGATGTTTAATGGGAGGGGAAATAGAGGTAGGGAATCTACCAATCATTTTCTTTAGTTCCTCCTCCATCAAATCTACAAGGCCCAGCTGTCTTCCTTAGTGAGGCAGAATAGGGAAAACAACTGAAGTAGAGAATTTTATGTCAAGATACTTTTCTGCCAGTTCAAGATCTGGAGGAATGCATATTAACAAGTGGAATGGATGATGTAGCAGGATCCTGTTCCATACTATCTGAATTTCCAATATGTTATTAGTTGATACCAAAGTAGCTGTTTCAGAACATATAATTCAGTTGTTTAGATGCCAGAGGAGAAGGTTGATGAGCTCATCCTTTTTATAAAGTTGTTTTGCTTCAATGTGAACCTCTTTGATATTTTAAAAGAAACCCTATACCATCTCCATGCCCTTTCAGTTTCCTGTGATTTTTATTCCACTTGGATGCTGGTGCCTCTGGGACAGGAAATCTGAAAAGTCCTTCTGGATCAAGGACAACACATATATCCACTCCCATGTTTTGGATTTTGCAGCTGTTGTTTCTCATAATCACAAAGGTGCCAAAATCTTTATAGGTCACACTGAATGAAAACGAGACTCCCTTAACTTTTCTGATTTCTAGCAAGGTGAAAGAAGAGGGAGACGATTGCCAAGGGTGGAAGGGAACAAGAAGAATGTGAGCATGGAATGAAGCCCAAGATTTTCAGTGGAAACTGCCTGAAGGGAAGAGTGTTGAGGTCAGTACAGGAGGACTGAGGTTAAATGGGTTCAGGAAAATGCAGAGAAAAAGAAGCAGAGTTTGCATGAGGAATTGGAAGAAACAGTTCTGAGGTAAACCGCTTCTAAAGGCAGGCAATCACCAGAATGATATTGGTAACAAAACTCAAAATATTTATTTATTTATGTTTGCTTATTTATTTATTTTTAAATTTTGTTTATTTGTTTGCCAACTTCATTATTTTTTTAAATAACTCAAGGCAACAAGCATACTCAATATTCCCTCCTTCTCCTATTTTCCCCACATCAAAAGCCCCATGAGATGACTTAGGCTGAGAGAGAGTGTGAATGACCTAAAGCCACCTAGCCAGCTTTCATACCTAAAGTGGGCCTAGAATTCACACTCTCTTGGTTTCTAGTGTGGAGCTTTAACCACTGTGTCAAACTTCCTCCCTCCCTCCCTTCCAACGGCTCATATGCAAATGTTTCTTCCTTGAAAACAGAAGTACTATCAGGGAGAAAGGATTTCTTCTCCACTATTTTATGTAAACTTTCTTTCTCAGACAAAAGGGATGCTATCTCATTTGCTTCCTATTGATGGAGTTTCCTTTACTATTGTTCTTTTGCCATTTTCTTGCCAGCATCCCTTCCCACCCCCCTTTTTAAAAAATTTGAGGCAATGTCTTTTCCTTTTCTGGCACAACTGCTACCTTCTGGCAGAGCTAAAAATCAATGTGTCTGCCAAACATAATTTTACTTGGAAGGACCTCACCAGAGTAGAAAAGGAAGAACATAACAAATCAGATGCTATTTTGAAGGATGTGTGGTCAGTGAGAACACTAAAAAGTGAATATGTGTCAGAAAGAAGATACGAATAATTCAGTAATAATGCAATCGAAATCATGCCACCTGCAATAAAAAAGCAACTACTATGCCCATTTCAAAAATCATATGATACTTATATTTCCTTTACTGTCCTAAGGATTATTTATGTGTTAGTTTATTAGCTAAATTTTAAGTCATTTATGACTGAAATGATCAGTTGATTTTCAAGTTTAGAGGGGTTAATTTATAAAACCATTTCATCTTACTTAATTTTAAACTTTACATTTCAAAACTATTCAAAATTAAATAGGGAATTTAAAACATATTTTTCCTTCATTTTTCCTAGTTTTGAATATATTTTCTCACTAAACATGCATTTGTATTATTGTAAAATAAACTGCATATATTGCAAAAGTACTTTGCTTCTTATTAGCTTAGAACTTTACTTACCATTATTAAATAACTGTCTTCCTCCACAGTATCTCACAACCTTATGCCTAATGCCAACAGGCGATAGCAGTTATGCAATAAATCAATGAAGGTATGCTTAGTGAGAATTTTTTCTAAAAATTTTTTATTAGCAGTTGAATGAATAAACAGGAAACAAGATTAAACAAAACATTCCATTCAGCCAATAATTGATATCTGCATTGCTGTTCTAATTGTAATTCAAATACAGAGAATACCTGTCTTCCAAGATGAATGGAAATTTGCAGTCATGATTGATTCTCATGGAACTGTTGCGATTTATGGGAAGCCAACCAACTGAAATAAAACTTGGATGTATATAGTAACTAATACCATTGGACAAAGTAGAGATATTTCCTGCTCTTTGAATGCTCCCTGGTTGGATTTCATGTTTTGAAACCCTTGTTGGTGAGAGATTTTATGAGATAGTTTTTGGCTGGCTAGCTGGAAGAAGAGACCTTAAACAAATGTTATTTCCAGTATGCATAACAATAGCTATTTGAATAGCTGCTAAATAAGTTGGGGGAAGGAGGAAAAAAGAGAACATGAGAAAGAGGAATAAGAAAAAGGAAAAGAGAAAAGGTCTATGAAATCATTCATAAATAGAAAAGGTACTTTGGTCTTAATTTTATTTTTTGTTGATATAGTTCTTTCTTTTTCATTGTTGGGAAAACACTAAGTTATTGTACTCACCACAATATTTAATGCTATACTTCAGTCAAAACATTGAGTAGCAGAAATAAATTCTTCCAATTGGGTTCTTCTTGTTTTACTAGTAGATTTTATGTCTGGTTTTTAAAAACTCAACAATGATTGAATTTTCACGTTATCGCTGACATTTTCAAATATGTTGCCAAGTATTCAGTTCCAGAGTTCTAGATTTCTTCTTAATAATGATTAGATAGAGTGCTTTCCATCACACAGATTTCCTGTCCCAAAGAAGGCTTTATTCAATATGCATATGAATAGATATAGGATGGCAGGTGTGATATTAAACCAGCTAAAAGTTCCTTTTCTACACATTTATTAAAGATAACAGGGCCAATGTTCTATGTAGTATCTATGTAACTTAGAACCACAAAAATCATAAAAATTCTGATTAAAAGTATACTACATCAATTTACATACAGAGTAGATAAATCCAGAGAACAGCCAAACTGACAGTTTATGCGGTGGCTTATGCAGGTCAATTTATGCGATGCTCTAGTCCAGAGGTCTTCAAACTTGGCAGCTTTAAGACTTGTGAACTTCAACTCCCAGAATTCTGGCACATAGCTGGAGCATAGCTGGCTGGAAAATTCTGGGAGTTGAAGTCCACAAGTCTTAAAGCTGCCAAGTCTGAAGACCTCTGCTCTAGTCTATGTCACTCACACCCCATCCCTCCAAAAACCTTCTGACAATATTTACCGACGAGAAACACTTGTCTGAGATCAGGTTCATGTCAGGAAATTCCAAATACACGTAGAGCAGATAACAGAGCTGTCACCTGCTCAAAGAATGAATCATATAATAAACAAAATTCCTTTTTAGTTTAGCTTTGTTTAGTCTGGTTTAAAACTGGGTGTTTATTCTTCTGGTCGGCTATCGACTTTTTTGAATGTGGTTTTCCGCCTTTTATTTGTAAGCGGCCCAGAATCATCACAAAATTAGGTGTCTTCCAAAGTTAACAAACTAACTAACTAACTAACTAACTAACTAAACTAAACTAAATAAATAAATAAATAAATAAATAAATACATTCAGGAGACTAGGTGCTAAGAAGGTTTGTGAGCCATTTGGGTTAGCCTTGCCTATCAATGCATTCCACAATCATGTTTTTTAATATATTAGAAAAGAAGAATTATTTCAGAATTTCTGTACAGAGGAGATCGATGTATATTTATTATTAAATTAATAATGACAGTCTACTGAGACACTTTTAGTGAGGATTTTCTTAGGGCTAAAATAAAATAAAATAAAAATACAAAGTTATGTTTATGCACAAGGGAGTATTTTTTGAATGATTATGTGCAATCCTATTGGTATCAAATTTTAACAATCACCCAGATAAACAATCTCTTCGATGATTTCTATCCTGTTCCTTCAGATCTTTCCAATAGTGTACACATGGGCATTGTAATCCACTTACTCGCCTTCCTTCCTTCCTTCCTTATCAATTTATATGGCCACCTTGTTGCTGGTCTTCTCTTTCCTTCCCAGCATGATGGATTTCTCAAGGGAGTTGGATCTCCACAGAATGTAACTGAAATGTAACAATTTGAGGCTGGTCATTTCTTCCTTGAATGATAATTCTGGATTGGTTTGTTCTATGATCCATTCTGTGTAAACTAAACCTACATTCCACTGAAGCACAAGGGGGGAAAGTTGTTGGAATTTTGGATTAAAAAGTAACATTGCTGAAGGAAATTTCAGCAATGTTGCTGAAATTTACCGTGGTTGCTTCCCCCCTCCCCCTCCATATATGCACTACCATAAACTTAATAAAACATGTTGGAGAAAAAAACCCAGAAATCTTGGATTTCTTCTTCAGCCATCTGCTCTTTCCCTACTTTAAGAGTGTAAAAATGAGAAAGTGGCCAGTAGAACAGCTGCTGAGTGTCATATCACATTGTTGTAGCACAGATACCTTATAAACAGTCTGACATCTGCCACTGCTCCCTCCCAGTTGTACAAGAGAAGCTGAAACACCCACTAATTCAGTAAGACAGTCACCAAGAATCTTTCCAAACATTTGTTTATAGCCTGAAAAGAAGGTGGGGAAAAAAACCTCTAAATTTTTCTTATTTCTAGCACAGCATCCAGATTTCTTCTAAGGCTCTGCTTTGTTAAAAGGGATTCTTGGTATTTTCTTTGACTGGAAAGAAAATGCAAGTCTGAATTATTTCCAAGAACTGTACCATCCTAATACAAAGTAGCACTTCTGGCTTCCCGCAAATGAAAGTTGACCAGACAGATGAGTGAATTTTAATTCAAAACTAGAGACAGGAATGCATGCTCCATTGCTCCCAACAGCAACAGCCTGCCTGTAAGAGCAAATACAGAGAACGTCGGCTTCCAACATGTGCCTACATTTTCCTGAGTCATAACATTTGCTCCCTTGATAGTCATTACCTAACTTTGCCTAGTGTATCTCGGGTGGAGGGATGTAGTGGAGTAGACAATGACAGTCAATACTGATTGGTAATATTTGTTTGGTAAATTGTCTTCATTTCTTCAATTGAAGCTGTGAAGTTTGGTTGAAAGAGAAAACAGTATTTGTGAAATTCAGCTTCTTTGCTTAGAGCTTGCTGTGGAACTGAATGTTGATAGTACCAACAAGAATATTAATAGTGATGGGTGTAATAGTAAAATTTAGAAGTTGGTATGTTATAATCATACCATACCATATATTTGCAGGAAGTTAAAGCATGTAAACCTTATATAGACAACCAATGAATCATCACATGGACTTATTTGCTACAGGTTTCCAGCAAAACCCACCACAAAATTACCATTTACAAGCAAAACTTACAAGACACCTGCATTTGTTCAAATTGCTTATCAAAGAGACTGAATTTAAATCCAAAATTTCTCAAACTGTGATATTTCAGTGAAATTAAACCACAGGGCCATACTGGTTCCCAGGAATAATCAACTGGAGATCAAGGTTGCACACTTAATGTTTTCTCCTCTCATTTTCTTCACAAGAACTCTGTGAAATAGGGCAGGCCCAAAGTCACTCAATGAACTTCCACAATTGGGGATAGGCTTGAACTTGGGTCTCCCCACTGTGAGTTCAACACCTTAAACCATTACCCTGATGTTGAGTCATCCAGTTGCTCCTGACTATTAGCAATCTAGCAGACATTAGTTCATCAGGAGTTATCCGTTAGTAACTCCTTCAGTTTAGTGATCATTCTTGATCATTTCCCATATCTTCACTTCCCAAAGCCACATTCATCTTCTTTCGCACAACAGTTGTGCTTAGAGAGCACTCTATTCTATATTCCTATTTATGCCTCTATTGCATATCCCATGCATTTGATAAACACAGTGATCTAAGGAGTTGGGCAATAAATAAATAAAAATGTACATCATGATAATACATGGCAGACTCGGACCCTTACCTACATATGTGTAACACAAGCATGAAAGAATGGAGGTTCCACCATAATATCATGATGCATTTGGTATTATGGTTACGAATTGACAAATTGATCTGATTAAGCCTAAACTGATGAACTGGCCTCTGAGTAATGAAAACTTATATTATAAGAAATCAGCAAGTCTTTAAGGTGCCACAAGATGCTTCTTTGCTTTAGTCCAAAGACAGGAATCCAGATTTCAGAATAAAGTTGTTTAGGATTTGACAGCTGGCAACTAATGGAATATTTTCTATAAATTTCTTTTTCCCCCTACTTTTCATTTTAGTATAAATTTACCCTTTATAGCGACAGAAAGAGTGAAGTCTTGAAATGGAATCCTCCAGTATCTCCTGCTGAATTTAATTAAAATGCCTTCTGGTTTCTTCACTTGACTCATGCACTGAAATTAAAAAGTAGGGGAAAGTGAGAGCAACTAGTTTTGACTCTTATTTAATGTGTACATGGGTGATTGTGAAAATGATGGGAACTGTACATTTTTCTAGAAGCTTCTCAGTAAGCATCCTTTATATCTGCATTTAGGTTTTCTGAGCTGTGTAATTATGTGTAAAGTGCTGTTTAACCAAATTAGTCATAGTCATCTATTCCTAGTATTCTCTCAGCTCTCAGACTGATGCTCTTCTGGCTTGATTCGTGAGTCTACAGAGTATCAATATAATATGCAAGATGGGATTATCTGTATCACTCACTAATACAAAAAAAAATATCATTGCTCTTGTGATGGATATGGCCACTAACATGTCATAGAGAAGAATAATTCCATTTAGATAACAGGGAATGCTTGAATATTTAACACTGCACTCTGAAGAGACCCAATCTTCACCATGAATTGAAGAGATGATTATGCCTTTAAAGATGATTCAGAAGCAGAGCCTGCTATTACAAAAAATAGCTGGTTACTATGTATTTGGATCACATTACTAGTATTGTACTACTCCTAATAGCATACTACAGTGTTTCTCAACCTTTTTGGCATGGACTGCCTTTAAATACCTTTTGTGGCCATGACTATGGCCATGGATCCCCAAGACTTAAGTCAAGATTTAAACCATAACATTTATTCAATCTTCACAGAGCCCCTATGACAGTGGTGAAATCCAAATTTTTTTACTACCGGTTCTGTGGGCGTGGCAGGGGAAGTATACTGCAAAATCTCCATTCCCACCCCACTCCAGGGGAAGGATACTGCAAAATCCCCATTCCCTCCCCACTCCTGGGGAAAGGATATTGCAAAATCTCCATTTCCACCCCACTCTAGGGCCAGCCGGAAGTGGTATTTGCTGGTTCTCCAAGCTACTCAAAATTTCTGCTACCAGTTCTCCAGAACCTGCTGGATTTCACCCCTGCCCTATGATGACATCACCCCTCCCCCAGGGATCCGTGAACCACAGGATGAGAACCACTGGCATACTAGATGAACTGTTTGCTATTCATTTTCAGGCTCCATTGAAAGGGCTAGACTTGACCTTTAAAATCTAAAATAGTTTATCAATTTACCTTTAAAAAGGTTATTTGAACTTGTCTGGGCTTTAAGATTGGCATTAAAGATCCTGCTGCATGATTTAAGCCTTTGTAAGATTTTCAAAGCTAGTAGATAGCTTTCTACAGAAATGTACATTGATTTATCTGTATTGATTTATTTTATTTTGCTTTATTTTCTGCATAAAAACTTTTGTATTTAGGCCAGTCTTGATGCCTCCATTGATGCAATGCCTTTTATTGCTTTTTTGGAGGTTTATTGATATGCGGGTCTATATATTAATATCCAACCCAATAATTAGACTAGAAAATGTATTTATGGCATCTATTCCTTCCAGCAGATGATGGTGAAGTAGGAAGTGAGGAATTGCAAATCTGGCATAAACCATTGAAAATGAAGATTATGTCACCACAGCAATACCCAGAAGAACTGAAGCAGCCACAGCTTCCCCAAATTTCATTCCCTCTGGAGTTATTTGACCTGGAATTTGGATACATTCTGTAGGTTAGCTCCTATGATGCACTATTTTGCTCAGTTAAAGGTCATAATGATGACAGTTTAGTATTACTACTATTATTAAATAGTATTAATACTATTAATACTATTTAATAGTAGTATTAAACTACTATTTTAATAGAAGATATATGGCAAGACCAAAGACAGATAAAACAATATCAAGCATGTAGGGGGTGAGGAAATCTACAGATATTGCTCAAAGGTAAGTGAAAAAGGATGCTGGGAATTGTGACTCAACAACATGTGCCGTTAGCATCTCTACTTTAGATACTTTCACTCCCCACAAGTTCAGATAAATGCCTTGCTTGAACATTAATGGAACTTTGGCAGCAATGCATTCTGGTACATTCCAGTGTTAAAGTCTAACAATACATTAAGTATTTAAAGAGATTCTCCACAATGCTACACAGCAATGGAATCCAATTGGCTTGGGTTTAAATCTCTAACCCAACTGTTGGATCCTGTCAATGCCAGTACTTGACTAATCGGATTTTTAGAGCAGAGATTCAGCTGTCTGGAATGTGTTTGGCCAATGTTGCAATGGAAATTTCTCTAATTTTGCATTTTTAACTGATACAAAATAAATTAATCATCTTTCAAAATCTCACTTTCCAGAATTTTGTAATAGTTTGCTAAGTAAAATAAGTATATTAAAGAAAAGGCTGTAGAAACATGCATGTCTTTATGTGTGGTAAAGTATGAATAAATAAGTTAAATAAAAAGCCAACAATAAAGATTATATTTGAGAAAGTGTGCACCAAGTTACATAGATCTTTTAGAATGTTCTTTAAAAAATTGATCAACCAAACTTGACATATTCACAATTTGGCAACTAAGAAAACACAAACCTGTCCAGTTGTATAATGAAAAACTGAAAGGAATGGAATGGAAAGTGATAAATATGCTCTTCCCAGAATGCAAACTTTGATAAGAAATAATTCAAAGGAAAGGAAGGGAAGCTAGCTGGTCAGAATGGGTGTTGTAATACTTTTTCTTTCATATTAAAATGTCTACACACAGATTTCAAAAGGATAACTAAGGGCATGATTGAAATGAAGAAGGGTCATCTATCTGGGCAATTGTCAGCTAGGAAATGTCTGCCTAGATCTTCCTGAGGGAACTGTGTAAGCTGCTAAATCAAACAAGTTGACACCTATATACAGTATCCCAGTGGTGGGTTTCAATTTTTTTTACTACTGGTTCTGTGGATGTGGCTTAGTGGATGTGGCATGGCTTGGTGGGCGTGGCAGTGGAAGGATACTGCAAAACCCCCATCTCCTCCCGATCAGCTGGGACTCTGATGGGGCGGAGCCAGTCAGAAGTGGTATTTACCGGTTCTCTGAACTATTCAAAATTTCCACTACTGGTTCTCCAGCACTGGTCAGAACCTGCTGAAACCCACCTTTGCAGTATCCTCAATGAAGCACAATTAGGATATAGGGAATTACAGTGAAGATATGTTAAACTTAGCTTCAGAATGGCTTACTAACCTTTAAATAGAATTATCTTATAAAAGAGAATTAATTGCTTTAGATATTGTCACGAGTATTTTCAGGGTTGCTGCGGCTACATGATTAGCCACAAAAGAGGTATGGCCTCAATCAACCCATCTGCTGTAAGCAATTACCTGCAAGCCTTGCCCGCCCTAGATAATTGCAGGTTTGCTCACAATATAAGCAAGGACCTTTTGGCTTGCTACTCAGGCCTTGACAACCGGGCAGGCCTGATCCAGCTAGTGTTTACTGCTGGAAGAAGACTGCAGAGCCCAGCACGATGCTGTAGAAGGGAAGAGATGCAGATAAGGACTCCAGACGCCGGCTGCTGAAATACTCCCACAGATGCTTGAGTTTTTGCTGTTTTAAGCACACAAGCCAACGGTTAGGTTGTGCTGGAAATTCTTCTCCACACAGACCCTCAAGCCACTTTGGTGCTTGCACTGCTTTTATTCTCAGGTGACTTTTTATTGTGAAGTCTTCGCTGCTGCCCTTCGTTTGCCTTGATGATGTGTCAACGCCAAAGACGTCCACCTTTGTATTAACCTTTGTTTCTTGTGAACTGTTTTTGGTATTGTGGAGAGGAATCTAGGGAGATAGCCTGGCTTCACATACCCAGATAAGACTTTGCTTTTAATGTGGTTTTTAAAGGCACAGTGTCTTTTTAAGTATTTTAAATTAAACTATATATTTATTCAAGGCTCCTTTGTCGGCTTTATTTCAATCCCAGTGCATTTGCCCATGAGCTGGTTTGCGGTCCGGGGTACCCCTCAACCCCACAGATATACAGCTGGAAATTTGCATCAGTGCAGTGCCTGGAACTTCTTTTGTTTGATAGGTCTTTTGTGGTCTCTGAGCTTAGTTGTTTTCTTGCAGGTTTTAGTACCCAAACTAGGTAACATCATCAAACAAACAAGCTCAGAGACCACCAAGGACTCCTAATTTCAGCCCTAAACTACAGTACAAATATTTTCCTTTGCAAGTACTACTTTTGTTTATTGACAAGATAAGAGCCATGGTGGTGCAGTGATTAGAATGCAGTATTGCAGATTAATTCTGCTGACTGCCAGCAATTCAATTCTCACCGGCTCAAGGTTGACTCAGCCTTCCATTTTTCCAAGGTAAAATGAGGACCCAGATTATTGGGGGCAATATGCTGACTCTGTAAACCACATAGAGAGGGCTATAAAGCACTGTGAAGTGGTATATAAGTCTAAGTGCTATTGCATATGTCTTCAGTTTTTATTCAGATTCCTCCAAAGCATAAAAAGAACTGCAATTATTTAAAAGAGGCCAGCTGGAGAGTCCCATTGATATGATCTATGGTAGAAATAGGTTTGTTGTTTATCAAGTCTTCTCCTGAGAGCCAGCTGATGATCTGCCAAAGGCCTCCTAGTGCCAGGTACTCTCTTCTTTACAGCTAGTTATAGCATCTTACTATAGTGACTTCTTGGCAGGCTTATCTCAAATCTCAACATTTCAAATGCTGAATTGGAGGAGGTCCCAAACCAAATCTTTCTAGGACTTATTGGTGAAAAATGCAAATGAAAGCCTCGTCTCTATCTTGATAGAAGCAAGCATTGTGATCATTCTGTTTCATGTACGCTGTCATTAACTACAATTTGGGGGGAGGGGAATCATTCCATGATGTCTGACTGAAGAGAAGGCCAGCAGCACTGATGGATGAAATAATACTTAAGTATGGCCTCTCAATATCTTCCAATTATTGCCATCATTGAGACCATTGAGTTTCCAGGAAAGTTGAGAATGAAGATTACTTTTTTTATCCTCTGACCAAAGAGACATCTAATCTGTTTGATTTACTGACAAAGAAACCATTAACACCTGAAGGAAAAGTAGAACCTTAAAACAACCTATGAACAGTTAACAATTCTTAGACAACATGTGGGATAATTTTGGGGCAGCAATTGATATATTTCTCAACTTCCTTTCCCCTTCCACGCAACATTATCTGCTAGTAATTACCAATTATATATCATGTGGCAGGATTGGGGTACTTCAAGTGTCTGTTTGAGATAGAAGATGTAGTGCCACCTTCCATCCCATAGTTCTAAAAAGGATTTTAAAAACACTCTCTCTCTCTCTCTCTCTCTCTCTCTCTCTCTCTCTCCCTCCCTCCCTCCCTCCCTCCCTCCCTCTGTGTGTATGTGTATGCTTAAGTAAACTCCCAGGCAAATTAACAGAGTTTAGCTCAGTTTTTCTGCAACTGATTACAAACTGAAAGTTTGTAAGAATAAAAGATCAACAGGCCTTGCCTTCTAGAGAAGGCAGGTTTATACCAATTTACATTAGATAAACAATATTGAAAAGAAATTGCATGCCATTAATTTAAATTAATTGTGGGCCATTCAGTGAGACCCTGTATTACTATTATTCTTCTTTTCCTTCCTAGTATCTATCTCTTGCCAGTTATTACTATAACCTTGTTGCTTGTATCTTTCAATTATATTGTTTTTATTTGTTTCCTAGTATAATTTGATAGCTTATTAGTAACCTTGACTATCACTAAATGTTGTATCTTTTTATTCTTGATGAATGTATTTTATTGTCCTTATGTACACTGAGAGCATATATACCTAAGACAAATTCCTTGTGCGTCCAATCACTCTTGGCCAATAAAGAATTCTATTCTATTCTATTCTATTCTATTCTATTCTATTCTATTCTAT
>WNWU01000016.1:12401600-12475527 GCA_012654045.1 Ptyas mucosa | reverse complement strand
CTATTCTATTCTATTCTATTCTATTCTATTCTATTCTATTCTATTCTCATTTATATTCATATTAACAGGAGAGTGGCTTGTTACATAAGAGTAGGCATATCAATTTAGGCTCAGTCATATCTTTCTGTCTCCTACTGTATATCTCCCTGGCTACAAAGGAATCCTGATCCACTCATCCAGCTATTTTTTTAAAAAACTAGTTTGCATGTCACCATGTCCTTTCAACTGCCAGGCAGTTCTGGGTCTGCCTACAATCTCTCTAGGGAGAAGCGGCTCATCATGAGCTATTTCCAGCCATCGGTGGAAGTAAAAGATGACAAAGTTCAGATAAGATGTCTTCAAACATCAGTCACTTATCTCGCCAATCTCTCTGATCCTTTTCCAGCTTGTTATCTGCCAGCCTTCTATCACAGCGTCTGGATTTTCTAAGAAGTGCCTTTTGTCACTTCACTGCAGTCTTGTACACTGGAGACATATCAAGCTAGGAAAGTTCCCATAATTGGGTGCGGCATAGTTGGCTTTGGATGAACTAAGAGAGCGCAAACTGTAACTGCCAGTGTTTGAGGCATTCTGAAATAAAGTTATCAAGGAAGCTGTTGGTCTGTTGCAGGAGGAAGAAGGAGTATTAGAAATATGTAATGTAAAAATAATAAAGACAGGATAAATAAAGAAATGAGGGTAAGGTGGAACTGCTTAACATCTTTTTTGTCTTTTCTCAGAAGAGCAAAAGTGCCTTTCCTAATGTGACTCAGCAGAGAAGGAAAAACACGCTTCAGGATTGATAAAGGTATAGTAAGAATCCACTCTGCAATCTTAAATGATCTCTTTTCTCCAGAGCCAGAGCAATTATATCACAAGATATTGAAGAAATGGTCAAAATCTCTTCTCAGAACTGCTGTATGCAACTTTTGATGGAAACTGAATTGGAGAGGAACAAGAATATTGGAGAAGAGACCAGTCTCGTTATTCAAAAGGGGAAATGAGGAGGGCAGTAGGAAGAAAATTAATAGTGTGACGGAGGCTCAGGCTTATCTGGAGCAACATAAGACCCTCCTAGATGGTGAAGATACAGGAACCGAGGAAGGGGAGGTACCAGATGATCAAGGAATGGGGGCGGGCAAGGCCGTGGCGGTCCGGGAGGAAGGGGGTGCTAAGGCCAGAACCTTGAGATCTAGAACCAAGAAATGATGACGTGAGAGGAATCTATTACTTTGTGCCTTTTATGATATCTCTTATTTTTGTAAACTATAATATTACTCTGGATACTGAACTGATATTTTTGTATAAATCTGGTTGTTAAATTTGAAATTTTAATAAGGGAAGATCTGCTGTATGTGAAAAAAAGAAAATATATATTATCTTTGTAAAAGGATAATGAAAATTCCACATATTGTAAGCGATAATATTGTTTATTTTTAACCAATAAAAACTTTTATAATTAAAAAAAGGGGGGAAATGAAAGGAATCAGACAGATAAGTTTACCTTGCCTTGTACTAAGCAAGGTGTGAGAAAAGATGTCATTTTGCAAGCACTGTTGCTATTGTTACCAGGACGTGTTGTTAAGAACACATCATATTACACGATACCTCTTCTCATGACATAACAAGTTGCCTGTAAGGCTAGGAGAATATTCTAGGAGTAGTGACTTTCATCTCAGTCAGAGTCTGGACTAAATGTATGATGCATTTCTAAACAAGAGGGATATAGAAAGATGGTGCTCCGTCCAGAGAATTTGCAATGGGTTGAACAATTCATAAATGATTCTGCTTTGTTCTGGAAGGGACAGTATCAAGTGGGAGCCCATTAGATTCTAGGTTTGGCCACATGCTAATAGACAATTTTTAAAATGAGAATGGTATTGAATTGCTGGTAATTAAATTTTTAGATGACATCAAGCTGGGGATAGGGATGGGTGCCCAATACTTTTAAAGGACAAAATCCTTTTAAAAATAAAGTACAATGGAGAAACATCTTTTTAAATTAAGGGTGACGCTCAGAAAATAAGGTATATACCTCCCATACATGGTTGAAAAGCATTTTTTCTCTTCCTTTGACATCATCTAAGCTATCTTCTCTTGTTACAGCACAACCATTTTCAGTAGAATGGCATCAATAAAAATTACATTATAGCTTTTTGGAGAAGCATCAAGAGTATCTAATATTTATGGCAGATCACAGTAGGGAGCTTCTTGGTTAACAGCTATAGATATTGTAAAAGTAATTTCCATTGGGCTTCAATTTCCAGTTTTAAAGCCTGCGACGGGGAGAATCTATGTACATTAAAATGAAAGAAAGAAAGTGCATTGCCTATAAATAGGCACAAAAGAAATGATTTATTCAAGCTTACATTTGCCAAACCTTAGCACATACTGGATCAGTGAATCAGAAGACATTTTTTCTTTAAATCACTCCTCTGTCTGTTTTTCTCAGCTCTTTCTTCAGCTGAGTTAAAGTAATACAAGTAATCTTTGACTTATGACTTGTCATTTCGCTACCATTTGCAATTTAGACTCCCCAAAACTATTTATGACTTATTTTTCAAGTTATGAGGATAGCCCCCTATAGACACATGATCACAATTTGGGCACTTGACACCAAACTCACCTTTATGGCCATTTGCATGGTCTTGTTAGTCACAGGACCGCAATTTGCAAGATGTTTTTATGATTTCAGGTAGTTGCTTCAAATTTCTGGCAAAAAATGCCCTGTGGGGAAAATTGGATCACTTAATGATCACTGCAAAAAAGTTGAAAAATCAGGTGCAGTCACATGATGCTTTGACTTACTATCACAATGACTTGTGGGCATAATTCAGGCTTGATTTCAGTCATAACCTGAGGATTAATTGTATAGACATGGAACTGGTAAAAAGCTACGCCAGCATAAAATATGTTGCCTTCACTAGTCATCCCTATCCTCTCATAGACACAATGACAACAAATGCAGTTGTCCTTGATTACAATTTACAGGAAATGTCAAAGCCAAGGATTGGTGTATTTCCCATCCCTTCCATCAAACATAATCAGCAGGAAAGCTTATACCAATCATTCTTGTTAATGTGGATTGGATTTGAAGCTTGCGGAGGAGGCAAATTTTGACATAAGCCTAGACTAATGAATTTGACTCTCCGCTAGAATGCCCTCTGTTTTTCCCCCTCAAATACTTTGTGCAGATTCATACAAAGGGAATCTGGCTTTCAGCTGATGTTAATTGATAGTCAACTTCCTTTTGGAGGCAAGTTTAGTACTATTTCAGAAGAGTACTAAAACCTTGTTTAAAAGCAGTCTGAACACATCTGATGGTAGGGAGGGTTGCACCATGAAACAGTAGAAAACTGTACATCCCACCTCCCGCTACCATTGCAGCTGCTGTTCAAGATGTCCCAGGCCAGGAATAACTTCAGAGAATAATAGGTACAGGGGAACCGCTACCTAAAACAGAATGACAGACAATAGTGCATATAGACTAAAGGAATGAGACCCTAAAATGTCCAATACATGCCAAGCTTATTATTATATCTCTTTAAGAATCACCTGAGTAAATCAGATATGAACTCCCTTTTTATGAACCCGCTGCTGCTACCCATGAATGAACTCTCAACCTTCCAAGTAGGAAGAAGGCATCTTCACCACTAGGCCACCACACCACTCAGCGAATCACCTATAACAGGGATGTTAAATTCAAGGCCTGTGGGTTGGATGTGGCCCAAGGGGTGCTTAAATCTAGAAATAGCAAAGGACCGGCCCGTAATGCCTCTGCCAGAGAAAACGGAGCTCAGGTGGGCTACGCACCACCCTCCCAGGCTCCATTTTCAGCCACGACTGCCTCCTGCCGCCCTCTGCCAGTGAAAATGGAGCTTGGGGGCTCATTTTCACTGGCAGAGATTTCGGGCCACCACAGACGCACCTGACATGAGTGACATCAAGCTGGCCACACCCACCATGGCCACGCCCACCCCAGACCCGAGGTCAAAAACCAGGGGTGGGTTCTACTTACCTTTACTACCAGTTTGCAACAGGGCCACATGCGTGCTCTTGCTTTGCTTACGTACGCACGCTCTTCTGTGCATGCACAGAAGCATTTTGGTGATGTCGGGGTCGATGGGCGGGGCCTCCTGCCGGTTTTACTACCGGTTCTATAGAAACGGTACGAACCGGGGGCAACCCACCACTGTCAAAAACAACCCTGATGCAGCCCTCAATGAAATCAGGTTTGACATTCCTGACTTATAAAGTGGCTGCTTAAAAATGTCAGTATATCCATGGGAAACCTATGTCACAGTAATATAGCTGGTACCATTTCAGCTAAGAATAATGATTTTAAGACTGATTCATTTAAGAGATGGTGATCAGATGAAGGCAACATCATAAAGACACAGCAAAAAAATTGTTGCTAGGGATATGTGTGCAATATTTAGATGCAAATGAGTTCTGAATCACTCACTCTTTCACTCCCCATTACTAAATGTTTGCATGCACACAGTTTCAAGATGGATTGAAAAAAACCCTAAGAAGAATTAGTGGGACCTGCATTGATATTGCATATTTATGTTGAGAAATTCCCAAACTCAGCCTCTGCCATTTTGAGTCAAAAAAATTACAGACAATAAGAAAAAGTCTTATCTAACTTCTTGCATAGCAATGACTACAGAAGCTAAAATTAAGCACATATGTGAGATATCTTTCCAGGGAATGATAATAAAGCTATTATTTCTGTAAATATACACTCTATGAGTTCTATTTCTGTTTGTTTTGGTTCTTTCGGAGAAACATGGCCTAGGAAATACTTTTCTTAGTGGTAATTTCTCTGGCAAATTCCAGAATTGCAGCTTTTGTAGATAAATACTAGAAGGCTTTCTGAACATTCCTAGCATTTTCCAGTTAAGGAGAATTCTGATAAAGATTAGATCATAGTACTATTGTAGGAAACTTGGCACCAGACAGTATCCTTTCTTGCTTCATAAATATATCTTAAATGAAGGTGTTTGTGTGTGTGTGTGTGTGTGTGTGTGTGTGTGTGTGTTTATGTGAACAAAATACAGTAGATTTTTTCTCTGCAAAGATCATAAACTTCCATATAGGTCACCCATCCCTACATATAATTAATACACCATTAATATTCAATCTTGCTTACTTCCAAGAAATTGTTCTTGTGATTTACAATATCACGTTCCTCACAAAAGATTCCACTTCAGAGGAAGATCTGGACTTCTACTGGTTCAGCCAAGTTAATCTTGATTCCTCAGGAGAGTTATTATTAAAGATGCCTTTTGAAATGCAAAGATTCTTAGAAAGGGAACCAGATCCCATTTTTGAAAGTTTTCTTTCTCTTGTTTTGACATGAAAAATGAAGCATATTGTTCAAGTGTTAATGGGAGTATGCTTTTTAGGCTGCATTAGTTAATGGATGGGTTGATCATTTAACGATGTAAAATTATGCCCTTTCCTGAATTTCTATTTTTGCTAGATACAAGATATTTCACTTTCATTCTTTCTTGAAAGGATGGAATTGTCTTCAAATGCCTTTTATGTAACTTATTCGTATTTTAAAATTTTTCTAATCCTTCTCAAAGGCGTATAATTTTAGTACTTTCTTAATGAAGTGAGACCAAATCATCTGTATCTATTGTTACATAGATACAATCATCTGTATCTATTGTTTTTGAATATAGCAGAACTTTGCTAATTTATATTAAGCATTTAGTAACAGAATCTCTACAGTTAATTTGTTCACAGTTATTAAATGCACAAACAATTGTTGAAAACTGTTTAAGCTACTGAATTGCCATATAATTTTATTTATTTTATTTGTTTAATTGTAATAATTCATAATATACTTCAATAATAGATACCGGTATTTAGAATAAATTGCACAGCATTTGTTTATATTTGATTCTTAAGTAATTCCCTTTTACATTATTCCTCAGTGACTGCCTTCATAGTTAAACTTTAAACAATGTTCAACAAAATTATATTCACATTTGAGCTACAATGCAAAGCCACTAGAATATAATCAGTTTTTGTACACAGTTACACAATTGTTATTGCTCTTTTCCATGGGGCTTTAATATTCTAGCATTCATTTTGATTCCTAATTACAAGAGAAACAACACTGATACATAATAGTTAACAAAAATAATCTGATACCATTCAAAATGGAGATATTATGGTCCGTAGATTGTACTTTATTTCACGTGAAGTGTAACCACTCAAACCATTAAAAATGTAAGTGAACAATCTTTAAAAGTGACTGCTACCAACCAGCCTCGCTATTAACATGGATACAATATAATAATAATATGGTTTGCAATTTCTTTTGCTAATCTCAGCAGTGTGAACAAATATGAATAAAGAGAGCTCTTTTGCAAGTAAGTAAGCGGACGCAGTGGGTATAAAGTTGCTATGCAAATCCAAGCTGTATTTGTACACAGTAGCTAAATAACAAAGAAAGTGACTTTATCCAAGTTTAAACAAGTAAATATCTACCTGTAACTGTTTAAAAAAATCAGGAGAATGAACTGCAGTTTTCCCAAAGACTGCCCTCTGCCCAGCAGCTACGCATATGCCCAGTTAATAGTAGTGATACATGTGAGAATTGACATCAGCATAAGGGTAAACGTTCCACTATTATGGGAAGAGAGACTGGCCATGCATACTCCCAAATTAACATTGATTCTGCAATTGCAACTGACCAGGCATATGAATGGAAAGCAATGGAAATTCAAGTACTTTGCACACAGGCTCTGCAGAGATTATGAGACCAAAGGCAGCAAATCTATTTTCTAATTAAGAATTCACCTATGAATTCACCTGCAGAAAGAAAAGCTGAACTCAATATTGTACTTACCAGGCTTTTTGGAATACAAGAGTCAAACCTCTGTAAGAGGTTAATGCATTTATTACTGAATTGACTTTCCTATCTTTTTTTCCCTTTTCCCCTTTTATTTATTTACTACCCAAACTCTGAAGTGTAGCATATATTCAGAATTTTTAAGCATTTTGAAATTGGCAATCAAAATTTGTCATCCTGCAGACAATAAATTTCCATTGACGATCTCTGCAAAGGAAGAGAAATAAAAAATGGAGGTTTAATACATTGTAAATAGGAAGACAATGCCAAATATGTTAAGATTCTGATTTAGATTTATTTACATTAGATTTTTAAAAATGAACTATGGTTTTCTAGCAAAAGAAAAACAACCATGAATAAATATTTATTCTTTCCTTCCTTTAACAAGGTATCTAGCATAATTTTGAAATACTTGGGCCTAAACAAAATTGCTATACTTTATCTTTTTAATCTCATAGAATTTTCCCAAAATGCAATTTTATCCAGAAGCAATGCTGCTTAGAAACAAACTAAAGCAAAACATATTGCATTGAAAAAGAGGGAGAAACAAATTTTCTATTATTAAAAATGAGCAGATTTTATAGCTACGGTATATTCTTTTAGCTCAGATGCAATGATTAAGTGGAGCCAGTTTGGTGTAATGGTTAAAGCCACCAGGCTACAACCTGGAAAAATATGTATTTGAATCAAGGCACAAAGTCAGTTAGTGACTTTGGACCAGTCACTATCTCTCAGCCCTAGGAAAGAGACAATGAAAAACCACTTCAGAAAATCTTTCCAAAACAACTGCAGCAGAGGTGGGTTTCAGCAGGTTCTGACCAGTTCTGGAGAACCAGTAGCGGAAATTTTGAGTAGTTCGGAGAACCGGTAGTAAAAATTCTGACTGGCCCGTCCCCATCTATTCTCTACCTCCCAAGTCCCAGCGGATCAGGAGGAAATGGGGATTTTGCAGTATCCTTCCCCTGGATTGGAGAGGGAATGGAGATTTTACAGTATCCTTCCCCTGCCATGCCCACCAAGCCAAGCCACGCCCACTAAGCCAAACCCACAGAACCGGTAGTAAAAAATTTTGAAACCCATCACTGAACTGCAGGGATTCATTCAGGCAGTTGCCAGGTGGTAATCATCCCTTGAAGGCATACCCCAAAAAGAATGATTTACCACAATATTGATCGTCTATCGATCTGAATTGCTTTTTATCTCAAGAATGTTCAAACTACTCTGAAAGCAAATGTACAGTTTGCTTGATGTTGTTTCTTTTTGCTCTCAGATGTAAAGTATGGTCAAGAACAGGCCCTGTCATAAATTGATTCTTTCATTATAACGTTAATGAAATAAGCAAAGTCATTCTCTCTAAAAGTTTACAGCAAAATATCAGGAATTCAGTTGTAGTTTCTTTTGATCTTACAACTTCAAATTGTTACATTAAATTGCTTCAGTTTTTAAGGAATCTTCCCTTAATTCTGCAAAAGGTGTAGAAGCCACTTCAGTCAAATAAGTACAGTACTGTAGATCTATATTCTAAACATATTGAAATTAATATCTTGAATTACTATACAATATCAATATCAGTATTTAATATATAATAAAATCTCCACTTCCTTTTAATGTCCAGTGATAAGCACTTTCTACACTTAAAGTATTTGTTTCGGATTTGCCATTACTGAAAAGGAGTCTATTAAGATACCGTTGTGAGATAAAAAGAGGTTGATATAAGTCTGGCTGTTAGCTAATTGTAAACTGTTAAAGATTCATTGTCATTCTGTCTCTCAGAAAAGTCATCATGCTTTCCATTATGTCCATTGCTCCTACCACCACTAGGCAATTATTTCATCTTCATCTTTTTTTTAAAAAAAAGTTTCACAGTGCAATCATCCATTTGTTTTAAGGCAAAGATTCAGCTTTCAACAGTATTTCTGAATCTGACCTTTCTACACCAGAGAATGTTGTAGTTGCTCCACGGATATAATGATCATAGGTGTACAACATCATGTCCATATCTTCTCCATAGTGCTCAGGATGTTCTGATGTCATCCTTATAAGTCAGGAAAAAGAAAATAACAATCATTTCTCTATTTTGTACAGTAATAATAGTCTATTGCAAACCCCACCGATAGTTGAGACTCAATTCAGATAGTTGAGCACATGTTTGATAAATCTCAGAAGACCTGAAAAACAATCACTATATTTTTTGGAGTATACAATGCACTTTTTTTCCCTCCTAAAAGAGGCTGAAAATTTGAGTGTGTCTTATACCCCAAATGTAACCCTGTGCGGTGCCCAAAATGACTACCCGAAACAACTGGTGCCTTCTCTTACCCCTTCCGCCTTTGCCTGCTTTCATCATTGGAGCGCCCTCTGAGGATCAGCTGTGCTTTTGAAGCTGTTTTTCAGCCCCAAAGCGAGCGAAGCTTTTTCTAATTGTTGCTCCCTCCAACAATCAGCTGTGCTTTAGAAGCACAGGCCCAATCAGCCCCAACCTCAAAACCAGCGCGTGAACTAATGTGCTGAAGCTGACGCCACAACCTCAAAACCAGCAAGCGAACTAATGTGCTGGGACTAGCCAGATGAATACCTGGTAGGCAGAATTCCCCCCCCCCGCCCCCACTATTTTCCTCCCCAGTAACTAAGGTGCGTCTTATACTCTGAAAAATACGGTGAGTAATCTTCAGCAAATAGGAGTAGAGTGTTCTTTCTTTCTTTTTTCAAAGAAGTTTCAATTTTATTTTTAAAATTCTAATTAGAGAATGTGACTATCCTTGGTCAGAATATTAATTCTTTTTAAAAGCATGAAATAATGCTTCTACAAAGAAAAGTCAGTGTATCCTAGGAATCCATTCTTTTCCTCTTGATACCAATTCCTGTGGATCTGGGAAGGGAGACAGAAAAAGCTATGAGTTTTATCAGTTTAATTTTCTATTATATGTCTTAAAATGTGATAGGATCCAATTTGAGTGAGTCACTGGGACCCAAGGCCTAGTCTTCCAAACTTTCAGACTCGTGCTGAAGCCCATCTTCAGGGAACTTCTCTCTCTCCAGAATGTAAAAATGTGATCTTTAATCTTAAAATGTGATCTTTAAAGTGGTATTTTAAGGTCACTAGTCATAGCTAGCTAAAGGAATGAGTTTTGCATTAAAACTAGAATAAGGAGTTTTAAGTCCTTACTGAATACAACGATATATATTATATACTAGATTATTCTAGTGCCCAGTAGATCCGTTCCAGTTGGGTTTCAGACCCGGGTACAGCACGGAAACGGCATTGGTCGCGTTGGTTGATGATCTCTGGAGGGCCCGGGACAGGGGTTGTTCCTCTGTCCTGGTCCTGTTAGATCTCTCAGCGGCTTTTGATACCATCGACCATGGTATCATGCTGCACCGGTTGGAAGAGCTAGGGGTGGGAGGCACTGTGTTACGGTGGTTCTCCTCCTTTCTCTCCGACCGGTCGCAGTCGGTGTTGACAGGGGGGCAGAGGTCGACTCCGAGACCCCTTATATGTGGGGTGCCTCAGGGGTCGGTCGTCTCGCCCCTCCTGTTCAACATTTATGTGAAGCCGCTGGGCGAGATCATCCGTGGTTTTGGGGTGAGATATCACCAGTACACTGACGACACCCAGCTGTACATCTCCACCCCAGACCACCCCAACGATGCCCTTGAAGTGATGTCCCGGTGTCTGGAGGCCATGCGGATCTGGATGGGGAGGAACAGGCTCAGACTCAACCCATCCAAGACCGAGTGGCTGTGGTTCCCGACGTCCCGATATAGTCAGCTGGTACCATCGCTGACTATCGGGGGTGAATCATTGGCCCCGGCAGAGAGGGCGCGCAACTTGGGCGTCCTCCTGGATTCACGGCTGTCTTTTGAGGAGCATTTGACGGCCGTGACCGGAAGGATTTTTCATCAGGTTCGCCTGATCCGCCAGTTGCGTCCCTTTCTGGATCGGGACTCGTTACACACGGTCACTCACGCCCTCGTCACCTCTCCCCTGGACTATTGTAATGCTCTCTACATGGGGCTCCCCTTGAGGAGCACCCGGAGGCTCCAACTGGTGCAGAGTGCGGCCGCGCGGGTGGTGATGGGAGCGACGTGGCGCTCCCATGTTACTCCTCTCCTGCGCGAGCTGCACTGGCTCCCGGTGGTCTTCCGGGTGCGCTTCAAGGTGTTGGTTACCACCTTTAAAGCGCTCCATGGCTTAGGACCCGGGTACTTACGGGACTGCCTACTACCACCAATAGCCTCCCACCGACCGGTACGTTCCCATAGAGAGGGGCTCCTCCAGGTGCCGTCGGCCAAACAATGTCGGCTGGCGGCCCCCAGGGGGAGAGCCTTCTCTGGGGGGGCACCCACTATCTGGAACGAGCTCCCCCCAGAGTTATGGAGGATCCCGGATCTTTGTGCCTTCCGCCGTGAGTTAAAAACTTTCCTGTTCCACCAGGCGGGCCTGGCCTAATTCTTCCCTTTTCCCCTTCTGTTGTAAAATAATTTAGAAATTTTAAATTGTAATATTTGAATTTGGGGCTTTTAATATTGCAAATTGGGATTTTAAATATTGGGGCCAATGTTTAATTCGGTTTTATTTGGCTTTTAAATTTTGTATATATGTTTTTTATTTATGGCTGTTCACCGCCCTGAGTCCCCTCGGGGAGAAGGGTGGTATATAAATTTAATAAAATAAATAAAAAATAAATAAATTCAAAGGTAATATATGAATGCAATGTCCATCTTGATCATGGAGAAATTTCAGCTGTCAATCCACTATAGGCTTGTCCTTTTTCCCTTATACTGTATATGAGTCAGACCTTGGAATGAGCCTGAAGCAGTTGTTTTCAGAATAATTGGCTTTTAATCCAAATAGGTCAGAAATGTATGTAGTCCAGACCAAAGTATATACTGTTCCAGAAAGGCAGATGAGTTCAGAATGACCAGGAGTACCTAATCTAGATCAGACAAGGTTTGAAATTCAAAGGAATAGGGAAAATCAGAGGCTAGATTTATAGACCAAAATTGACATAAGTTTACCAATGATAGTTAAACACTCAAATGCTTATTCCTGTTAATTCCTATTCTTATGGAATTCCAGATGACAGTGATCTTTGCATCACTTCATGCTTCTGATTCAACAATTTAAATACAATTGGGATTGTATAGATTATTCTATTTCTATATTTATTAGCATGTTTGGATACTTCAGGAAAAACTGAGAGTTAATCAACATTTGCTCTTTAGAAACAATAGTGGAGGACAGAGAACTGTCCAATCAGGGCTTCTAGAGAGAAATGAATGCCTCAGTATATCCCCTGTTTCCCTCTTGTTTTTTAAAAAAATTAACAGAGATTAAATGTGATGTTGTAATACAGTATTTAGGGAGCAAGTTTCTTTCTTATGCTGGCTTGATGACAATCTGTGCTTTAACCTACTATTACCCAAAGATATGATGGGGAGATATAGTAAAAACTCTTTTCTGCAGTAGATCCGTTTTATTCTTCTGTTTCATGATGCCTACTAGGATATTTATTTTATCTGACTGTAATTTTTTTAGTTAAAAATAATGAAATTGGAAATTTCTACATTGTATCATCTTTGAGCATATCTTCATTTTGTGGACTGCTTCATCTACATTCTTAGAAAATAATAACTGTGGGTAGATAGCAATAGCACTAGAAATAGCAGTTAGATTTATATATTGCTTCATAGTGCTTTGCAGCACTCTCTATGTAGTTTACAGAGTCAGCATATTTCCCTCAACAATCTGGGTCCTCATTTTACTAACCTCAGAAGGACAGAAGGCTGAATCAACCTTGAGTCAGTCAGGATCAAACTCCTGGCAGTGAGCAGAGTCAGCCTGCAATATTACATTCTAACCACTGTGCCACCGTGGCTCCTTACAGTCGATACAGTCATTACTTCTTACTTGAGAAATAAACAAATTAAGGGGTAGAGGAGGTATAGCAAGATATTTAAAAGTTAGAGGAATCAGCAGGGTATAACATTACCAGTTTGCCTGCAGAACAGTGGTCAATTTTTGGACAGTTCCCATGGCACATATGTTGTAAAAAACATATGTGCCATGGGAAAATTCCACATAAACCAACCATCCCAGAGAGTTGTATATATTTATACTGTTCAATAAGATGACATAGGAAAAACTTGTACGTTATGGTAACGTGCCCAAAGTGTTAACGAACAGAAATTAAGAATGTGAAGTTTCATTTTGTTAGCACAGTGCAGTGGCGTCTATCTGTCTATGCCTTCCTAACAATTACAGAAAATAAGATTACTCTGTATTTCTCCATAATGAAGCATATAAGCACCAACTTTCTTGGGTAAGTTTACTTTTTCATAAACCCAGCATATGTGATTTAATTACTGGTTGTTCTGCTTTTTTCCTTATTTTTCAAAAGACCATTCAATGCATTATCTAAGCACTAGTTATAACAGAATAACATTTCTTTGCGGGGGGGGGGGGATTTTAAAAAGCACCATACAATGTACTCTAAAATTCTGGAACTATTTACAATTCAGACTGATTATACTATGTCAGGAATTTTCAGCTTGCCTATGCAATGCACATGGAAGCAATAAAATTTAGGTAAACCTTTGTTCCTTATTTGATTAAAATTGCACACTGTTCCCATCACCTTATCCAGGTCTCCATATACAAAGAAGAGGAGAGGAGAGGAGAGGAGAGGAGAGGAGAGGAGAGGAGAGGAGAGAAAAGAAGAGTTGGAAGGGACCTTGGAGGTCTTCTAGTCCAACCCTTGCTCAGGCAGGAAACCCTATACGATTTCAGACAAATGGTTGTCCAATCTCTTGTTACAAACTTCCAGTGTTGGAGAATTCACAACTTCTTCAGGCAAGTTTTTTCACTGGTTAATTGTTCTGTCAGGAAATTTCTCCTTAATTCTAGGTTGCTTCTCTCCTTGATTAGTTTCCATCCATTGCAACTTGTCCTGCCTTCAGGTGCTTTGGAAAATAGCTTGACTCCCTCTTCTTTGTGGCAACCCCTGAGATGCTGCTTGCAGTGGCTTGTCTTTTGTCAAGGCAGACTCAGGCATGTGATAGAGGGAATACAGCTTGTGAACACATTTGTACCTTTTCACCATTTGGCATAAGCCATTATTTCAAATTACATCCACTGACACACTAAGTGCAATCCGGAAACAAAGGTTTTCCACCTTTCAAACAAACCAACAAAAAAAGATGGGAATCCAAATCTGGAAACTGACACAATAATTTGCCTGAAGGAACCTTGAAGCTGAACTTGAGAGGAACAAAAACAAAGGTAATACTTTAGTGACAATTAGTTTTCCCTTTCAGCAGATTCTCCTGCTTTTTTCAAAATCTGCCCATTTTGTTTCTGAGAATCCCATTAAGTGTCAAGTTATGTAGCAACAGCAAGATTTTCAGAGGCAGCTATGGATAGATATTTTTTTTTACTACAAATAATCTAGTTGTAAAAGAAAGGCTAGTAGTTAATATAATATATTAGTAGCTAATATAAATTATGATAAAAGAATAAGCACAGTGCCCACAAAGCTGGGCATTTCTACGAAGCCAAAGAATATTGTGCATAAAATTTCATCATATTATGTGCATAAAAATTTCTCATATTTTCTCAATAAACAATGGACTGAATCAGAGTTGAGTGAGAAATCCATAATGCATGTACAAACCACTACATCACTGTAATGCCCCCCCTTTTTTTGTACAAAATGATATGTAAATCAGTACAATGCAGTGGTTAGTTTTGCCCTTGGGGGCTTTTTGGGCACATCTTGACTCAATCCATAAATTACTTGGTGAACAAATCAGTTATGTAATGGATATAATAAAGTCACTTGGATTTACAAGGATTTAATGTAAAATACATCATTATTGAAAATTTACAGAAAAGTAGCTGCTAGATAGATGATGGCAAACTGATGACACACATTACATGCCATGTCATATTTGGTGACATGCTACCATGTCCCATTCTTGCTTAGTTTTCTGAGATTTTCTGAGGCTGCAGAGGCTGCACAAGAATGTGGGGTGCCGTAATCCCATGAGGCCTCTGGAGTCTTCAAAAATCGTGTGAGAATGAGGTGTGCTTTCCTGCTCATTTTACAAGCTATAAGGCCACACAAGAGAATTTTCCAAAGTTTCCAGACTTCATGAAACCTGGAGCTGCTCCAATAGGCATTTTTTTTCCTGAGGGACAAAGACAAATTGAAAAATATTTTCAATTATGTATGTTATATGTTGTTTTTCTTGTGTCTTTGGAAGAAAGAAGGTGATATTATGCACCAGAAGAATCAGGTTAGGCATTTTCTGCAATTTTGATACAATGAGCCCAAAAGGTTTGGTATCACTGAGCTAGATTGTCCTGAATATTTATCCTAGTAGAGATCTTCTAAAAGTAGGGATACAGTGTTTAAAATGTGATAAGCACCAAAGAACCCAAACACCTGTTTCATATTAAGCAGAGTTCTTCATGATAGGCTTCAGCAATAATATTAGCAAACTACTTTTCATAATGCACAATTGATACCTTAAATGAATATATATAATCTGACCCTTGAAGAATGTTCAGAGGTTTAGTTTGTTTCAAGATTCCTTGATCTTCCATCTCTAGGCTTATTTTTATTCAAATTCATACACGCTACAGCTTCATGAAGATTAACAGATGGTTAGATAAAGGCTTCAGATCAACTACTGCCTGAGTCTACCATTGACACTTCATATATGATTTAAGGGCACTTCTTCACTGCTGTCTTAACTGCTCCAGTCCTGTGATGATGCCAGATGGACTCTAAGTTCCTGTAAGAACATTCTGTCCAGATTGGGATGCTTTAGTATGGTTGCCAGGTGTTCAGTTTTGACTGCCAGCAATCATCGCTCCCATTGGGCAATTTACCTGCTGCTGAATTTTCTAATTTTCCATGCCAAGAAAGTGATTGCCAATCTCGTTCCTTTCTGTGGGCAAATCCTCCTAAAAACACTTACTTTTCAGAAAAGTATGCTGCTTCCAAATTAAAAGCATAAAATGCACACACAACAATCAACTTTCTTGCATTTGCCAGGTGTGTCTTCCTAATCTATGATACAGCTATTGTTGTAGAAATGTCACAGCAATACAGTGCTTATAATGTTTATCAAATATGCAGAATGCTGCTGGTTTGGAGTATGGTTGAAACATGTTTGTAATCAGTATTTTTCTTTCTTGAGTTCCTACATTATTACTTGTGTTTACACAGTGTGAAAGAAAGGTTTTACCCCAGCTCCTGAATGGCCAAAAAAAAAATAAGTACCCCAAAAGATGTTTTACTGCATTTACTGTATTTAAAAAAACGGGGAGTGGGAGGACACTTCAGTTTTTAACAGTATAACTAAATAAATAGTTCTATTTCTCTAAGTAATTTGAATGGGCTTTGTTCAATCAGTTTAATCATTTGTCAATGTTCCTCTTAACAGCAGAGATAAAATTTGGATCATAGATTCTCTTTAGTGCAGCTGCATTAACAATCAAACTGCATATTTATGACGTGAGTGATTTGTTCAAGGTTTCAGAAAGTGGTGACTAATTGGCAGAATTGTCTATGTATAATTATTTTAGAATACCCTCTCCTCAATTCATTGGAACCTATTTCTGAGTAGACATATCTACCTACAAAGGAGCGAACCTCTCCCACTAATATAAAAAATAATTTAGTACAAAATAAATACTTTCATTTACCTGGGATGAGTAGAGTGATTTTAAGACAGATAATGAAATAAAGGAGTTCAAAAGAGATTTTTGTAATAATGAGTGATTTCAATCACCTTTACAATAAAATGGATAAATGTATCTTATGATCCAGAAAGAGAGGCAACATTTCTGGGTTCCACAAATGATTATACTATGAAGCCAACCAAGGACGAGATGAACTTGATTTATTATATGTTATGAAATGTGAATTTATTTGAACAGTTTGGAAACAATGAGCTATAAATGTAATTTATGTGTATATAGTAAATTACCAAGTCAAAAATTATTAATAATTTTATAGCTGGATTTTATATTTCTTGTATTTTTATCCTGCTATCAGTCCTTGGAGAATCTTTTAATTATCTGAACACTTGCTAGGATCCATCTTGCATAGAAAAGCCTACACTTATCTTTCCTATAAGACAGAAAAGTAAAATATTTGTAAAAGGCATCTGTTGAAGCTGCCTTTTCCTAGAGTAAGCACAGGTGATCTGATCTGCACCCTAGTCCTTCCAAGCCCATCCGCCTGCTTATGCAGATATTCTTAATAACAAATTTGGGTTTAAAGGATAATATTTTAAACTCTGTACTAATAGGGAATAAATTTTTATAAGAAAAGATGAAGGTCAAATTTATAATTTTACTTAGGGTGGAAAGTCCTTTGAGAGAGCCATGATGCAAAGTGAATCAGACTATGACCAACGTATTGGCAAAGTCAGAATTTTCAGTTTTTTAAAGGCTTGGAGTATGTAGCATGGAGAGCATTTGTCTATAAAGTCACCAAGAGTCAGATACAACTGAACAGTTAAAACAACCACAACATGTATTGTGTGCATCTACACACATACAATATACCAAGCCTAACTTAGCATTTATATTGTAATTTTAACCATATCAATGACAAAATTGTACAAAATGATGTCATTGATTTGAGCATATTCTCTGGAATTGTTCATCTCTGCCAATTTTTTCCTCCTTTTGTGTATTTGCCATTTTCTCTGCTGAAGATGTAATGATTTGGACAATCATTTTCCAGAGCTAGTTTCTGATCTTGAATTGTAATAACATGGATTAATATGGATAGACAGTTCAGTTTTGTGAACTCACCAACATGAGTATGGACATCTCCGGCTGTAGCGGCAACAGTAAAACTGCCACTCTCGATCAAGCACAGATGGAAAATATTGGCTCTGGAATCCTGCCACTAGCCCATTATTTGAACATGTTTGATACCTGGAAGGGGGGAAAACCCACATTTTAAAACACATAAACATTAAGAAAATAAAAATCATAACTACAAGGCTTTCCTTGCAGATTATTAGAAACTAGTGGCAACTGATACAGATTAAGAGAGTTGGAAGAGACCTTGTAGGTCATCTAGTCCAATCCCCCGCCCAAGCAGACCCTACACCATTTTTGTCAGATGGAAGTCCAGCCTCTTCTTGAAAGCTTCCAGTGATGAAGCTCCCACAACTTCTGAAGGCAAACTGTTCCACTGATTGATTGCTCTCACTGTCAGAAAATTTATCCTTATTTCTAGGTTGAATCTCTCCTTGGTCAATTTCCATCCATTAATCCTTGTCTGGCCTTCAGGTGCCTTGGAAAATAGCTTGACCCCTTCCTCTCTGTGGCAGCTCCTCAAATATTGGAACACTGCTAGCATGTCTCCCCTGGTCCTTCTCTTCACTAGATTAGCCATGCCCAGTTCCTGCAACCGTTCATTGTATGAGAATTACTAATGACCAGATTCTCATATTTTTTCTCTTAAAGAAGCATAAGAAAGGAGATAAAATTGTGACTGTTGAACCTATCCATTCATCTGGTAGGGATTTTTTTTCTGTTTAAATTATAGCATTTGTTTATTTTGTTTTTTAATTTATATCTGAGCTACAAATTAGTATGTGCATTTCTTTTTGTTTTGAGAAAATGGAAGTGACCACCCTAAAGCTAGTATAAAGAAATTCTGTACAGGGTTTTCTTCCTGCTCCCTTTCTCCCTTTCATTTTTAGCAAGTCTACTAAGTCAAATTTCTAACCATGTGAAATATTTCCTCATATTGCCACTCTTATTTCCTGAAAAGCTATAGCCTATTTTGTTTTTCGGGAAATAGACTCCAAACCATGTTCTTCTTCCATTTTTTTTTAAAATGCAATGCAAGAAAATCTTGCCTTCATCCTCTGCACTGTTTGACTTGGAAGAACAAAAATAGATATGCAGATACATATCTGCATATTCTCCAGGCATTAAATCCCCTATTTTCACTCTCCAACCCTTTGGAATAATTTTGAAAATGGCTTGTGGTTATCTTCACCACAGCTATCTTTCAGATGTAGAGGACTCTGCAGGAATCAGTCAGCATTCCCCACCATTAGGCAATAAGGAGTGCAGAAATCAACATTTACCACCCTAGTTTATTGTTCTTATGTTGTACTTTTTTCTCCTTAACAATTAAAAACAACCAGGATTGCTTTGAAGATAAGTAAAGTAAAGCCATTAAGACCACATTGATTTAAGAAAATCATTGTGAAGATATTATAGTGTGGTGGTAGCTAATTTTGCCATGTGGAAAAGGAGAAGCCAAGGTAAAATAGAAATTTCCACCAAGAAGAAAATGTCCAATCAGAAAATCCAATGTTTCTGATAAAATAAAAACCATTTTTTTCTTATTATTTCCCTTTGATTATCTCCAATAATGAGGAAGGGACTGTAGAACACAGACTTTCTATTCTGAAAGCTCCAGATTCAGTCCTTGAGATTCCCAAGAAGTCAGGAAGAATCCCAGCCTGAAACTCTAGACAGCTGTTACCCTCCAAGGCTGGTATGTTGGAATTGATGGATTAAAGATCTGACTCAGAGTAAAGCAGTTTCTGAGGTTTCTATGGTTTTTTAAACAAAATTAAAGGCAACACAATAGAAATACTTGTGTTCCACTATCATATCTAATTAAGCAGCTTTACAGGGCAAAAAATAACGTCTCTGCTGTGACTCAACCATATGGAAAAGGATGATATAATGGAGACAGAACAGGCCTCTGAAATCATCAATCCCTTATTAACCGTTGGAAGTCCTGGGTACTTTCTTAGCTTACAAGGTTTTTGTGAGGATAAATTGTTCAAAAATATCCTCTGTTGGGGGATACAAGTGAATATTCATTGCATATATTTAATTGTTTGTATCTATTTTCATTTTAAATAACCCTCATCCAGGTCTTCCTTAACCCAAAAAACTGTCACTCCCATTTCTTAGCAGCCTTGGTACCAAATCAATGTAAGTTTCAGTAAACAAAGCCAAAGACATATACAAACATAAATACCATTATTTTTATAGTAATTTTATTAAGCATTATAATTTCACAATAAAAACTAATTCAAAACAAAAAAAGCTAAAAGAATATTTTCTCTCTTTTTTTTTATTCTTTCTCTTCTGCATTTTCTGCATATAACATAAATACTATTGTTAACAGATGTGAAAATGTTTTGTATTTAGATACTGTAATGTTTTCATTTAACCTGAAATGCTAAGCGATGGTGAGATTGTTTCTTGTGGCATTTTACATTTCAGCATTTTGATAATCAGAAACGTAGAAATGTATGACTAAACAGGATTCCACGCAAATAACTTCCTCATATAACTATGGCAAGAATGTCATGAAGGACTTAACTATGGGATTCTGAGGTAGCTGGGAAAGGTGGACTACAAGACTATGAGGCATGGTGTCCTTTGCCAAAGTGAACTAGAACTTCCTTAGTCTGATAAGTACTTGGCATGATAACAAGATTTTCAGGTTTTACTCTGATAAATGACATTGTGGTAGAAGTCAAAGAATCAGGGGAATTAATGAGTTCGGGAGAGGTAGAAAACTTCCATCAGGTAGAAGTCAACACTGGTCTGTGTTATTTCCAAAGTGGGTCCAATTAGAAGCCCAAATGCTGACGTTTCTAAGAATTTTTAAGGACTAAAATAGTCTCTAAATTATGTCGTTACCCCTAAATAAAATACGTTTTTAAAAAATGCTGCTGCAAAAACACCATGAGCTCTTCTTTTTGTGTATTCGCATAGTAGAGACTAGCTGTTTCCTTTCTTTGTTGGAGTTCCTATTTCATGCTACACCACAGGCAAGATAGTTATCACTTAAAGCTGTGCATTGCATTTCAGTTGGCTGAAAAGCCTGTGAGGACTAGCCCACATCAGTTCTTGGGGGGGGGGGGGGTGTCCATATTGTACTGGTAAGGAAGAATCTAGGGAGGATCTCCTTTCCCTTGAAGCCCTCTGTACACTATCAAATTTACTTCAATGGAAGGATATATTTGCTTCAGTAGCACTGAAGTAGCATAACTTCCCCAAATTTCATTCCTTTGGGAATAAGGGATCCCAGATTTTGGACATATTCTGTAAGTTACCCCATTTGAGGTACCTTGCTTCAAAGACTGTTGTCCTATGTTTCACCCAGTTAAAGGTCATGGCAATGAGCGTTTCACTAGTATATAAATTTAAAATGCCATATCAGACAATGGTTAAAGTTCTTTGCAAGAAACCGGGAAATCTTGAGTTTTACCACAGAGGTAATCTGGGTGACCCTGGGCCAGCCACTCTCTTTCTCAGCCCAATCTACCTCACAGGATTGTTGTGATGGGGAGATAGGAAGAGAGAACATTACATACAGTATATTGCCTTGAATTATATAAAACAAAGGCAGGATATTAAAGAAATAAACATAGAAATAATTAGATAATTCCATTATGCAAAAACAGCAGTTTTCACTTAAAGCTTCTTTTCATCACAGATAGATTATTCTTTCGGTGTTCTCTTAAATATTTTGCACATTAATAATATAATTCAATTCCAAGTCCTTGCAAATATACACATTTTAAAAATGTAATTACTTTCTGTTTTCAAAAATTAAAGGAAAAAAACTGATGACATTGGGGAATTAGAGAGGTATTTAATAGTGACACATACATGATTGTTTATATACAGACATCTTTGTTCAGAAGATTTTCTTGGCATCTGTACAATTTTTCATGGTTGTCAAATGTGAATGGTTACTTAAAATCTCAGACTGAAGTTTATTAACTGTCAATTAAATAACTGAGTATTTGTTATCCTGTGATGTCAAAACGAGACATGAACCAGATCTGTGATTCAACCTCAGTACTACCAGCTATCTCCATGTTTTGAAACTCAGTCTGTCATGGGCCAGTCCTTAAAATGCCTGAAGAACAATATTTGTTGCAGACAGTTAACTGTGTTATCATTAAAGCTATAGTTGCTTATACTTTATATATTTAAATAGATTTATTTTTATTCTGCCATAATGTTTTTGTTTGGCTATTTTTAAAAAAGTTTCGCAAGTACCACTTGTGCGTCCAGAAATATGTCTGGCTAGAGCCAATAATGGAACAAAACAAGGGAATAACTACGTGACAAACATTTTTGTTTTCTCTCCACAAAAAACAGTAACAAAAATAATTCAACTTTCTGTCATTAACATAATTTCTTAGAAAGATGATTTTTTTTAGAACAAATTCAATAAATTTAGGAACTAACAATTTAATTAGAAATTATTGCAATAGGTGCACTCCATTTACCTCAGAAGACAAAGAAAATGTTACAACTGCTTCATATATAGAAATACTGGTATCACCACTACAGTACACAAAGCTAACTTAACAAATTATTATGGTGTTAACATGCAGTTTTGCATCCATCATCTGAAACATTGCATCAGCCTAACCACGCACGACAAGGAATCTAAGTTTAAACTTGGTTTCCTACCATTGCAGTCCAGCTCTGTTGATTTCTTCCCACCAACATTCAGTAGGCTCTCCAAGTGTATCTGGGGTGGGCATACAGGCATAATTCCACAATCTATCAGACCCTTCTTTCTTGCTGAACATGCTCCTCACGGCTACAATTACTTGCCCATGAGGGCACTGGAAGTTGAAACCCTGCCGGTACACATTAACCCAATCATCATTAGCCCTATAGTCATCATAGGAATGGTAATAGTTCCCATATTGGCCCCATGCCACTGTGAATAGTGGCATGGACATGCAGAGAAGAATAAGGTCCATGTTACTTGAGCTTCTGGCTGCAAAACGCCTAAGTGGCGTGGTTGTACTGACTTTTTTATAACCATCTCTAACATTTGGATTCCAGATGTGGGATAACTAGCTCCAAATGCTATGTGTCACTGTTTAGATAAGATTTCTGAGCAAAAGAATTGGCTGCAGATGCATTTAATTAGTTTTAAGGTGGAATTTTATAAGCATGCTATCCTTTGCATAATCAGGACTGGGATAACCTAGGACTATAAATCATTTATAATCCCAGATGTAAGGAATTTAATAACATATGTTTGCACAGTAGCTAAAGTGGGAGAAGAAATAAGCCATTTCAATTACTGTAAGTAGTGCAATGTTGGAATTCTTGGAATCACAGGAAACGTCAGGTTGCAATTTTTTTGTGATGTGATAAAAGCTGTTTTGATACAAACCCTGATTTTATTTATGTTTATGTGAGCTGGACACACGACCTCTGTCAGAATACTAACAATTTAGTGGGAAAGAATAAATAAACAATAATAAATAAATAAACAGAAATAATGGACTAAGTCCAGGTAACTTGCACGTACAGTTGATAAATGCACTTTCTAGATCACAGGAGGATTTTGCTCTTCCAGGAACGTTTCAAGATCTTCCTCATTGACTGAAGAATATACTGTATATGTGAAAATCTGTATTTGGTTGAGTAGCAAACCAATCGATGAGAGGACAGAAAGATTATTTGATCTGACTCTCCAGCTCAAAGGGGATATCAAAGCATTGTTCCCTTGTTTTTCTTCTACTCTACTCTACTCTACCAATTCAAATGAAATCTGGGTCATATTTACATGGTATAATGTTATTTTTTTGGCTATAGTGCTCAAAGGCTGTAAATGACTAGATAAAATCTCATAAGACATATTATTGTGGTTATTTTTTATTCTTCTTCTTCCTTGAGGTACTTAAATCCCTAATTGCTACTTTACTGGAATGATTTTAACTATATTAAACATGTTTTTGTCCTGAACTGACTTATATGATAAATAAAGAAATGAAAAGTCTATCTATTATGGAAAATAAAGCATATATTTTATACATATTTAAATAAATCCCTTAGCTCTAAAACTTCACAGAAATATAAGTATGTAAGGTAATTCTATGATCACATTGTCTGTAGTTTTGGTTTGTAGCTCTCATATGGGTCTGACAACCTTCAGCACTTACAGTAAGCACCATTGCTTGCTTGTTCCTAAAGAAGGAAAAAAAATTGTAGTAGAATTAAGATGAAGAAAAAAATAACCACATTTTTCAAAATTTTGTGTCATTTTTCTGAATGAAGACTTATCAGATTGCTTTTTAAAAGTATGGTTTTGCTGGCTGGTAAATTTTGGGAATTGAAGTCCACATATCTTAAATCTGCAAGGTTGAGAAACACAGGTGAAGACAATATGTGGGACAACGCCCACTATCCATGCCAAATGTTCAGCAGAAAGAATGTCCAGAATGCTTTATGCATGTTCCATCTGATCTGAACAACTTTTCTGCTCCAAAAAGCCATTAAAAGCATTACATGAGCAAAACACAAACAAATTTGCAGCCTGGGAAATAAAATAATTTAGGTTGATTGTAAAGACAATGAATCAAAAGCACATTTTTGATGCTCCAAATGTCTGTGGAAGAAATATTTCCATGTCATAGTCCAGTTTCATACATAGTCTGTACAAGGGGGAAATGCATTTATTATTTTTTTTTATGTTGACAGTATCATATTATGCTTATCTGCCAATGTGTGTTAAAGCAATGTCTCCATAAAGGATGATTTAATTCGTTGGAGTGAGAAATCTAAAGGCTCCAATTCCATATACAAGAGGCTCCTTGTGGAGGAAATTCCTTTCAGTTGGTGGAGATTTCTGTCAAATATTACTGGACTGCTTATCCTCAAGTATCAACAAGTATAGCCATCTGTCGAGAATGTGTTAATTTGAAATCCTGCACTGAGCAACATTTGGTCTGCAGCCATGGCAAATATTGCTTTAAATTATGATAAATTTTAAAATTATTAGCTGCCAATGCAGCTGAGCAACAGCATCATACCCAGTCTCCATGGCCACTTTATTACTCTTTAGAAGAAAATGGAGAATGAATCTAACGAGGCAGCAACCACCAAAGTCTTCCCAGAGCAAAGAAGGCCTTTTCTTGTCTCACATTCAGGGTGAAAGTCAACATGCTTTGATAAATTTGTTCCAATATTATAATTATTTTATCGGATTTTAAGCATCTTTCAAAAATCATCCTCATCCATAACATTTCTATACCCATAATGCCATTTTCTCCTGCAAGGTGATATTAGGTATATTTTATCCAAATCTCAGCTTTTATTATAGTAGCATAGGACGTGACTGAATGATCATAATAACCTGTAGGATAATTCTGAAACAATCATTTTTAATAATTTCCTATTGATTCACAGGGAGAAAACAGAAGTCAGGATTTGACTGATATTCAAAGTGAAAATAAACTTTTAGATGGTTAGGCTGGTCATGAGAATGAGATTTTGTGGGGCTCATTTGCTGAGCATTTTCCAGCCCAAGTTACTGTTTAATATATTTCAGAAGGTTTTGCTGCAGGCATAGGGAGAAAATCAAAGACCAAATGGACTTATTGGATCTGTTAGTGTCTTTATGCCACTGTGTGGTTTACATGGGAAGAGGGAGGAGAAAACATTTTTCTAAATTCACCACGATTTGTTTATTGGGGAGGTAATGTGATCTATTGTAAAAGTTCACATACTAATTCCTTTTAGCTTCTAGTATCACATTTTAACAATAGTGATATTTAATGTTTATATACTTGAGATCAGTATTTGTAAGTGTTGCCAAGGGCCACCTAAAATTTGTGATTGTAATGAGACTTCCCCAATCATTTTTTTCTCTGTTTCTTGAGCATTTTTCTTCCTGCCTTCCAGATTATGACATTATACTGCAAAATTTAAGGGTCCCCTCTTTCTCCATTCAAAATCTACATTAATAAGTGGAACTGATCACTTGAACTTCAATTCAACAAAGAAGAAAGTAGGGTAGGAAATATGAGTGTGATGAAGAAAAGTACAAAGTATTAAGTATTGAGACTTAGATTATCCTTCCTTTTATCTTTTTTAAAAAATATTAGAACCCATCAGCTCTCAAATGAAGTGAGTCAACAAAGATAATGGTTCTGCAACTGCAGTGGAAGGAAACTTAATTTACAGCTCCTTATAATGCAGAAACACCAATTAAACACATATTTTCTACACATTGATGAAAAAATATTGGAAGAAAAATCCGCATATAGTTTTTCAAGGTGTCTCTCCAGAATGGTTAACGAGGATGTACCATTCCAAATTATTTTTTTTCCACATATGTATTTTAAAATCACTTTCAGAAGTAAATATACATGGACAGTCAATATTACCGTGTGTGTGTGTTCAACTTTTAATATCAGCAAAAACTTTTTAAAGAAAGCAATTCAAAACAAAATAGCAAAATTTGAGTTCTGGGGAATTGCATACTTCAAGCCTTTTAAATATTTACAGAAACTTTATGTGAACGCAATTTCTATTGAACATTATACTTGATTAATTAAATGATTACCAAGCTACAGCAGGCTTATTTTACATGCTGTCAGGGACAGAAAATTAGAGTCTAGTAACATCTTTTCCAATTAGCACATTTTATTAAAAAGCATAAGCTTTTAAGGTGTTACTAAACTCTTTATTTTTAATACCAGAGGTTAACACTTCTATAAAGCCTCAATAATAGGCAGTCCGTGGAAGAAAGAAACAATACCTTAGCTATGGTCTCTTATAAGAAGCCTGCCATATTCAAAGAAAGCAAGTTGATAAAATTCAAATATAGAAAAACTGTACTCAGTGCACTTCAACAATGAAAGAAATGTATGAGCAAGTTACAGAATCTATGTCATATTTTAGAGGAATAAGAAACTTGAAATTAATTAACATAGTTCTAAGGACTGGAGACACACATCTTTTTAATTGTAATGTTGTGAATTATGGCATATTGTATTATTTCAATGCAAATTTCCATGCAGTGATGTTTAATTATTAACATTCTATTATTTACAAAGCTTTAAGTATTGAAAATAAAAAGAGAAAAGTAAGAATTCTAGCAGCATTAAATTGCCATGAAAGATGGCTTGAAACCATGGAAACACCTGCGCTAGTTCAATAGGAGGGGGGGAATATATTTTGGAATATACCTGGCATGTTGACTAGCAAACCTTGTGTATTTGTATTTGTAGATCTGGCAATAGCTATAAAGTATGAACATGCATTACAATAACTAATCATGTAACTGCTGCACAATTGTGCCAATTGTACTGAAACAATCATATTGTAAAGAGTTCCTCTTCTCCCCCAAACGTTTTTCTTATAAAACCGCTAATCATTTTTTTCAGTCAATTATCACAAATAATACATTATGCACCCTGTGCCTAATTTATCCCTAATGTGGCTTTTGGGAATGTAATGTACATTTTGAAAGACAAAATGCTTTTTAGATTGGCTTTTCAACAATGATGCTATCAGGGTAGAAGCCAGATGCTAATTTATACGTGTTTACATGAGCCTTCTCCCCACCCCCAAATTCAGCTAGTATGATAAGAAAGCATACATTTTCATAGTATATGCACATCTTAAGTTATAGAGGCAGCTACAAATTCTAGACATGGTTCTGGTCATATACATAGAAATGCATTATGGTTTACCATATTAATGAACTAACTTGGCCCGTTTATGGTATATCTATTGTAATCTTCCTTTCATAAAGTAAAAGTCCACAGGAATGATGAAGCCATTGCATGCACAGCTACAGCATTTATACGGAATCTTTCATAAGTGCAAAGATTCTGACAGCACGGCATGCTGCTTGTGTGAAAATACTTGGACCTGTGAAGTTCTGATAATTTTTAATCTCATAATCTCATAATTTTATGAGATTAGCATTATATCCATTGATTTCAGGGGACAGACATAAGCATGAGCATTAAAATGTAGCTACCCTTTTCACTCTGTTTATGTGTACATTTTCCCTCTGTTCATGAGTTGAGTGTCCTATGTTTCAGGCTGAATATTGGGCAGGGATATTGATAAATGTCCCTGCCATGGAAATGTTTTTTCTCTGTGTAGAATTGCATTTTCATGAACGTGAAGTGTTTTGCAGGTTCACTGAAATGAAGAGAGAGGATGCATGGATTGAGAGAGAATGCCTGCCCATGGCACCACAGCTGGCTTTCATGCCTAATGCTGGACTCTAACCTGGTTTCTAGGCCAATAGCTTAATCTATACCTCATATCTCTAAAAAGAAAAATGGCTTAAGTCAGGGGTATCAAATTCACATCGTCATAGCAGCATCACATGAAGTCTTGGGACATTTCCCCCCTTCACTAAACTGGGCATGGGTGTGGCCAGTGCATGACACATCTGGCCCACAGGCCGGGAGTTTGACAGCCCTGGCTAAAATGGAATTCTAAATGAATACATGCAAAATTTGACACAACCAGCAATAAAATCATCCATCCACATTCATTCATGGTATCTCCTGGGACTGCTTCACTTTTTTCTTGCAACAATCCCATGAAGTAGGCTAAGAAAATGTCACTGACTTGCTCACTGTAAAACAGTGTGTTTTCACAGTTAAAATTGAAGTATTCTTGATCAGAGCACAGCAAAATGCAAAATTTACACAATAAAATTAATCATTATGAAATTGGTTACAGAAAGAGGAAAATGGGACAGATCAAAATGATGCACATTTACGTTTACTCTAAAAAAAGAATGAAACACATTATTTAGGCAGAAGATGCAAACAAATCAATTTTGTAAGCACCAATTTTGTGAAGTGGATAGGTCATTACCGGTAGTTCTTAGCACAGAGACAAGTTCACCGCCTTATCTGCTCAATTGGAAGACTAGACTCCTTCTTAGATCAAATAAATTCTGAAGCCTTTTTCTTGTTCCACCTTAAACTTTCAAAGCATTTGACTCCATAGCATTCAGCTGGAGTGTTGCCTGGCTTGACTTTGGCTTACTTGATTCTCTGGGTTTCTGCCAATCCGACATGTTCACTACTTCAGTTACTGCATTAGAGACATGGAAAATGTGGCTCATGTATGAGCATGGCCATGACTTTAGCACTGCATCTAATGTCCATTCAGGGAGGAAAGTTTTCAACACAGATCAAGTTATTGTTATTAATTTATTTGGCCACCCAACTCCAGTAAACACTGGGCAGCATGCAAAACTCTAAAAAAAAAACTCCACATAAAAACAGCTAAAAATATTAAATCAAACAAATAGCTCATGCCAAAATGCTCTAATAAACAATGAACCCAACAAAAAACAGAAGCCATTAAACAAGTATTAAATATAAATCCAGGCTTGGTTTTCAAACTTTTTCCAGAACCCTAAAAGAGAATGTATCATCCTAGTGGCCACAACAGAGAAGGCATGCTTCCTAAGTCCCACAAAATGTCAACATTTAATGATAGGGACCTGGAGCTTACCTTCTCTGCTGGACCACACTAGACAGGCAGAAAAATTGCTACCTATGTGGTAGATTTCAAAATCAGTTTGCTAATATTCAAGATGTCAAGGGAGTAGCTCCAGACAGTGAGAAATACTTTCTCATGATTCTCTGTAGCTGATCCTGTTCTATTATATATTAATGTGACAGTCAACACAGTGTGGCATTTCTTTCCATTTATATATTTAGTTAAAGCCTGCAAAATGTTGGGGATGGATTGGCAGAGTCTGAATAAATGAAGTCAAACCTCTTGTGGAAGAACTAGACATCTAGTGACATCATAAACCTGTCTACAATTTTCTTGGCAGTAATATCTAAGTTGTTCCCTTGCTTTTTTCTAGGGATGTTTTTAATTTTCCAGTCTAGCTACATTGCTGGGATTTTCTGATTGTCTCACAATGAAGGACTAAATAGGGAGCAACTCTGTTTAGTTTGTTGGGATTAAACATAGCTGTGTAGGCCTGGGCAATCTTTTGAGAATTGTGGGTCAAATCTAATAAACAGACACATTTATTACTCCCCCTACCCTTGATACACCTCCAGGTAACAGGACAAAAGCTCTTTCTACTGTTTGCAGTAGCAGTTTGATGCTCCTGGCTATACCAACTTAGCTATAGAACAATAAGATCCTGGGGACAAAACTGTATATTCAATTGTTAAAAGGATTTATAAAATATTCTGTGCCAGAATGTTTTAAGCAAAATAATTTTACAACTATGTTATTACCTCCTTGGAAAAAAACCACATTCCCTTTTTGCAAGGATCCTACCATTTCCTGCACTAATTCTACATTGTGAGAGGTAGTTGGTCCCAAGAGGGCAATCTGACCCAACATAAATGCAGCTGAAGCTGTTTCCTAATTCAAGAGGAAGGCTTGTTAAAGAGGAAAAAAACTGAGACACAACCCATTATTCTACAATTTGTATTTTAGAAGAATGAATAAGAAGATGCTTAAAGATGACTCAATTTTTCTAGCATAATCATGTCAGTAGTATTTAAGCAGCAGCATGGACACCTGCACTGAGCCATATGGGAAATTTCTGATGCGTATATATAGCTCCTGAGTTACCCATCTGGATTCCATTCAGGTCATTTGTTGTGCAAGTTAATACGTGTAATCTGCTGGCAAAAACCAGATGGTTGTATAGGAAAAGGTGCTTAACTAGAATAATGTTGCATATGATAGTGTACACTTTTCTTGGTATAGCACATGTTATAAAACTATAGCAAATTATTTGAGAATAATTGCAGTATGGAATTCACTGTCAGCTGGTGCCATCAGTGTGGATGGTTTCAAATGCGGATTGGACAATTCATAGAGGATTAGGCTATATTTCTTAAACCATCGGTACTGATTTAAATAACATAACTGCTAGGGATTGTCCATGCTCTGTGACATAGGTATTGTGTAACAAATTATTCTAAACCAACAGATGTGCTTTAGGTCTCAGCAAGTAAGGCTCTTGGGATGTTCCTAAACTGCTTTGGGCTATACCCGTGATGGCGAACCTATGGCACACATGCCACAGGTGGCATGCGGAGCCATATCAGTGGGCATGCGAGTGTTGCCCTAGCTCAGCGCTGGCCAGCTGATTTTCGGGCCTTCTGGGCCCACCGATAGTCGGCAAATGAGCTGTTTCTGGCCTCCGGGGGATGGGGAAGGCTGTTTTTGCCCTCCCCAGGCTCCAAGAAAGTATCTGGAGCCTGGGGAGAGCAAAAAACAGGCCTACTGGGCCCACCGTGCCATCGAGTGCCAAAAGCGAGGGGAGCGCAGAGGTGCCACGTGCACATGTGTGGGAGGCGGGGCACACTGAATTATGGGTGTGGGCATGCATGGGCGCGACCCCCCTGAGCTCCGCCCACTTTGGGGACACGACGGCAAAAAGGTTAGCCATCACTGGGCTATACTAATAATATTAGCACCAGTAATACTGCAATAGTTACAACATTGTTTTCTTGCTCATATCTTCATTCCTATGGTGCAAAACTGACAAGTAAATAACTAGGTCCACAAAACCTTATCTGCAAGAAAGAATGACTGAATATATTTTAGTTCAGTGGTATGCCGTCACCATTGTGATGGAAAAAACACAACAACTCTAAACAAATAGAGTTGGAAATCTTTAAAGAAGTTACCGTAATATTCTACAGAAACAACCCAAGCCTATTTGCTATATTTTATGATGATATACTCCGATGTAGAAGCAGAGATCTGGCACAACATTTGCTGTAGGAACATACTGTGTTCCGGTACATTGTGTGAGTTGATGCAAAAGCAGTGATTAATGAACCAGTGAGTTATGAATCAGGAAGTCCTCACTACTTTAAATTTCTCCTTTGTCCCAAGTTGATAGATCCCGTGACTCTGTTCCCTTCTGCTCTTTTGCCCTAGAACCAACAAGAAATCATGACTCCCTAAATCTTGGGGCATTAATTGCTTACAGTGCAGACTTAATGGGGTTGTTCTGTGCTGCTATTCATACAACACATAGTACAGGAAGTCTTTGACTTACAACAGTTCATTTAGTGACCGTGCAAAGTTACAACTGAAAAAAGTGACTTATGACTGTTTTTCACACTTACGACTTTCACAGTATTCCCATAGTCACATGATCAGAATTCGGATGTTTGGCAACTGACTCGTATTTGTGACGGTTGCAGTGTTCTGGGGTCATGTGATCACCTTGGGTGAGCTTTGGTGACCTCATGTAGTGATCTTCTAGATTTGTGCATCTACTGGAAAAATGTCGTTGATTACCATTATAACATACAATGCAGCAAAATTGTATTTGTTTATTTAAAAGTCCCAGAATAGCAGGCTGGAGAATTCTGGGAGTTGAAGTCCACAAGTCTTCAAGCTACCAAGTTTGAAGACCTCTGGTTTAGATTGACCACTCAACTATCTGTTTTAAAAAGAGATGCAGAAATTGAGGTTCATTTATATATTTTATTCATTTACATTTCATATTTCCTAATTGCCCATTCACATCCAGAAGAGGTTTGCAAGAGAAAAAGGTAGAGACCAGATGGAATAGAGTATCCCCACTGAAGTCAGCAGAACAAATTGGAGAAGACATTTACTGATATATAACGTATTTCAGGCCACTTCCCCCTGAGTATAAACATGCTTTACACTGGCATTATGTAACATCTATAATTGGGATATGAGGGTAAATTGAACTTCTAGAGCAGAACATCTAAAGTTGTTCTTAGGCTGATTCAAATGTGAGTGGATGAGGAAAAACAGGTGTGGGCCAGCCTTTCTGGAAAAAGCTAGTGGACTATCATCAGACCAGGGTAAGAGGGTTATATGCATTTTGTCATTAGAGGTAGGGAACTTGTAGTTTTCCAGATGTTGCTGAACTAAAGCTTCCAGCATCCTTCACTACTGCCCATAACAACTGTAGCTGTGGAAGAATTTCAGCAATATTTAGAGAGCCACAGATTGACTACTTTTTAATGAATGTGTCTTTTTTGCCACTCATTTTCAATTCTCTTTGCCATAATATGAAGGGATAAGAATAATCACAGTATCCTTCCCCTAGAGTGGGGTGGGAATGGAGATTTTGCAGTATCCTTTCCCTGCCACGCCCACCAAGCCACACCCACCAAGCTACACCACGCCCACAGAACTGGTAATAAAAAAAATTTGAATTTCACCACTGCATCAGACTGAATGATTTAATAGGATTGAAAAGTGAAATTATTAATACACATTTTTTAATAATGACCCTGGCAAACTATACAAAATTTCAAAAAGATATGAATCCCTGATCTTTATAAATATTAGTCACTTGGAAGTAATAATGATCTACAGTTCAGTGCTAACTCTGGGTTCCAATTACAGTATGTTCAGGGCATTCCCCAGAATGTTCCATTTTCTCAAGAACATTTGGATCCATTTTTCAGGAATATTTTATTACTAAAATAAATAGTTTTGCCATCTCTGATTAGCTCTGCTAATGTGATTTTAAAAAGATAGTGCCACCTAACAAGAAATGGATCATTCTGAGACAATAGTTCCCAGAATTCCTGGGATTCCTGTTCTTTGACCATGCTGAAGCTTCTGCATCCCAATAAGATTAAAAAGAAAAGAAAACGACTCTACCATATATACCAACTGTCTATTTTGCTATGTTCTCAATCTACCAGACATCATTTTTAACTTTTGTGATTCATCAGTGTAATAGTTTGTTCACTACAGCAGCTGGGTGTAGTGAATTCATCTAATCTGGGGGATTTATACTTCCCAATATACCATGAATTATTTTCATAAACAAAATGATTTTTAAAGCATATAATTAAAGTTATATGAGTCATATGGGAAACCTGCCACATTATGTTTATTCTCAAAGAATTTTCAAAACTTACAGTATCTTGCTCTCTCATAGGATTAGGCAGATAAGGTCATACTTGTACAACACCAGTAAACAAATAAATAGTGAAGGAAATTAGATTGGGAATATATAGGAAGAGCAGAAAAGTCAGATCATATCTGAAAATGAATGCATTTTATTTATCCCAGATTTTAGCGCATCAGTTAAATTTCTAGTACCATCACTTGATGTCAGATGCAGTTTCCAGGAATGTCAACAGAAGAATTTAATGGCAGCATTTAGAGTTTCCAGTAGGTTCAAGTAAAAGTTTTCTCCTAAAAGCTTTTGAGGTAGAGCTTTGCATACTGGACCATGATGAGAACAAAAGGTTGAACCCTCAATTTCTTATAATCTGAGGCCATATTGGTACTCAAGATCAAGCAGAAGAATTAATAGAAAACAGCATCTTCTGCCTCATCTTTTGTTTGGTCTTACACAAATATCAGAAATAGAAGATGATATTGAGGATCAGCTCAGTAAATAATAAGTTCTACTTTTCTTTCTTTTTTTTCTTTTTGGTTAGAAAATCCTCATGAACATAACTTTTAAGGCCTTTTCAAAGATTTCTAAGCTTAGTTCCATTCTAAATGAAAAATCACTGTTGTGTTCGACTATCTCCTTTTCATAATGAAACAGTTATCGTTATTTTTTGCTTTTGACCTTGATAGGATTAATAACATTCATCAAACCAAGAGTTGTTTGATTTACCGTATTTTTTGGAGTATAAGATGCACCTTAGTTTTTGGGAGGAAAATGAGAAAAAAGCTGATTGGCAGGTGGATCGGCCTCCCGGAATACCCCCAATCAGCTGTTCCCAGAGGTGAATTTTAGCAACAGGTTCCTTGGTTGTGAGCTCTGTGCCTTGCTTTTTTTTGCTTTTTTTTCCAGAAAAAAACTTTTTTCCTGCCTCTGAAAGCCTCCGAAACAGAGCTTCAGAATAAAAGCCTCTGAAGCTCTGTTTGGGGGCTTTTTTTCCTGAAGCTTCGTTTCTGATGCTTTTTTCAGCATCTGAAACCTCTGTTTGGGAAGCTGGGCGGGGCTATATTCATAATATAAGATGCACCCAGATTTTCACCCTCTTTTTTGGGGGGGAAAGGTGCGTCTTATACTCTGAAAAATATCTGGTAAAAACTGAAAAGTACATAGAATAGAATTTGATAGGTAAATATGTATTTAATCCTCTTCTGTGCTCTTGCTCTCTCTCTCTTTTTTCTGCTTGCCATGCATGATCTAAAATTTGAGGACAAAGCATTTCCTTGAGAATGTTTTGAATGCACTTTCTTTCTCTGCGGTTTAGACAACATTTCACAGTTTCATTTTCAGCCAGAAAACAAGATAACAGGTGCACAGGACTATTTTTGGCACCCTGTTCCAAATGGTCATAAAGAACAGTTCAAGGTCATTATGTTGAAATACTGTGTTGATATGGGAGATGTTATGGAAAGAGTTGCAAGTGAGACCAGTTCAGTAGAATCCATAGTTGGGCCAATAAGATATAGAAGAGACATTGGCAAGCTTTAGTTAAGACCAGTGGCATTCTTAGGGATTAGAAAGATGATTGGCAAGAAGCTAAATGTTCCAAGAAAGCCAATCCCTGACCTATAAAGAAAAATCTTACCCCTTGGTGACAATTAACAGCCATACCAACTTGAGTTAAAATGTCAAGAGAATACTGATAAAACAATTGGCATAATGACAATTTAGTTCCAAATTAAAATATAGAACATATTCTAGAAATCAGGGGTGGTTCATGCTTCTACCAAATTTAACAGGGATAAAAAATGGTTTTAAACTCCCATGTTTTCTCAGTAGGTAAAGTCAATTCAGGTCCTGAGGAGACCAAGCTATCCATCCATAGGTTGCAACAAGCTGTTCTGGTCTTTACTATAAGGAATAGCCACATCTAAATGGGAATACTTCTTGTTTGAGTTATAGAAGCTCTGGTACATTATATGGAGAAAAGACTCCATATATGCTACTGATGAAGCAAGGCTTGACCAGTCATTATCCATAAATATCTTTTTCGTGCTATTCTGCCTTTAAAAGAGGATTGGGGAATATTTAATATAGTTTGGTAGATTGTACTAGATTTCTGGGCTCCATCCTCATCGTTTTCACTATGAAAGTTTCTCCCTAATGCTTGTGCTTCTTTTAAAAGGCATGGTAATGATTCTGACCTTTGTGGTAATTTAATTCTGTCAAAGAGTTATCACAGCTGAGCTTCAGGCTGTATATTTGAAAAGCAGCAGCAGCAGAACAAGTTATTTTACTTCCGGAATCAAAGGAGTGCTTTTTGGACAACACCATCCAATGAGATTTTAAATATCTGGTTATCTTTCTTCTTTGGCCGACACAGTATCTCTATGTTCTCTCCACTGGTCCTGAACCTCACATCCAGAGACTGATGCAAATAACAAAGAAAACCTCTGTTGCCAAGCTGAAAGCATTCAACATTTTTACTTATTTTCATCCTGGCATGTAAACATTGCCTGCCATGACATAAATTAATTGCAGCTACCGCCTTATTTTTAGCCTGTTCTCTTCACATTTCAAAGGTCAAATAGGAGCAAGCGGGTGAAAATTTTTGTTAATTTGGTTGGCTGGAAGCTCAATGCATACTTATTTTGGCTTTTATCGTCACTCGCGGACAGAAACTGTTCTTGGGGAATGCCGTAAATGGTAAGTAACATATAGTCAGTAACCTATAGTCAATGGCATCCCCAGGACAACACCTGAAAACAGAGTTTCATAATCTCATTTCAGCAGAACAAACTGAAGAGTGCTCAGAGGAAACAGAATGGCTTGCCAGACTTTGAAATAAATCAAATAATGCATATTACTTTTTAAGAGACACTGTTATGGCCAAAGTTTATAATTATGTAGACACAAGAGGATAGAACCGTTTTATAAAGCCTTAGTAAGGCCACACCTGGACTACTGCATCCAGTTTTGGTCACCATATTAGAAAAAAGATGTTTAGACTTTGGGAAAAGTGCAAAGAAGAGCAACTAAGATGATTAAGGGCCTGGAGACAAAAAATATATGAAGAATGGTTGCAGGAATTGGGTATGGTCAGTCTAGAGAAAAGAAGGACTAGAAGGGACATGATAGCAGTATTCCAGTATTTGAGGGGATGCCACAAAGAAGAGGGGGTCAACTTATTTTCCGAAGCACCAGAAGGCAAGACAAGAAACAATGGGTGGAAACTAATCAAGGTGAGAAGCAACCTGGAATTAAGGAGCAGCTTCCTAACAGCGAGGACGATTAACCAGTGGAACAGCTTGCCTTCAGAAGTTGCAGGTGCCTCATCACTGGAGTTTTTAAGAAAAGACTGGATAGTCACCTATCTGAAATGGTATAGTGTCTGCTAATTGAGCAGGGGGTTAGACTAGAAGACCTCCAAGGTCCCCTCCAGCTCTATTCTGATTGATATATTGATAAAAGAGCCCTGGTGGTGCAGCAGACTAAAGCACTGTTATAACACCAGCTGCCTGCAATTACTGCAAGTTCAAATCTCACCAGGCTCAAGGTTGACTCAGCCTTCCATCCTTTCTAAGGTAGGTGAAATGAGGACCCAGATTGTGGGGGCAATAAGCTGACTTTGTATAAACATACATAAGTATGAAGGCTATTGCTTAACGCATTGTAAGCCGCCTTGAGTCTCCAGAGAATGGCAGCATATAAATCAAATTTTTAAAAAGGGGGGGGAAGGCTTTTCTTGGGCTTTCAGCCACATTTAGCCTTTCCAGGGAGTCTACTAAACGGAAAAATAAGCAGGACAAAAGCACTAAATGTGATTTAATAATTAAAATTTAAATTAAATTAAATGTGAAGAATATGATTACACATCATGTAATCCTTTTGTTATTATTAAAAATCCATTTACTGGCACCTTTTGGAGAAGGTTTATGAGCAATACCTTTTGAGAAGTGAAAGTAATCCTCTGCTTCAGGTTGTGGACACTGAATATACATTACAATTTCTGTACAACAGGCCTTCTTAGTACAATCAATGTAACTCAACTTTATAAAGATGGTATGTGGGTAATTTAAGTGTACTTTGGAAATTGATATGTCCTGAATCTATATCATTTTATTTGCATTGAAGTTGCAAATCTGTGGTTTCCCAAAAGGTCGAAGAGGCTAATGAGGTTTTGGCCTAATTCAGAATGAGACAGTTGACCTTGGATTCTCCTTTTATCCTCAAAGGAAATTTTGGAGACCTTTAGCACTGAAGCTTTGGAAGCAAAAATCCAGAAGTAACAAAAAGAGGGTGGCTTAGAGAAATTGTCATAGATATATTGTGGAAGGCAAGAGTTTAATAAAATCCAAAGATCTTTTGATTGCCAAGAACCATTATCTTTGCCTCATGAAACATAATTTCTTTTCCATTAGTTTCACTGGAAAGAAAATAACCAAAAGTAAAGAAATGTATTATCCCCTCAACCCCAAATCCTGTGCTCTCCACAGGGCTAACATTCTTCTAATATTCCTGATATTATTAGTAGGATTATGCTCTTTCTTTTATTAACCATTAAGTATGTCATGAAAAGAGGCTGCAGATCACTTATGGGAAGCTACAGCCCTCTAGAAAATGGTCCCAGGTTGAACTGAATTTTATTGCAATGTTATTGTGATTTTAAACATTTATATATATACTTACGGTTTTATTTTGATGTTGTAAGCTGACCATACTCATCTTCTAGTGAGAAGGATGGCAAGGAAATTTAAATAAATAAATAAATTCTAGACATTGTTGGGACATCAGGTTAAATTCCCTATATGTTTGACAGTATGCAAAATCAATAAAAAATTCTGAAAAATATCTTTATTGGGATGCTGTATATATTGCAGGTTATATTTCCCATTGTTCCTAGAAGCTCTGGACTATACACATTTTTGCAGGCCATAGAAATCAATGGATATGCTATTGCCATAATGCAAACCATTATTTCTATATAAGGGAGATTATCTCTTCATCATTTTGGCACAGAATAGTTGCCCAATGCTTTCTAGAGCTGAGGCATGTTTTGAATTATTTTGCTGAATATTTTAGGGGCATACAAATCTATGTTCTTTCATATCTTTTTCTGTCAATGGGGAGAGCATCACAAGTAGTAGTTGATATTCAGTGACAGATGGTACGTTTCATTATCTTATAAACAAACCTGTACACAAAAGCCACAGTTGTTTCTAAAACAATATAGTAGTTGCATAGATGAAATTATGAAGAGTAAGAAAAGCTAATAATGTATTTTACTTTTTTCTCTTCTAGTTTTCAAAATTAGCCTGGCTTACACTCAAACTGAGGTTTCGTATTTAATTTATCTTGCTTTTAAAAAAATGTGAGCCTTGATTTGAGTGATTCTGTTGTGTAGTGACCAATGTTTGGGGCTAAGGGGCACAATCTTGTGTATCCACACACAATCTTGTTTGGATATGTACAAGAAAAATAGGGATTCTAAAGAAGGAATGTTGGGGCTAGATCCAAAAATCCTGATATAAGCGAAAATCTATAAATGGATGTATGAATAAACAAAATAAATATACTGCCTTTTACAGTAGTCAGATAAATGGTAACAAAAAGCTTTATCAAACACGATTATACTTTCTGCACTCTAGCACCCTTGCCTAATGGCCACTTAAACTGTGCTCTAATCAGGGGTGAAATGCTACCGGTTCGGACCAGTTCAGCCGAACCGGTAGCGGTGGCAGCACGTGGTTCGGAGAACCGGCAGCAGCGACAGCGCGAAGCTCTGCCCACGCACCCGGACATCATTACTTCCTGGTTTTAAACAGGAAGCAACCTGTTTTTGATATGTTTTTGGTCTGTTTTGCGCATGTGCAGAGGGTCCAAGCACGCATGTGATGCGCACACTTCCGAACCGCTAGGTAAGGTAAGTAGATTTCACCCCTGGTTCTAATACAGTGGTCCCCAACCTTTTGGGGAACAGAGATCAGTTCTGTGGAAAAAGGTTTTTCTGTGAACCGGAGGGGGCATGCTGGCTGCATATTGCAGATAGGGCTTCGCTTGTTTGCCTGCCTGGTTGCTGGCAGGCCGCAGAACGGTGCTGTTCCATGGACTGGGGGTTGGGGACCTCTGCTCTAACATATCCATCCTCATTATTTTCTAGGGCAGTGTTTCTATTTCTCAGCAATCACCTTAAAAAGAGAAAAGCCAAATTTTCTCCATATGCTAACAGCCTCTCTAGCTATTCTTAAGGCAAATTCACAGCTGATTTATGGAAGGTAATGCACAGGATACAGAGAGCACTCACTTTAATCAACTTCCCAGAATTCCTCAGCCAGCATGTAATCTATCCCATTGGCTCATGCCATTAGAAAGTTGGCATCAAATTTCCTGTCATTTCCACTTATTGGTTCTACTCTTGTCCTCTGCAGTAACACAACAAATTTGCTCTCCAGCTTTACTGATAATGTAAACTTTATTTACTTGATATTTTAATAAAAATAAATATATTTTGCTCTCTCTATCCTGTGTATTATTACCTTATATAAATAAGCTGTGAACTTGCCTTGAAAATAGCCAGGAAGGCTGTCAGCATAGAGAAAAAGTTTGGCTTTTCTCTTTTTTTCCTCTCTCTTAAGGTCAACCTAGATTGCCTCCCCTAGTTTGCCTAATCTTGCTATTTCACTGAACAATGGAAAAATCCCTGAACATTTAAACACATATTGTTCTCAGCAAAACATAATGTTCAACTACTTTGGTTGCCGTAGCAACTTCCACTTCTAAAAATACAAAAGACATAATCTACAAAATAAATGATTGTGTAATAAAGAGAATCTGTGGGAGAAAATGCTTCCTTGGCTTTAACCTAGAGCCTACACTTCAGTAAAATTACTGACTTGGAACAATATACTTGCATAGGTATAAAAGACATAAGAACTAGTCCTTCTTTTAGTTTGGAATTAGCATGTCAGCCATGTCCTTCTTGAGTCATATTTGTGCTGCATGCAGTTTGTGGAAACTAAAAAGAGGATATTTTAAAGTAAATACCTAGTCCTCATATTTTGCAGAATTGTTTAAAAATAAGTTTGTTGGGAATCGTAGTTTATTAGATGTTCTAGTGGCTTTGTGGCTTAATTTTCCTGGAAGTATGTTTATACAGAATGTTCTACTGAGCTACTGTCCTGATCTCTCAAATCCATGATAATAATTTTGCATTATCTCATGACAGTTTCTACTGTACTACTGTTTAGAGTAAATTCAAAGGATGGTGGCAAGATACCTCAGGATTTTGACAATGGAAGGTGTGAAGACTCCAAGACCCGGGAGGGAAGGTGGACAGGATCGTGTTTACCATAGCTCCAAAGGAAACACTGAAAACTCTCTTTATGGCACTTCATCTTGAGCAAGAATAGGGATAATAGAAAAAAGTACGTATTGTAGCTCAGAGTTGAACTGTGCAGTTCTTGGTGCTCTCTGAATTTAGTTCTTTGCCTGCAGATGTTTCATTACCCAGTAAGTAGTGATCCCTTGGGTGTTCTCCTAGTTTATTGATAGGTAGTGAGGCAAATCAAGGTGCCACCAGGGACACATCTCCACCAAAACGGACACAATAAATTACTATATCTTAACAGACAGCAAACCCTACAGTCACTCTGTAGGGTGATGTTACCTAGTTGAGTAATGAAACGGCTTCAAGCAATTAACCAAGCTCAGAGAGCACCAAGAACTCTCCTTTGATATAATAGTTCATTGTCTCCGTTTACTGATATCATATGCTACCTTACATTGCCCAGCCGCAAACAGTCAACACAAACATGGAAGATTCCTTTATCCATAAATACATTCAAATATATATAGATACAAGTCATCAGAGTAGAATATATAGTGCCCATGCATCCTATAATGTATCAAGATAATTCTTATATACTTCTTCTAAATCTCCCTGTTGAAGTTAGGTAGCCCATATGTCAGTGAAAAGTCCTGACCAACAAACACCTTTCTTTATCTATCCACAAATGAGATCACAATCACTGTTTGGAGTTCAATATTTTGGTTACCTCACAACTGTAATTTAAGTAAGTGAAACCACACAGATAGGGAAACAGAGGGTTACATGAAGTCTAACAGCCTCCAGACCACGGGTGAAATCCAGCAGGTTCTGACAGGTTCTAGAGAACTGGTAGCGGAAATTTTGAGTAGTTCAGAGAACTGGCAAATACCAACTCTGGCTGGCCCCAGAGTGGGGTGGGAATGGAGATTTTGCAATATCCTTCCCCCAGGAGTGGGGAGAGAATGGGGATTTTGCAATATCCTTCCCCTGGAGTGGGGTGGAAATGGAGATTTTGCAGTATCCATTCCCTGCCACGCCCACCAAGCCATGCCCACAGAACCGGTAGTAAAAAACATTGGATTTCATCACTGCTCCAGACAATTCTTCGTTCATAGAGCTATACTAAAAGAGGCAAGAAACTAAAACCTACCAGCATTCAGAAAGAGGCATAAAGGCAAAAATCAAACAAGGCAGATAAATGGTCTTATTATATCAAGACAAGATAAGCTATAAGCACCAAACAATATCATTAAATTATGATCCCTGCAATCTTGACAAGCCCAAGGTGTTATGGAATGTCACTAAGTAATTCAAGAGTAGCCACAATCATTTTATACAAAGTTTTGTTAAAGCCAGGTACCTTTTTCATAAAATGTCTCCAAGTAGCAGCAGAAAAGAAACAGATAAATAGTGAGGCAAGAAATAAAATACCGGTACTTGCATCAATATCCAGACACAGGGATCAGTTGCTTTTATTTTCTGAAGACACAACCTTAAAAATAAAAATGGTTTAAGGTGCTGCTTTATTAAAATTAGTTAAAAAGAGAAAAAGAAATACTAGCACATTAACTTAAAACTGACTGTTAGAAGTAATTAAAGAAAATCAAACTGTTAGCCAAATCAAAAGAAATTCTTGCAGAAATAGTAGCTATGGAGAAATATATATAGGCCTGTTATTAGATCCTGTCAGCCAGATTTTTGATTGTTTCTATCCACTGGACAACACAAATAAAACACCAATAGTTCCAAGTTGATATGTAAGGCAAACTAGAATTGGAATTTCATTTTGAAACCTTTCCTTCAAAGAACCAGATCAACATAGGAAACTAAATGTATGTGGCATATTGTGGCATGTATAATCTCAAATTGTGAGCTTCATAGAAGACAACAGGGTCGAAGTATGATTTTGTAAAAAGACTTGCTAGTTACAGTCGTTTCAATATTTGAAATCATTAACAGAACATCTTATTTTCATTCACAGCAATAAAACCAATCGGCAAAAATATATTCCCAAGAATTATTTCGCCAAGTAAGATTTACACACAGACTCGAGTTTCCATGGGTCATGGGGACAAAAACATTACATTGTTAACATGTAGTAGGAAGTAAGTATAGTAGGGCCTTATGCTGAGCTTTCTGGCCCGGACATTCCTCTTTTAAAAAGGCTCCAACTGGGTATGTGAATCAACCTCGCTTGTTCTCACACAATTTTATTTAAGGAAGAAACAAACATGTCTAACCAACGACATTCCTTCTTTCTTTCTTCATGAGTATTTTAATATGGAAGAAGCTACTAGTATGAGGTAATGGCAATTCCGCAAGATCTACAATGTTCACACAATTTTCCTGAAAAGTTCTACAGTGCTCACTTTCAAGTTGGCAACACTTCATTTGTTTCAATAGCTTCCTACTGGGAAAGCTTGGGAAAGAGAATGAGTTTATTCATAGTTATATTTTAGTTTCAAAGTTATGTTGTTGTTGTTTTAAACTTGCCTTTTGGACACCATCCTAGGTAAACTATGGAGTACAACCAGGAGGGAAAATAGGAAAAGAGAAACAGACAAAAGTTTGTCCCCGACAATTTTCATTTTATTTATTGGTTTTGTTTCATTAGCCACCTAGGTAGCTAACAAAATTAAAACTCCATAGAAACAAAACAAGAACAGCCAATAATAACAACAACAAAAAGATCATCCAATTGCACTGAATGTACATAGAATGGCCACAAGAGCAACCACAAGCATTATAATAATGTCCACCTCATGGACCCCCTTAATCCTCCAACTGTCATGCCTGGAACACTACCATGTTTTAAAGTCTTTTAAATAGGAAATTAGGAATAGGAATAGCTGAATTTTGAGGGTAGGATGTTCCAGAGGACAGGTACTAGAACAAAAAAGGTGCTTTAGCTCTCTGGGTATGTATGTATGTATGTATGTATGTATTTATCTATTGACTGTCCATGAAGCTTAATTTTCACACTAAAAAAAGATTTATAAATCAAAATAAAGAGGATGTATACAATATAAAGACTCCAATAAAGGAGAATATTTGTAGCTCAGGGTTGAGAGGAAGCTGAGAGGAAGCACCAAGGACCCTTCAATATAAAGACTATTCTGTGTTAGCACCTCAGAATATGAGGTGATCAGCTCCTGCAATACTGCTACAGAAGATTAATGAAAAAACGCACCATTTATTTTCTTATTTATGTATATTGCTGCTAAAAATATGACTCTAAACCAGTGTACAACAGTGAATTAAAAAAAACAACCAATATGTACATAAAATACTTACTGTTAAAAACTTCAAAAAATTATTTAAACCTAATGAGCAAAAAGGATTATGTTAGCTATATTATGGGAGCCATCCCAGGATCTCCTTGATTCCCCAGGTTCCTCAATCCTGATGGCACAGCTGGGACTTGAATGATTTGCAGAATAAGGAAAGGGATGGAACTAGCCTTACTTCTGGGGGAAGAAGATTTCATAATGCGGGCACCACAACAGAGGAGGCTCACCTCCCAGGGCCCACCAAGTGTGATTTCCTAACAGACAGGGTCAGACTTCTCTGCCAGATCTGGTGGGACGAGCAGATATATTAAAGCACCATTATTCTGCTTTGGTATTCTGCCAACCTTCTCCTTTTTTTTTCTTTCTAGCCTGAGAGAGTTACCTAATTCAGAGCAAGGGAGTCATTTTCCACTGTGTAGGTTCTCCCACGGACCTGTTAAGTCCGGCTATTGAAAATGAATTTAATGCTCTTTTGAAATAGTTCCTAATCTAGAGGAACACTTGACATCTCATAATTAGCAGAAAGAAGGGGAAAGGTTGTCTTTAAAAACCAGCATTTTCTGCTGCCTATAAGTCCTTTGAGGTAGACCAGGTCAAGAATCAGACAGCACATGAACTGAAGAATTCTACTATATTGTTAAAGATTATAATAACAAAACCCAACTGTTATTCTCAAAAGAAAATCAAGACAGGATAATCTTGAGTTATTTTCTCACTCCCTTCTGTCTATCTGGGCTAAACTGATGTTTATGTTAAAAAGTCTCCTCCTTTACTATTTCTGTACTTCTCTACATCGCCCAAACTAGAATGGATATAGAGGACAATACCCATGAGAGCAGAGGAGGGGAGGGGCATGCTCTTCCTATTTTGAACTGGCCAATAAAAGATGGACCAATCATACTTCAAGAACATTGACTGTGGTTCTGACCATATGATTGATGCAGCATATCAGAGTACATCCACGGCAAAACATGGCTTTAACATCAGTATAGCTAATTATAAATCAGTATTTCTAATTTAAAGATGTTTCAGATGTAGGCTGGAGATGAGAGGATTACGAGGAGAAGGCAGAAAAACACAGATATAAATGGATGAGCTCTGTACAGCAGCTTTCCTGCAAAATATCAGTTAGCTATACAGTAATTAATTATATCAGGAAAATGCTATTTGTGTTATATTTTTCTGATCATTATGTCCATGCTGTTTCTGGTTGTTCTTTGCCAAATATTCTCCCAAATGCTTCTTTAAATGTCATTTCAGAATGTTTGCTTCTGTTCAATTTGGTAATCTTAACTGGTAATGGCTTCAGTTCCGCCCCAGAACAGATTTGCCCAAAGTTGCTTAAGTATCTCCAACAATGAGGTTAAAGTTGGCAGTGGCAAGCTAGTGAAAACAAGATCTCTTTTGTGAAGAATTCTTATAGGGAAGTTCCTTTAATCTCATTTTCTCCTTCCTAATCTTTAATCTCTGCATTTAGCAACTTGAATAATTGCTTTCTACTATTGAATGTGGACGAGCTAATATCTGAGTTGAAATTTGAGGTTGCACTTTCTACTCAGTGAGATAATCACATGTAGCTGAATAGCCTTCCTCGGCCTCCAGCCTGAAGCCTCTAACTGCATGAATGTCAACTCCAGTATTATCTGTAGTAAAAATATAGGATTATTGAAGTTGTTGTATTCTATCTGGAGGGTGCCTCAGTAAATGGCAGCCTTGTCTGGGCTTTAAAGCAAAGCAGAATTGAATGTATAGATAGCCTTCGACTTATGATCGGTCAGTTAACCATTGTTACAATTGTTACTAAAAAGCTACTTATGTCTGGGTTCTGAAGTTATGGCCATTGCAATACCCCCATGGTTGTTTGTCCTTACAACTAACGAAAGAATGCCACAGTGCCCCCTGCCTCCCCCCATCTCTTTCCAGGACTCCACAGTGTTAGAGTTTCTTGCAAAAATCAAATCCAGAGGCACACACAGATAACTGATTCAGCAGGATTCATTAACTTCTCATTATATACATAATAACAGATGAAGTAAATTTTACAATACCAATAGCAGAGTTCTTTCAACGCAGTAACAAGTAGAGAGATCAGATACAAGCAAAACACACAGGCAGCAGTACAGCAGAGATGCAAGTCCAGACTGGTTTCAGTTTTGTTGCTCTGCACAGACTCAGAAGCTGCAAACTAAGACATGCCCTGGCTCCAGTCTGTCTCAGCTCATTGGCTGATTTAGTTGCTCTGCCTATTCATTGGCTGACCTTGTTACCATGCCTCTGCCAGTTCATGAATAATCTGACACACAGGCCTTTCTCTTCCTCATGGGTTCAAGTAGGCCTTTCTCTCCCCCACCGCATCCCACTTGCAGGGACCAAAGGATGGGGAAAGAGAGCACAGGGTTCTCAGGGGTGAGAGCGCCTTGGGAGGCAGAGAGGAAGTCCTAGACCTACACTAGGCTTCCTATGGCTTCCCCATCCCTGAAGCACCCAGTTCTCTGCTTAGTAACCCAGGGAGAGCAGGGGATACGGGACATTATTGTGAGGCTATTTCACATAACAGCTATCATGACATGCAACCATAATGGACAGGCTCCATTACATCTTTATGTCGAGGATTACCTGTATGCTAGGAAAGTGACAAACGAAGCATTTTCTTCTATATTATGTCCATGAAAATGATGGACTGTTAAATCCATGAAATGATCAGAAGTCCAACTCATCTTGAAGTGGTCTTTTATATTTGGAAAGTACCAGATTTAGAAAAGCTCTTGTAAGAATGGTTTAAACATCATCTAAAGGAAAATCTGCAAGCCCTTGAAAAATGTTTAATATATTCTACCATTCAGGTTTGTCAGCTAGCATTTTGATGGGCAACTTTATTGATCTTTAAATGCCATGCTTATGAAAGATTCAACTGTGCATCTAATTATAATTGGCAGAATATTTTTGATCTTAAATGGGAAATTGTACTAATCTTTTTTTTAATGTTCTATTCTCATCACAATTAATGGGAGGACAATTGTTTAGAACAAAGAGCATGACGATGGCCTGGCGGGATTTGGAGTGACTTAATTTCCCTTGGAACTAGAGCCCCTTTTGTTCCACCTTTTCTTCCTTAGAAGAAACATGCCTGAATTTTTTCCAAGGCTGGAACTCCCTTCCCTCAGGAGATATCAGTCACAGAAACTATTTTGTAGTATCAAAATAAGTTCACAATTTCAGACTGTATAGTCTCACATCTTTTCTGTTTGCCATTGAATGCATCTCTTCCATTGACGGCATCTTTCCATACAGCCTCAATTAAACTTGACTGACATGTTTCACTCCAAATTATATCAACCTTGCTTTTAGCAAAAGATTTAGAATCTACAAACTGAAGCCCCAGAATATTTGCCCTTCCAGAGGCAAGATTGTCAGAGAAATTGTTTCATATTATGATTAAAAACATGGGAAATAATAAATGTATTGATAATTGCTGTATTTAAATTCAAATTGAATTCTAGTCCAATAATTCAATTTCGGCTTCTTCCTGGCTCCATCCAATTATGGTATGTAGTTTCTGCAAATCTGGCATAAAAGGCACCCTTTTGTAGAATTCCACTTAGCACCTCCCAAAAACATTATTCAATAATCAAAATTTATTAAAAATAATAATTATTATGGGAAGGCATGCTGGATCTCAGGTATAGGTTCCATCACCTGTTTTGATGGCTTTGGAGTTCATGGAGAAAGTTGGCAAACTTGTGTTGTTGTCTTGTGTATCTTGTCCTCCTTTCACAAAGACCTGTGTGTTCTCCATCTTACATATTATACTCAGACTACAAATATTGTAACTCTTTTTTGGTTGCACCATGGCATATATTAGTCTGAAATATTTGCCTTTTTTCCTTATACATATAAATAATTAGAAGTGCCTAAACACTTTTTTTCTATTCTCAGAGTTATCTTTCAAACTGAGTTCAAGACCCTTCTGTTAAAGACTCTTCTTCTTTGCAGATGTATTAGAACAGAGTTTTTCAGTCCCAGCAACTTTACAACAGTGGTGGGTTGCCCCCGGTTTGCACAGGTTCTATAGAACTGGTAATAAAACTGACAGGAGGCCCCGCCCACTGCCCCTGATGTGACCAAAATGCTTGCGCAGAAGAGTGTGCACGCGAGCGGCCCCGTTGCGAACCAGTGGTGAAGGTAAGTAGAATCCACCCTTGCTTTACAATGTATGGACTTCAACTCCCAAAATGTCTGGCTAAGGAATTCTGGGAGTTTAAGTCCACACATCTTAAAATTGTTAAAGTTGAGAAGCAGTGTATATAAATCCTACTGTCCCTGGTTACTGGCAGCTGGCAGACACTAGCTTGGGGAAAACATATTATGTACTGGTCTCTCTTAAAGTGCAAGTCAGGGGCATTACAAATCTGACAGAGATTCCTTAGAGCTGACACTCTCCTAGTATTGAAAACATTCAGGGAAATGCATTAAAAACATTCTCCAACAAGTTTAAGTTAGCCTGTCTCCTGGATGTTCGGGGGATAATTCAATTCCCATTAAACTATTGGTTAGAAGAGGCCATGCATTGCTAAGTAGAATTGCTTACTTTTTTATCTTCAACTATTATATATCATTAGCAATGAAAAAGACAGTTGGTAACTCTTCCAGGGTGTGTTGTCACAGGAAAACTATTGAAGAGTCTTCCTGCTATAGCAGGGCTGTCAAACTCACGACCTGCAGGCTGGATGTGTCACCCGCTGGCCATGCCCACACCCAATTTAGCAAGGGGGGGGGGAAGTCACGATACGTCACATGACATCACCGTGACACCACAAGTTTGACACCACTGTGCTATAGCATTCATTATCTCTCAGCAACTAGATTCTCATGTTATAACCTTCTTTTAATCCTTTCCCTGAACAGGTTTGCTGGTTTTGAGGTCCTAAGTTCTTATATTGCAGACAGAAGGAAATCCCAAAGATTTTCTGTTTTTTCTTCAATTCCAAGAGCTGAAGAAGCTTCTTGGATGAGAAGTGAAACGTCTTCAAAGAAAAACCAGAAAGTCCAGTTGCCTCTTGAAAAAGAACCTTTGGGACAACCATGACCTGAATGACTGAGAATCTCCATAGACAGACAGAAGGAAACATTAATTTTTAAGAACAGATTTCTTATAATTAAAATATACATTGGATTTAGCTCACTAATTATATTATTCATTATTATAATGAATATAATACTTGAAAAAAGCAAAGACTTTCACCCACATATTTGCTCTAAAGGACAGATTCTCATACTATGTTGTGCTGCGATCCCCATATCCATGACAACCATGAATGTGGGAGTTGGACAACTATTTGTCTGAAATGTTATAGGGTTTCCTGCTCGAACAGGGGGTTGGACTAGAAGACCTCCAAGGTCCCTTCCAACTCTGTTATTCTGTTAAACAAATCCATGCAGTAAACTGTCCCCCATAAAACTGATGATTTCATTAAAGCTACACAAGTAATAAACTGCACACTCCCAATAATAAATGTTCAGTCCAAAAACAAACACTTGGTAGAACTCTGCCAAAGACTTCGTCATTGGAGACAACAAGAAGACAATAAAATTCAAAAACATACCTCTTGGTTGGAAGGATGAGCTTGCCCAACCTGTGAAATCCAGGTCTACACTCATAACAGCAGCTACAGAAAGTCTCAGTCCTGTTACTAGCCCATCCAGGAAGGCCATGTGTGAACATTAACAATGATTCAGCTACAAAGCAGACACTGGATCCCTTATAAGACCATGAGGAACAATTCTAGATGACACTCCCACCTTGTCTGGCCAAGTATCTGTCTGGACAGACTGGGAGAGAATTCTAGTGGCAATCTACCTTGATTGTTCAAGCCCCCTACCTCAAACTTTGCTCACCCCTGTCAATTTTTCTTGGGACCCATCAGTTAATCAAATCTTTATTATAGTCAAAGATCAGGATAAGGATCAAAGATCAGGATAACTGTCAGTTGAAAAGCATAGAAAATACACCGGCGTCTAATAGACAGAAGCATTAGATCATTGTAGGAAAGTATAAGATAAGTATGTGGCAAATTAAATCTCTTCTTGTATAGAGTAGTCTAGTATGACAAACTGGATAAACATTCAGGAGAGTTTGTGGCACAGGTCATCATCTGATGGATGTTAAGTGCTGCTGCACAAAACCTGGCAACATTTTATATTGCAGCAGAAATAGCATCTGAACGCAGCAAGGAGATATAGAATTATCCTGTACATATTTGTATTTATGCAATAAGAGTGAGATGATGCTAATAAGAATAGCTCTATAATACAGGCACTGGAGAAGCTCATGCCCCGTTGTTTCTCCGTGTTCAGAGTCACAAGAGCATCGTTTCTCCAGGGAGAGGATCTTCCTACATTGACCTTCAAAGACAGCTGAGGGGCTGGCATGACATCATGCTAGAATAAGGACTTCCGGTGGTTATGTTCTTTGACATTAGTCAGGCATGGCATATGAGAAGCAGAGTACCAGTTGGATTCACTGGCAATAAAGGCTGGAGACCTGCCTAAGAGCTCTGGGTCTGTTACACACTGTTTAATGACAGTTTTGGCCTGATCATATCCACGTAAGCTGAAAGTCATGGCTCATATTTAATAGGAAAACAGCTAAGCCATGAAATGCAGCCATGAAAGTGACTTCAAAAAGAGCCTTGGATAGTACAGTGGTCTAAAGCCCTGTTATTAACATCAGCTGCCTGCAATTATTGCAGGTTCGAATCTCACCAAGACTCAAGGTTGACTCAGTCTTCCATCCTTTCTAAGGTAGGTAAATTGAGGACCCAGTTTGTGGGGGCAATAAGCTGACTTTGTATAAATATACAAAAGTATGAAGGCTATTGCTTAGCGCATTGTAAGCCGCCCTGAGTCTCCGGAGAAGGGCGGCATATAAATCAAATTAAAATAAATAAAATAAAATAAATAAATTCATGGGCCCTGTTTCTAGTCTCATGGTGGCCTTTGAGACACATTTTGGGATGCAAAGGTCCACTCTTAGAAATTTAGATTGAACAAATTCTAATGGTACAAAATTGGAAAAGTGGACACTATAAAGTGGACACTGAAAAGAAGTTGTGACCCCAGCTCTAAAAATTGTGTCACAGCAACTGCAAAGAATGAAAGAGAGAAGAGTTGAGTGGGTGTAGGAAATCCATCTGTCAAGCCAGACTATATTAACAATATACTTCAAATTCACCCTTCTTTCAACTATTTATTTGATGTGCTAGACAGCTAATTCATTTTTAGCATTCTCACCATAGCAAGATTTAGAAGATGAGCACATTGTTATAGGACTACAATGGAAGAAACCATCTCTGAAAAATCATGGGTGTTTATGTGATTCAGAATTATTACAAGCAGAAATCACAGGACTTCCTTAGCTATGAAGTGATCTCAGCTTCTTTCTGGCTTCACCTGCTGAAATGGTAGTTATACATAACAGTGACTAACATTCTGGTTCAGCTCTCGGACTCCCCACCTTATGTAAACATCTTCCCTCCTTAAACCCTATCTCATACATAACTCAGTTTCTCTTTTTTAAATTGTGGAAAGTATTGTTCAATAATTTTGTACTCTTTTTTAAAAATAATAATAATGGCATAACTATTCACTAAGAAAAGGTGTTCTGGTTACACCAGCTGACTAATGCTATGCGTGCTTCTGCAAAGTTGCAAACTTGCAGAACTGTTACTTTTTCCTAAGCCTTTCTCATAAGCATTTCTGACAAATAAATTAATATGTTTGAGCTGAATGTGAAAAAGCTACTTCTACCTTCTGCCTTTTTTTTTTGCAGAGAAAAAGCCTTAGAGTATCTACCTTTAAATAGTGAAATAAATATGGATGTCAAATATACCCGTATTGAATGCTTTGATTCCTCTTCTCCTACATGGCTATTTTCCTGTCTTCCATCCATGCCATTTTCCTATCATCGTTGCAGGTACTAGCACCCAGCTCTTCTAATCATTTTATATCACTAATTGATTATTATGTGCAGAGCCAAAGGCTGCATTTTTTGTACTGTGAAATGTTGTTGAGGCTGCATGGTACATAATGGTGAATTTCAGGCATTTTTTAGAGTTATTTTGGAGGAAAAGGAAGGAAGTATTAAAGTAGGCATGATAATTACTGTATCGCCTTAGATACAGCGCCTCAGAGGGAGACCACAGCTGCGATATAAGGATATCTGCAAGAGGGACCTAAAGGCCCTGGGAATGGACATTAATAACTGGGAAACCTTGACCTCTGATCATTCAGCTTGGAAGCTAAAGTCGTAGCATGGCCTTCTCCAATTCGAAGAGACACTTGTTCGGCAGGCTGAGGCACAGAGGCAGTCCCGGAACCAGCGAAATCTGGGGGCTGGGCAGGGGACAGAATGTATCTGCCCTCAGTGTGGAAGGGATTGCCACTCTCGAATTGGCCTTTTTAGTCACACTAGATGCTGTTTTAGGACCTCTTTCCAGAGCACCATACCATAGTTTCTTGAGACTGAAGGATGCCAATGAATTACTGTATGGTGGAGATTTAGCCTATTTTACCACTTAGATTTTAAAAAGGCTAAATAAATTGCATTGCTATAAACCAACTGTTTGTTACCAAAATGCAAGTGGTATGAACCAATGAAATAGGACATACGGATTCCAGGCTTGCAGAAAAAATGTCTGGAGGCCGCTTGTGAACTATGCATGAGTCATGAAAAGTATTGTGTTACTCATTCAGAATTTGAATCAACTATTAAGTTGCAATAAAGAATGTATCTTCCAGTTTTGCAGCATATCACTGGAAAGCAATTCCAGGTATAGAAGAATATGAACTACATGGTTGCATCATAACTGACAGGCCTCTTTTACTGATCAGAGAACATTAAAGTTAGCGATATGTTCTTCTATTGCTTGCTTTACTACCAGAACAGCTAGTGATTGATTGTGCAAGAATTACAACATACTTGCCCAAAGTAATTATGCAAAAATCAAGATCTAGCAATATTAATTATAACCATATACATTATATAACTCCATTCTAAGATAAAGACCTTACAATATTTAGAATATTTAGAAAGTCTGCTATGGTGGCTTTCATAAAAGCATTTGTTATCACGTACAAGAATGCTTGGATTATCCACTAGTTTTGGCAACCATGGAGCAACCAACACCTGTATGTCTGCAAGTGCTAGTATTTATTAGTAGTAATTCTGTATTTGAGTCTGCAATTTCTGTATCTCTCTTTTCTTGTGCAATGTGTTGTCTCCAGTGTTATCAGGAGCAATTTGAACAGTATAATAAAGAGATCCTTTGATCTTTCCAGTTCTCCACTTACACTCTTCTTTATTCTATCATGCTAACAGTTTGTCCAATGCTAAAGAATCATATTTCAGGATGAGAAGATCGTTTCATTTGTTCTAGTTGTTTTTCTTGAATACTACTTCTGATATTAGATTTGAGAAGGGGAAACCTTGAATGTAAGGAGCAATCTAAGAACAATATTGCAGTATTGGGTTTTGATATCGTATTTAATGCAATGCTGTATTATACAGATATAAACTTTGAAGATTTTTAATTTAATGTGCTATTTTCCCTAGGCAGTGCTCCAAAGCTTTCTTTCCCAAAAACATCTCTGATATTTGTAATTGTTATTGAATTGAAAATACTTCTGGCCACTTTGAACATGCATTTCTAGGACTAAAAAGGTAATGCCTATAAATGCATTGCCCATAATACATTTCCATGGGTGAGGTTACAGGATTTTCTACAGCTTTTGGAGAAGTTGGCAATCTGAGCAACTCAGTGCAATCTCTGTGAACTATTGAATCTTCCTTATCACAAAGAATGAGCTTTCATCTTTACTGCTTTGAGATGCCTAACGGCTAATTCTTTCAACACTTAAGCTTTAACTCTGGATGGTATGACACCTCAGTTTCTTCATAATACATTTCCTATCATGTGTAAGTACATCGTGGCACTGATAAAACGGATTTTTTTTGCTCTGTGCTTGAACCGTTCTTGACGTAATGCAGGCATGACATAGCTGTGGGGGTCTCTTTCAGTTTCTCTTTGAAATATCATCTCAGCCACAATAGGAAGAGTTTCTGTGAGAAAAATTATCAAGAAAATCCACATGTAATGCACATTTTCAGAATTTTTACTAAGGGTAAATGAGAGAATCTGTCTGCATTTGTATAGGTGTATATTATTTTGAATTCTATTTTGCATGTGTACTGTCCAAAAGTGTTTAACTAATATAGTATGATGGCTAAATTTGGGGAAGGGGAGAGAGAAGGTTATATCTAAGAAGGATCATTACTGTGACAGATATTCTCACCTCAGAACATTCCCAGCTAATTGAATTTTCTCTGCACACTTTTCTTTTGCATCAGTGGTAGAATTCCAATATGCAATGCTAGGTTGGAAGAACTCACGTTTGTTGTGTCATGCTCAAAGGACATAACCTGTCAATCTCTGCCAAGTTACCTTGAGATTTTGCAAATACATCTCATCATTTTCTCAAGTGGCAATGATGTTATCTAAATAACAGTGGATGTCTAGACAGCTTGTAGTAAGTACTTTGTGCATTACTATTTGGTAAAAGCTAACCCAGATGCTCTTATATGGTGAGATACCTTAGAATCTTACCTCCATTTACCTATGTAGATAAATCTCTGCATGTTCTGTTCAATTTCAATGTTAGAGTAGCAAAATGTTCTCGCTTCTAGGTAAGGATACAGTTCAGCCTATAATAATGTGTCAATTAAATTAATGTCAATTAAATGTTCCTGACAATTCTATTCTGTGGGTTCAATCAACTTTTGAAAGAAAATTCCTTCATTTTCATCTAGTCTAGTTCAGTTTCTACCCCTTTACATATGTAATATAAAACTTGAGGGTGGTTTGGTTACACTATTGTGCATTTGATATTTTTGATTGTACAGATGCCATGTTTCAAGACAATATCCTCCAATATCAGTATGTTTCTTTATGTTCTCTTTCACAGTAGACAAAATTTGAGTTGGCTATATCCATGTCATGGTATTAAGGGACATTCAACTTTCTATTTGCATTGTGAAGCATTTTTAACCCAATAATTCTTTTTTCATACTCTAATATGAAAAAAGGACAGAATAACAATAACTATTAATAAAAATCAAAACATTTCTTGAAAATTCTTATTTCAGTTCCAACTAAATAAAATTCAGAAATAAAAGGGGATGTAAACTCAAATATCAATTTACAGCTTACATTGGTTCTGAGAAATGATAAATCAATTGTGACAAAAAAATATTCTACAACCAAAGAGTTTGGGGCAAATTTTGGAAAAAGTTTACCACAATTTTGCTACTGGTATATGATTGAAGCTTGGGGATATTCCACAATGATAAATTACCTCTTCAAAGGACTACATACTACATTCAATTTTCTTTTTCTGTGAAAACTGAAGTAAAATTTACTTGCATTGTGGAATAAATTGTAGTTTAAAAAAAAACTACATAAACATATGTACAAGAAACATAAAAATTACCGAATAGTTATTGAACTCAATAAATTTGAGTTTATTGAGTGAAAATTTGAGAGAAAAAATAACCATTTTTTCCATGGACTTTACAGAAAATGACCACAGCTTTTCCAATACAGAATCACTACAGAATAGTACTGTATTTGCCCTAAATTCTGCATTGTGAAAAGAACTGGTTCATCATCCATTGCTTTGCTACTGATCTTAAACAAAATTGACAAAAAGTGAACAGAAAGAAATACATTGGAACAGCAAGGTTCTGCGGCTGCCAATGAAAAAAAGTATGTTAACTTCCCCAAATCAAAAATCAATAGTATGTGATAACTAACAAACTTGCCATTTCATTCTAATTATCAATAAAAAGTCTTTATTTATTGATTAATTAGAATGAATTGATAAGTTTGTAAGATAAAGACTTATCTTGTAATAGAAACTAGTACTGAGAGCTGATAAATTTTGTACTGTTAATGAAACCAAATCACCTCAAAGTTTTTTCCTCTGATTTGTCACAGATTCAGTTTTAAGAATATTATATGGTTTTAAAACCTTTGGTTACAACTTATACCTTTTAAAAGGCTGGTGATATCAGAGTTTCAGCAGATAGCTGTGAACACTGAAGGCACCTATTTTTCTCACTGGCTAGGTGCTGCCTATTCCCTTCACTTCTCCAGCACTGATTTACTTCTTAGACTCAGAACAAGGACATTGCAGTGAACAATAACTTGTTACATGTTCATTGCTGTCAGAAACAGCTTGAATTTATTAGAGGGGAAACTGTTCCTGTTGGTAGACAATAGCAATTTGCAAAGAACTGTTCTAGAATTGACTAAATATCATCTTGAAACATCAACTTCAATAATTGTCTGAAAGCTTCTCACCATACAACAAAAGTGCAAAATATTTGACCTATGTTTGAAAGCCTCCATTTAAGAATATCAGAGTGGGTGAAGCAAAATATTTGACTCCTTTTATCACTGAAGCAGACATGGGGAAGAATTTAAGGGGTGAAACAGATGCCTTAAGCAGCTGTTTTAGGCATCCATTTCACTCCTTAAAACTTCAGAACTCCCCTTTTACACGGAATAAGGCAGGCTCCTGGCCTCTGCCCACTTCTGCTGTGTAGCATTCACCATGTCCTATAAAGTCTATTGTGGACCTTAACCCATGGGCTGGTGAAATGAATGCAGGAACAAATTCCAAGCGATAACTTTATATTCTGTTATAGGTATCTGGGGCCTTTATTTTTATCAGCTTGTTTTCCTACATTTCATATATATTTGTGCTGAATAAATACTGGTATATTATCACCTACCAAACTTCACTGAATGAGACAAATTAAGGCTTCTGCCAAAAAACAGTATAGGTATATGTCCTTTTGTTCATGTGTGACTCTAATGCAGGTAGTATTTCATTGCCAATATAACAACTAGCAAATATAATATACAGTCCAAGGACCTTTTACAGCCATAATCTTGAATATTGAGTTAATATTTTCCAATGGTTTTCTCATTTATATATTGCAATCTACCTAGGTTCCTTGCTATATTATTGATTATGCTTGGTTAACCTTTGATTTTATTTATTTATTGCATATAATTATCATCCAAAGAACTCAACAAAAGGTGTTCTCCATGGAACCTCACACAAAGTTGATTGAACTGAGGCTGACTTAGCTACTTAACATAAGTATAAGCAGTAAGCTGTTTAATTTGTCAACATTAAAATCAGTCTCATCTATAGCTTCCATCCCTATGTACCGCAATGTGCAAATTTGCAACAAATTATGGGATTTGTTATATCTATAATAATATTGCACAGAGATCTCTAGGGAAGTTAAATGCAATTTAAGACTATTTGTAAATCAGGACACAGAAGTATTTTACTTAGAAAATATTTTATTAGTCTTCTGTATCCTGGCATAGAAGGAAAGGAAATTGCCATGCATGCTACAGAGATATGGTACAGATTCATGCCCGTATTCCCAATCCATTTTTCTGCACACTGAATCGTAAACTAATTGTCTTTATGGTGGAGGTGTCACAGATACCATGGCCCAGACTCTTATTTAGTGCCAGCTCTACAAGGATATCCACTTTCAGTGGATCACCCCTCTCTCTTGTTTAAATTTTAGTTGAGCTACTGTATTTATTAGATGATAATTTTATTTCTTAAATGTTAAAAAAAACCTGCCACTTTTATGCCAATCAACTCTTCCCATAGATTGGTAATAATTGTCAGTCATTGTTGTTCTGAACTCTTTAATTTACATTGTGTTGGTCCATTATTTTGATAAAGTCCTTTACAGAATTTACAGAATACAGTATGCCATACTGGCAGACTTGGACGGGATCTTGGAGGTCTTTTAGTTGAACCCCTTGCCCAAGCAGGAGACCCTATATCATTTAGGACAAATAGCTGTCCAATCTCTTCTTAAAAACCTGCAACGTTGAAGCACCCACAATTCTGAAGGAGAGCCATTCCATTGTTTGTTCTTACTGTCAAAGGTTTTTTCCTTAGTTCTTGGTTAGATCTCTCTATGATAAACTTCCATTTGTTATTTATTGTCTTGCCATCAGGTGCTTTGAAGAATAGGTTGCCCTGCTCTTTTTTGTGACAGCCCCTCAATTATTTCATGTCATCCCATCTTTGTTAGACTAGACATAACCAGTTCTTGCAACTATACATCATATGTTTTAGCTTCCATCCCTCTAATCATCTTTGTTGCTCTTCTCTGCACTCTTTCTAGAATCTCAACAATTTTCTGCATAATATAGTGACCAAAATAGGACGCAATATTCCAAGTGTGGTCTCACCAAGGCACTATATAGCAGTAAAAATACTTCATGTGATATTGATACCATTCCTCTATTGATGCAGTCTAGGGTTGCATTGGCTTTTTTGGCAGCTGCATCACATTGCTGACTCATACTTAAGTGGTTGTCCACTAGAACTCCTAGATCCTTCTCACAGTTACTGCTGTTGAGTCAGGTAGCACCTATTCTATACTTGTGCATTTTTTTCTTCTTCCTCAAAATCTTTCTTTTCTGGATATTAAATTGCATTTTGTTAAATAGGGTCCAGTGTTCAAGTCTGTCAAAATCTTTCTGGATCTTGACCCTATCTTCTAAAGCAGGGTGTCAAACTAGATTTCATTGAGAGCTGCATCAGGTTGTGTTTGACCTTGGGGGGCCAGGGTGGGTGTGGCCAGGGTGGGCGTGGCCAGCTCAACGTTAGTCATGTCAGGGAGGCTATGGTGGCCCAAGTGCTTTGCCAGTGAAAACGGGCTTCTGAGCTCCATTTTCAGCTGTAACAGCCTCCAGCAGCCCTCTGCCAGAGAAAACGGAGCCAGGAAGGACTGCCTGCAGCTCTCCCAAGCTCCATTTTTGCTGGCAGAGGCACCACAAGCTGGTCTTTTTCTGTTTCCAGGATGATCCCACAGATCAGATCTAAGCACCCCATGGGCCGGATCTGGCCCTGGGCCTTGAGTTTGACACCCTGTTCGGCTGAAGAGGTTGTAGAAAAAATGCTTTTAAAAATAAAAAAAACGCCTCTGATGATTGCGCGGCTAAGCTAGGCAATGGAGGGGGGGCAGGGATTTTTGCTACCGGTTCTCTGAACCACCCACCTCCATCGCTACCGGATCAGGCAATCCGGTCCGAACCAGGAACATTTCACCCCTGAAGTAGATAAATAGGTATCATTTCTGTGGGAAGGTAACAGCATTCTGTGCACCTTTGGTGTGTACCCATGCTGGCCACATGACCGTGAAAATGTTTTCAGACAACCCTGGCTCCCTCAGACAAGAAATGAAGATGAGCCCCTAGAGTCAGACATGATTGGGCAGGAAAACCTTTATCTTTTTATTCATTAAATAATAAATCTTATGGTTCGAGAAGACTCTGATTGCAAATCTATTTTGCTAGGATATATATGAAGACTGCCCATTTAAGATCTGAATAATCATATATACATCAAAGCATAAGAATAACGTTGCAAAGAATGCAATACAAGGCATCAGGCAACCTATTTCTGATTCTGAAATGTCATGTACTGTTTGTTTATGGAAACAGTATCCAGGTTAAAAATATCAGGAAAATGGCCATGTAGGGAAAAGAGAGAATGGCACTGCTTGTGTGCCACTGAGAAGTACCATTTCCAAACTATAAAACACTTGTTTAATTGCTCTTTCAAGAACCAGTTAGAAATCACAGCTTTAGAAACCACTGTGATATATTTAACATAGAGAAAATGGTGCATTTGAAAGACCCAAAGAGACCAATTCACTTGGCAAGTTTTCTGAAAATTAAGTAAATAGCCTAATTATAAGATGTACTTGCTATCAAACAATCATAGCTCTAAATGTTTTGTACACCTTCAAATATTTCACAAAGGGAGGCTCTAACCAGCTCTTATAGCAGATATTAAGACTCAGATTTCTCTCTTATATTCAGAACATATCCAATGATTCCAGGAAAATATTGCATTGCTATGTAGAATCCTAGAGTGAGGAAAAACTCCTGCTTAGTCTTGCACCTATGGAATATGAAAGTTAACACAGTTATTAATGAAATAGTATAGAATGATTGATAACTCTGAAAATAGTAAAGCAAGATTTATAGAAATAGTAATGTATTTATGCTTTATGGAGGTAGAAGAAATGGATTATTTGAATCCTTTTCAGTCAGGAATCAGGTCTGGTCATGGAGCAGAAATGACATTGATCGTTGTGTTGGATTATTTTCATTGGGATTTTGATATGGGAAGCACATCCCTCTTGGTCCTATTAAACATCTCAGTAGCATTTGATACCATCAACCATGATATCCTTTTGGATCAACTGGAAGCAGTGGAAACTGAAAACATGGTTTTACAATGAATCTTCTCCTTTCTGAACGGATGGCTCCACTTGGTGGTTTCGCAAAGGAAGTGGGCTAATTAATTAATTAAATTTTGAGGGTGCCTGACTTTTTAATGACTCTGGGCAGCTTACAGAGATGAAATGGCATACATAAGAACACACAACCAACCAGAAAGCTAACTCAGTACCAAAAGAATCAAAATCATAGGGAGTTCCTAACTACCCTACCTCTGTTCTGGAGAATTCTTCCTCTGGAGATACAGGAAACCTTCATTCACCTTGCATTTCAGAAGCAAGTTAAAACAATACTTTTCTACCATGTCTTTGGTCTAAACCAGGGGTGTCAAACTCACATCATCACAGTGGCAACACCATTTTTTCTCCTTCGCTAAACTGGGAGTAGGCATGGCCAGCCATGATGCATCCGGTCCATGGGATGGGAGTTTGACAGCCCTGGATTAGATGATGCCATTTTCTAATCCAGGGCTTCATCTAATCCAGGGCTGTCAAACTCCCATCCCATGGGCCGGATGCAAACAGCCCTGGATTAGATGATGCCATTTTCATTTAGATCCTAAGAAATTGTCATGTATGTATCCTAATGTTCAACCAAAATGTTGGAGATGTGATTGTTTAGATGCTACATATTATCATGTATGGTGGACTTGTAAGAAAGTGAAGGCTTTTTGGATAAAAATTTGGTGGGTTATGCAAAATGTTCTGAAGAAAAAACTACAATTTTCTCCACAATTGTTTCTATTGGGTATAGTTAAGGATTTTACAATGGGGGAAACAAAACTGATATTGTATATGGTGACAGCAGCTAGATTGTTGGTTGCCCAATATTGGAAGAAAGATGTCCTGCCTACTATTGATCAATGGACCCAGAAGATGGCCAGATTTGCAGAAATGGCGAAGATTTCAGCTTTTTTAAAGGATTATCTATGCAAGAGAATTATGCACAGGAATGGAAAAAGTGGATTGATTATGTACAAAATAAATATCAAACCAGAAAATATCATATAGCTTTCATCTGAGGGAGATTAGACGAATATGGTAATGCTGAACAGAATGCAGGGGGTAGAATATGAAGGGGATGAGTAATATATATTGTGTTTGGGATTACTAGGGTTTTATATAGTGGAAGTCCGAGGGGTTGGGGGGGGAAGGGGTGGTTGGGGAGGGATAGGGAGGGAAAGGGGGGAATTGTATTTTAAGGTTAACTTGATTTATTAAATATATAATATGTGGGGGAAAGGGGGGGAAAGGGGAGGGAAATCTGTATTTGAAAAACTTTTTCAATAAAAAAAAGATGATGCCATTTTAAGTATAGAATATTTAATGTCTTCATTTTTAATTGCTATACTATAGTTTCAATTTTATTTTCTCATGTTGTACATCACCTAGAATCCATGGGATTGGGAGGATTAAGTTTCCTTAGTGTTTGAGATGGCATAATAAATATATAAATAAACTTACTAAAGTGGATGGTAGCTCTGTAAGGTGCTTTCATTTCCATGAACAAAACCCAACTAATTTTTTTTTCCTCCTAGCATTTTTTCCTTTAAGTATAGAATCTGGGTTTTTTTCCAGATCAGCAAGGTGTTGATTCATTGGTTGCAACAGGAATTGATCAACCAGCTTGACATAGAGGGGCTGAGAGAGAGTGATGATCTAAAGCAGAGGTCTTCAAACTTGCAGCTTTAAGACTTCTGGACTTCAACTCCCAGAATTCTCCAGCCAGTATAGCTGGCTGGAGAATTCTGGGAGTTGAAGTCCACAAGTCTTAAAGCTGCCAAGTTTGAAGACCTCTGACCCAAAGTCACCCAGCTGAGTTTCATACCTAAAGTGGGACTAGAACTCACAGTCTCCTAATTTCTAGCCTAGCACCATAACCACTTAGACTAAAATGGCTCTCTACAAAACCCAGTTAGATGGGAAGTCAACACTTCTAATTATGACAATAGGATAAGGGTTGTCTAAACCTGAAATTAGTAGGCTAGGTCACCAACAAGCGATATGGCACTTGTAATTTTATCTTGCATGATACTGTGTTCAAACAGAAATACCAGAAATCACAATTTCCCCAGCAAAGATTGTCCAAGGCTGTTGCTTCACTCTGCCTACCTCCTTTATACTTAGCCATTATAGCTGACAGTGATATAAATTAGATTTGTACTGATGTTAACTGCAAGAGAAATGATGCAGTGTGTCTATAAAACTCTTCTCCCATTGCTGCAGCTTGTGTTTTACTGTGTTGAAACTATGATCACAGCAACTGAATATGAGGCTGCAAAAGTAATAGATCAGTTTTGTTATCTTTGAACAAGGTTATTCGAAGTATTAAAGTTTCATTATGTACATTCCTGATGTTTTTTTGTCCAACGTTCAGCTCTCTAGAGTTTTACAGTGTTATTCCTTCTTCCTTTTTCTTGAACTTTTTCTCTGATTTTTGTTTCTTTTCCCTCTTCCTCCTACTCTTCCTCCTCTGAGGGAGTTGGGTAGTAATAATAATTGTGAAAAATAATTCAATAAATAATAATAAGTCTAGGAAGGGTTAATGAGAGGTAAATAATTAGTACTGGGGTATGCAGATTTTTTTAAAAAATCTACTTAAGATAGAGTTTAATTCTTAGGCAAGGAAAAACTTTCCAGGTTGATTGGTAACTCTTACAATTTTATCTACTGAGTTATACATTAACTTTATTACTATTAACCAGGAGTGGGATTCTACCAGTTTGGACCGGTTCGGGTGAACCAGTAGCTCTGATGATCAGCTGGGAGTGAACCGGTTTGCTGCGACGATCAGGTCGGCCCGCCCATCCACCTCTGTGGTTTACTTACCTTTATCTTCTCAGCTGATTGGCACAACAGAGCGAATTGCCGCCCCTTAGCTGTGTTACTCCCAAGTGATAACACAGAAGGTTAGTATTTCTAAAACTGCACACACACGCAAAGCGCGTTAGGCACATGTGTGCGTGCAAAGCGGGTGATCACCGAACTGGTGGTTAAGCCGGCAGCATCCCACCACTGCTATTAACCACTATTTTATTATTTCAAGTGGATACTTGCACTGGTCTCCTTCAATGCAAGCTTAGCCTCTGATCAGGAATGATACTTTAACATAAGGGGTTATTCCACAGAAAAAACATCTTGGTTCTAAATTAGAAATTTCCAGTCTGTAGCAAGGATGAAGCATAAGTCTGAATTGGCTTTGTATTTCCATGCTATCGCAATTTAAATATGCCCTTGTCTTTAGCGTCGAAAATCAGTTGGACTTTGCTGCAGTCCAGTTGGACAATAGTTTGCCACTTCATCAGTGGAATGGTATTTCCAATTAATGTGATGGCTATTGAAGTTGCCCATATAGATTATTGGGTGTGGCTTGATATTCAGGACATGCTGTGGCCATGGCTGTCAGAGGTGATTTATAGATATTCGCTATTGTTAGATCTCCTAGTTTGGAAAGTGGTCATAGGATTTAGGCACCTATGTTATTTCAAAAGCAATATGTATATTTATAAAGTAGCCTGATAGTGAGATGGGCAGCATATAAATTACATACATACATACATACATACATACATACATACATACATGAAATAAAAGATGAAGCTGCTGTCTAGGGTTATGCCAAAGTATAACACTAATGTATGTAAGCTATGAATCTGAAAAAAAAAACCATGGTGAATTCCATTTGACTTGTTCCCTGTAATTTAAATACTATCTCAGTGGCCAGCCTGAAAGATTCACTTTTTTGCTTGGTTATTTATTTTAAAAATACCCACTGTCATACTTCCATACTTCTGCAGAAGATTTGATCTGCCAGTAACATCATAGAACAGGCAGTACTACAGCGAAAATGAAGCATTAATAACTTATTCTTGCAAACGTTCCAACTTACAATCGCACCCTTTCAGAATATTCAGGACAGGAAGGAAAATATTGTTTTTACCTTTGTCATAATTGACACCCCCCTCCCCCAAATAGGAGGACATTAATGATACCCTGTGTACCCTATGTGGCCATTACTCTACAGCATACAGATGTGTGCAGCCAGATTCTTCTTAGATGGTAAAAATACAAGCGTCAAAAAAAAATCTGTCCTTGTTTCCGTGTGAAATGGAGCTATTACAGAAAAAATATTTTCTGTAATATTTAGATGGCTTTCTGGTCTTGGACGAATAGACTGAGATTTTTAGGAGATTGCTGCTCATGTAGTTTTTTACATTTGTACTTTGACCTAACAATAACAAATCTTGAGGCACAGGTCCATATGGACGGATATAGCAATAGCACTTAGACTTATATATGGCTTCATAGTGCTTTACAGACCTCTCTAAGTGGCTTACAGAGTCAGCATATTTCCCCCAACAATCTGAGTCCTCATTTTACCCACCTCGGAAGGATGAAAAGCTGAGTCTTATGTTTGTAGTTAAATTGGAAATTGCCGTTGATTGATCATTATGTGTCATATTTAATTTTATGTATTAATTTTATATATTAACTTAATTTTAATATAATGTGATGCAACATTTCAGTTTTGAGGCCACCCGGATTCATAATTAAGCTGGGCAGTTATAGATTAAAAGAGAATTAGAAACAAAAACAACACACATTATAACAAAAAAAAAATGGGGAATACAAGTAGCTGTAAAATGAATCCCATGACACAAAAAAGTCAAAGGGATACTAAAAAACCCAGAGGGGCTCAACCCCCATCCTAATCCAGGGCCTGATAGAAAAACTGGGTTTTAACATTTTATTTTAAAAAAATCAATAAGATGGAAGAAGTATGGCTTTCCAAGAGTATATTATTTTAGAGCAAGAAAAATCAAGAAGAAAAGTTACATTGACTTTCAGTTCTGTTTGGTAAATAAATCCCACCCATGAATTCCAGAGTTTATATAAGTTGAAGAACTTCTATGTTGATTATGCCACATGAGCCTCACTGTATAACAACATATCTGTCAAAACGTCAGAATCAGAAATAGAAAAATGATTTATTTAATATTCTCCATACAGTACATTATAACATAAAAATATTTACTTATTTAGTCGATGATCTCCCCTCCTTCTCTCTCATGAAATATTTGGCTCCTAAACCATAAGGAATAGATCAAGCAAAGGTTTAATAGGAGGCAGAAGTAATGTTTGATGGTCTTCCCATAAGACAAGACAAGTTAAGAATTAATGATAGGAAGCTTTATTTAGCATTATAGTAGAAATCTTCTCTCATGCCCAAATCAATCAGTATGACACATAATGAATTAGAGCTGGTTGGTTTAGGATAAGGCCTAAATCAGAACGTTTTTTTCAATATTTACAGTATCTGCAGTTTACTATGGGATTGTAAATCCTAATTGAACCTTGAGAGTGTCCAAAGATGTTCAGTTCTCCAAGTCTGACATTTTGCTCAGAATTGTAATCCATCATAATAAAAAGTGGAAGAAGTAGATTGTTTTTGCTTTTTAGCACTAGGATGCTGGATAGTATCTTGTGAAATGCACCTTTGTTTTCTTTTCCATTGAAAAATAATAGCAAAAAAGCTTAGTTTGTAGTTTACTGAACTGATCGGTTACATTAAATGACAAATTGTACTGCACTGAAAAACCTCAGAAAACCAGTGTTCTGGCCACTCGCTGACTGAAGGTAGGCTACATAGATTGATTAAAAAAATACATTACTGCTTGAGGACTTCCAGAGGAGAAATGGAGAACTAAAGACAGTTCTCTGCTGAGTCTAGTTCTGACAACCGCAATGGAACGAATTGCTAATGAATAGGCAGACTCTTCAGAATTCCTCTCCAGGTAAGTGCTTCACACAGTTGCTGCCCATAAGGAAGCTACAAAACAGCAACCTCTCGCATTGTCTCTGGGAGACAATTTAACAATTTTCTGAAATGAGTTTTATCTTGCTCTACTGCATTATGAGCAAAAGAAAATAAAGCCTGAAAGAATTTTTTGGAAAAATTGGTAACTTCTGCAATATGAGGCAGAAATTTCTCAGGAGAAATGCTTACTGCAGAATGGGACAACTTGGCCAACTCACTGCAGGACAACCTGTTGTGAGATAATTCAATGCAGGATAACTTAAGAGAGGGACAAGTAATTGCAGCTCACCTCCTCAAAGTCTCCTAACGTCAGAAGGTTCAAACCTAAATATCTATGGAGATCCTCAGTCATCCAGGTCATGGTTATCCCAAAGTTGCTGTTTCAAGAGGCAAGTGGACTTTCTGTTTTTCTTTGAAGACATTTCATTTCTTATGCAAGAAGCTTCTTCAGCTCAGAGCTGATAATATCCCATAATTAACTTAAAATACTTCCATAACGGCTTTATCCAAAGCTAAAACACTCCAAATACTGCTGTATTTCCTCAGTAAAATCACTGCCTTTTGTTGCTTTTACAAATATATTCTAAGCTGAATTGCAAAAAGCAAACAAACTAATATATATTTTACCATGTTTGCTTTTATAAATTGTAACAGCTTTATGAATATCAACAAAGATCTAATCCCTGGGGGGGGATTTAATTAACAAAATTGATCTGAGCTTTTCTACCTGGCACTCTGATAAATTTACTTGTTGATAACAATGACCTCTCCATTTGTAAAAGCAATGAGCTGCCAAGGAACATGCATGATCTAAAACAAAGAGCAAGGAAAACAAAGGCCAGCTCTTTTGAGAAGTTGTTTGCATTAGTTTACTGCTTCTAGCAAACTTACTCCCAACTGGGCATTGTATATAAAATTTACTCTCCTACTATTCTTCTAATGAAGAGAAAGGTAAGATGTAATTGCCTACTATTTGCTAGCCTTTGTACCATTGGAGCTGTAATCATTTTAGGGTAGAATGCCATGAAGGAATTTATGTCTAATGGCAGAAAATTGATTCCTCATTTGAATATCTCTCTCCCTCTCTCTCTCTCTCTCTCTCTCTCTCTCTCTCTCTCTCTCTCTCTCTCTCTCTTGAATTTACAATTCAATTTTTTTAATGCAGAACTGAGAATCAGTTTAGTGGTCACATAAGGACAAAGAAAGGCATCATTCTTTTTGAGAGTATTTGACATATCCCATATAGTATATCTTGCATCTGAATTATCACCATGAGAAACATCCAGCAGTAGTTCCCAATGACAGAGAAGAAGAAAATTTATAGAGTGGAATGACATATCTTTACTGAGATGATTCAAGCTCTGGCCTGCAAAGGGAGAAGGAAGGAAATAAAATGCTGATACTCAGAACTCACCAAGGAAATTTGGCTAGCTAAGGTGAGGGAGAAAATGATATCCTCACTCTTCACACATTAACTAACAAGAATGCAGAAGACAACACATCAGTGAAAAGACTATCACAGCCTGATTTCTTGATATTCAAAATCTGTGTTTCACTATGCAGTTTTATTTTCCCTTAAAACCAAAACCGCAACATTACCCAGTCACTTGCTATGATTGCACACTTCTTTAAAAGAGCTTCTGTTAGAAGTTATCATCTACATCTTCTACTTAGTAGAAAGAACAATAATAAGTACTAGCAACAGTTTTGCTTGTATTTGGTTTTCTATTTATTTTAACTTGGATATGCTGCACAGCACACCCAATTTAATTCATTTGGATTATGGAGCAGAAATTGATATTTCTAATATATAACAGAAGACCTTCTCCCTTTCTATTGCTTCTGGGTTTTTTAAAATATTAATGAAAAGTCAACTGTAATATTGAATAATCATTTAAATCGTATTCAGCTAATTGTAAACGGCAATGAACAGTCAACACGAATGTAACAGAAATATATAATGTAATTGATCAGCAACTTTTACATGAAATCTGATAACATAATAATATATTTCCAGACCATAGCTAGTTGCTACACATTAGTCTCTATACACTTAAACTATACTTACTGCTTTATTCTAGCTGTTACCATAAAATACCCAAGCCAGTCTAAAAATTAAGAATAATAAGTTTCTTTATTTCTTCAGCAACCTTTTGTATCAAAATGTATGTTTTTTTATTGTTGTTGCTTGCATGCTAACTCTATTTCAAAGTGAAGTAAAATTCCAGCAGGGAAGTCCGGCTGCCAATTACAACTGTTTGTGGTTTATGGCATTTAACATTTCTAGTATTGTTACATAATTTATTGCTTCAACTGTACTTCCATTCTTCTTCCAATATCTGACACTGCTGGTGTTCATGTCTTTGTAGAACGAGTGAAATTTTATTATATTTTTTTGGAGTTATAACTGGACTAGTTCAGACTCCATGCACTATATGATATTTTGATAATCTAATTTACTTTATTCGTGTCAGAATCATTTTGATAATCTAGTGGTACACTCAGTTATTTACTGCCTTGAAGTAAGCAATGAGAGGAGTAAAGAGATGAAAGCTGAATCCTCAATGTACAACATTTCTAAAAACCTAGAGTTAGAAGAAGCCATTTATAATATTGATTTCAGTTTCCTACTCACCAAAACAGTCAAATCACAAATCATTGATAGATGGTTATCCAGCCTCTATTTGGATCCATCAACAAGAGACTCCATCACATACTTAGTGTGATGACTAAGTCCATTCTCAAGTTATTCTTATTGTTAAGGTGGTTTCCTAGTATTCAGCTAGAATCTCTCTTCCTGTAATTTAAGACATTTACTTGAGAGGCTGAGGTAGACTACTCAGATGGAGATCTGCAGGAAGCATTATCCAGACAAGAGGGGCTGAAATATATTTTTTTTAAGTCCAGAACAACGAGATAACATCTGAAAGCAACTCAGGTGAATGTCTCCTAACTCACTGGTGTAAAAGACTGAGTGGAGGGATAGTGCAAAGAGACTTGCAAGATTGATGTCAATCCCACCAGACAGACCAGATCAGAAAATCCACTCCACCGCAAAGATAAAACTACTTTTATCAATATTGGCTATAATAATAGAATCGTGCAGAGACCATGTTCTAAGAGAAGGGCCAGAAGAAAGCAATTATTTAAATCAATAACTCATCATTAAAATTAATTTCCTGTAGAATAAATTCACCAAATTAATTTATTTCTCCAGCTACATACATCTTCCATTCTCTGTTTGAAATGCAAATTGCTCACACCCAACACACACAGGCATTTCTCTCCCTTGTTCCAACAACAGAAAAAGAAAATCACAAGGATAAAGAGGGTAGGGGGAAAGGGATTGAGGCACTTGGAGGAGAAAGAGAAAGGAAGAATTATTAGCCCACCAAATGAAGCTAACATTTGTAAGAGAGGGCAACAACAAGCCATGCATCATGGTTCAGACTTCTTATGTACCTATAAGCAATGTTGTAACACAATCACAAAAGAGCAGAACTTGTATCATGATGTCACAGCACGTCTCATCGGTTTGGCATCATCATGGGTAGGAACAGATGCATATGTAAACAATGCTCCTGTGTTCTTCTCTCTAATAGCAGAGACATTAAATGATAAATAATTGCTGGTTTTAGCCAAGGAAGCCTGCCAAATTGTCAAGCCGGCTTGACAAATTGCTTTGATTTATCAAAGTAGGTTGTTTTCTCCTTGGATCTGATGAGACCCAGTCACTGCTTACAGAGAGGTCGCTTCTCATATCTTTTTCCATTATTGCACAATATCTCTGATTTGAAAAGAAAACGTTAATCCTTTTCCCAGGAATGATTAATATTGTGGGTGTGCTGTGTACAATTTTTCTTAGTTTCAACAAGTTGCTGAAAAACATGACCAACATAACTCAACTTGGATAGTACAGTGGTCTAAAGCACCCTGTTATTAACAGCAGCTGCCTGCAATTATTGCAGGTTCGAATCTCACCAAGGCTCAAGGTTGACTCAGCCTTCCATCCTTTCTAAGGTAGGTAAATTGAGGACCCAGTTTGTGGGGGCAATAAGCTGACTTTGTATGAATATACAAAAGTATGAAGGCTATTGCTTAGTGCATTGTAAGCCGCCCTGAGTCTCCGGAGAAGGGCGGCATATAAATCAAATTTTTAAAAAAACAAAAAAAACCTGCTAAGTACAAAATGTATGAGATTTTTAGAAGAGGGGGGAAAGGAACTGTCGGTAGAATAAAAAATAATAATTATGAAAAAGAAAATCAGGTTTTTGGTCCTTATTTGTTAAACAGAAGAATTCAATCACACTCTCTGCATAAATTAAGGGCATCTATATGCTGCAATACCATGTAAGTATAAAAAGTGCAAAATAAGAATTGACGCAAAATCTGACTTCCTGAACATCTGCGTTTCTGTTTTTTAACAAAGTCATTTGCTATCATGGTTGTGAATAAGACATAAATGCACTTGAAATAGGTTATCCAAAAAAGTGGAAAATATCAGAAAAGAAAGCAAAAGATTGGATTGTGTAAAAAAGGTACACATGATAATATACCCCAACCAAATAAGGAAGACTGTGTTTTGTGGCAGGAGCAAGCTATATGTCAGTGATGGTTAACCTTTTTGGGGCCGAGTGCCCAAAGCGCATGCGCGCACAAATGCACGCTTGTGTGCCCAAACCCCCAAAATGCAATGTGAGTGCCCCCTGTGCATGCGGGTGCATCCCTGCACATGCGCCCCGCACATGCAACCTGCCATCCCGCACCCCGTTTTAGCTTCCAGGTTGGTGCAGAAGGCTTTCCCGGCCCAAAACCAGGTGCAGCAAGCCTCATTTTGGGCCTGGAAAGCCTTCTGCACCAATCTGGAAGCCAAAATGGGGTGTGGGGGCACAGCACAAGGCCCCCCATACCCCGTTTTTGGCCTTTAAAGCCTCCTGCACCAACCTGCACCCCCTGTGCATGCATCCTGCACATGCGCATGCATGTTCCCTGCATGCGCCCCATGCATGCGCAGCAGAGACCCGAAGACCAGCTGGCCAGCAGGAGGCACATGCTCATCCGTGGTGGAGCTGGGGTGGGGTGACGGATATTGTGCCCACAGAGGGCTCTGCATGCCAGCTGTGGCACGTGTGCCATAGGTTCGTCATCGCAGCTATGTGCTTGAGTTTTGTTTCAGCATGCTAGTTTAAATCTTGGAGCTGTTTCTCCTTCAAAGAATTCTAGCTGCCCTCATTTCTCTGTGACATGTTCTAAAAGCAAGTCATAATTTTGGTTGTATAATAAATAGTTATTGGGGATAATGTGTTAGACCGGAGGGCATGTCACTCTCAGTTGTTTCTCTGATGTGAAAGGAACACATGCCTGTTTTCCTTACCTCATAGCAGTATTTTTCCACTCCATTGTGACACAGCACTCTTGCTCTAGGTGCTGTGCAAAAAGGATGCTACCTCAGGGGAAGGCTGAGATGTGTGGAAATTGAAACTGATTCCAACCCAAATTTGATATGTAAAGCAAAGGTCAACTTTTGTTTCTCCTGCTCGACAAGCTAATGCAATGGTTGTTACTATAATTTTTCTTGCTGTACATTTTCATGAAAATAATTCATGTATATTTATCATGTATATTTATTCCCTGTATACTTATCATGAGGAGGCAATTATCTAGCCTTCATTAAGTTGGTTCCTTTAAAAGGTAAATGTTCCCCTCGCACATATGTGCTAGTTGTTCCCGACTCTAGGGGGCAGTGCTCATCTCCATTTCAAAGCCGAAGAGCCAGTGTTGTCTGAAGACGGTCATGTGGCCGGCATGACTAAATGCCAAAGGCGCATGGAATGCTGTTACCTTCCCACCAAAGGTTGTCCCTATTTTTCTACTTGCATTTTTTACGTGCTTTCAAATTGCTAGGTTGGCAGAAGCTGGGACAAGTAATCGGAGCTCACTTTGTTATGCGGCACTAGGAATTCGAAATGCTGAACTGCCGACCTTTCGATCGACAAGCTCAGCATCTTAGCCACTGAGCCACCACATCCCTATTCTTTTTCTTTTATTGGAAAAGAATATTTTATTGGTTCCTTTATTGGACTACAATTCCCATCATGACCATTGACATACAGTATTTCATTTCAAGGTGGAACCAATTTGGAGACAACTGGATTAATAGTTTCATGTTGCTTTCTCCTAGCAGTTGCTTCTAACCAGGCTAACTAGAAATTTGGGAACTGGTCCCAACACAACAGGAAGGGGATAGAACAGTGATGGCTAACCTTTTTGCCATCGCGTGCCAAAAGTGGGGGGAGCGCGGTGGGGTCACATGCAAGCGTGCCCACATCCATAATTCTATGTGCCCCACCCCCCCTGGGCTCCCCCCGCTTTTGGCATGTGATGGCACGGTGGGCCCATTTTTTCCTCTCCCCAGGTTCCAGAGCCTTTCTAGGAGCCTGGGGAGGGCAAAAACGACCTTACCACCCCCCTCGAGGCCCTCCAGAGGCCGGAAACTGTGTGTTTCCTGACTTCTGATGGGCCCAGAAGGCCCGAAAATCAGCTGGCTGGCGCACGCATGCTTGCCGGAGCTGAGCTCGTGTGCCCACCGATATGGCTCCACGTGCCACCTGTGGCACCCGTGCCATAGGTTCGCCATCACGGTGATAGAAGGTAGCATTCATTACTTGTGTCAGTGCTTATTCTTTTATAAATCCAAGTGGAGTAGCTCTGCCAACTGGCAGTTGACATTCATTTCAGTTCTGTGTAGGAAACTTCCGTGATGAATGGTTTTCTGTTTCTACTGTCAGAAAGTGGAATGAGAACATTTAGACTTTTTATCTTAGACCCACAGGAGGACCTGCCTCACAACCTTGTTCAACAAAAGACACTGAATGTAGCTTTCTTTCTTTTTTTGCAAGGATCATAAAAGCGGTAATATAAACAATAACAAAAGATTTCATGACATTTGTGATGCTTATCCAGTAATTTACTTGGATATAAAATGCCACCTGTATGTATTTGTATTTCTAATCCATTTTATGAATGTTTTTTTTTTCTCTCTCTCTCCCATCTACATAATCCTTACTTTAATTATAAATGATAACCTTCAATGAAGGAACTACAGTCCATGGTGACTTGGTGATATGGAAGTTCTATTTTCTAAAGATAGGAAAGTTATCTTTTGAACAAGAGAATTGGGACTTTTTGGGAAAGCAGAAAGTGCATTTTAAGATGCATTTACAATGATTAAGATGCAGTTTCCAATGTTCAAAATAAAGTAAGCAGATAGGATTGTGTCCAGATTTACTTAAAGGTGACTTCAGTGGTGGACCACTGAAATTAGTTGAAGCCATTGATCTCGCTCTTGTGATCTGGCAAGATCCGGCCATGAATGGTATGAATGAGTTTTAATGTTCTAATGTTTTTAATTTTTAAATGCTTTTATTAGGATTTTAAATGTATTGTGAGCTGCCCTGACTCTTCGGAGAGGGGCGGCATATAAATAGAAAGAAAGAAAGAAAGAAAGAAAGAAAGAAAGAAAGAAAGAAAGA
>WNWU01000016.1:12391317-12401590 GCA_012654045.1 Ptyas mucosa | reverse complement strand
AGAAAGAAAGAAAGAAAGAAAGAAAGAAAGAAAGAAAGAAAGAAAGAAAGAAAGCAAGCAAGCAAGCAGTGGCTCTTAAACTGGGGGCACTGACTCTCCCTGGGGAGCCTGAGTGGCGTAACACGCTAATGCCTCTTATTAAGACAGCATTTAACATCCAGCTGCCTGCAATTACTGTGAGTTCTAATCTCACCAGGCTCAAGGTTGACTCAGCCTTCCATCCTTTCTTAGGTGGGTAAAATGAGGACCCGGTTTGTGGGGGCAATAAGCTGACTTTGTATAAATATACAAAAGTATGAAGGCTATTGCTTAACGCATTGTAAGCCACCCTGAGTCTCCGGAGAAGGGCGGCATATAAATATAAATTTTAAAAAAAAAGTTGGCATATTCTGGAGTAATGGACAATTTGTAATAGCTTCTTCTGAGTTGAGGATCCAGTTTGAAACTGCTACTGCTGAGATGTTCATGCAAAGCAACAACTCTATTATTTTTGTCAGATAATGAATGGCATTATTTGAGACTGGGGAAAAAGAGTAATTAGGTCAAATAGATTAAGAACGACTGCTCTAAAGCTGAAACAGACAAATCCACATCCAACTAAGTTTCAGGGTGGCCTCAGGTAAAAGCAAAATAACATTCTTGAAAACAGAATGAAGGAATTGAAAAAAATAGTATATATAAAGGAGTTTTTTTAGTCTCCCAAGTTTATGGACTGATCAGTAAATGCAAGGGAAAGGAATTGTTTGGATGTAAAGCTGGTTTCTTGTTTGTTTGTTTGTTTGCTTGTTTGCTTGCTTTACAATCCAAATTCGCTACAGACAAAACCTAACTTTGAGAGGACTGAATTGATGGGATGTGATTGCTTTATTTTTAATAAAATTTAATAAAGTATACCCCAGGAGCAATGAATTTACCATTATAATTTATTTGTAGCACATTTAACAAATCTCTAGATTACTTTTATCTCTGTCTATCATCTCTTCAAATTTTTTAATTAATTAGGTGTCTTCCAGAAAGAGAACTACAATTATTGTTCATGCACTGATGACAAGCCATATGTAATTTTGAATCGTAATTCTGATCATTTCTAGCCAGCAGGATGCCAACAAATGAATTGTGATCCATATAAACTCATAATAATTGTGCTAAACATTAAAGCTTGATGTTTCTATAACAGGAGATTAGATTAGAATGCCTCCATGAGAGCTTGGAAAAACGTTCCTCTTTTCCACAGCACAGTAGACTCAGATTTCTGATCCAAAGAAACATGTTGGATTTTTAAAAATATCTCTCATCTGTTCCCTGCTTTTAAAAAATGCTTTGCATCTAAAGCTAGAGGTTTCTTATTATCAAGTTGAAAAGAAAAAATAACTAATTCCTAATCTGTAAAGTAATAAAATGCACGGAGACAAATTAAACTGACAGTTTAATTCTCTATGTTGAAAAGATGCAAAAGATGACAAAGGAGCTGAACTCCCAGCTCTTCAGAGAAAATTAAAGTTGCTGACTAAAAAGATTTTTGTAATAGCAATTGGCTTCCACTCCAATTATTCAAATATCCCATCACGAATACCAGTACTTATTATGTCCCCTAAAATGAAACGCAAAGCTGCATATTCTGCCTGTCATTCCGCCGCCTTAAACTAGAAATGGAAACAAACATCAGACTATTGCCAGTCACACACTATGAATCACCAAGGTTCTATTTATATTATGTTATTTAAATAGTTTTTAACTTATACAGTAGCTGACAAGGTTGTTAAACTGAACATTTATTGGATTTATAAGGTTTTAAGGACGTGGGAATGGCAAGCATCAAAATGATATCCCTGTAACCTTCAGATAAGCTTGTGGATGTCATAATCAAGAAAGCTTTTTTTGTACCCTTATTTGCAAGTTTGCAGAAAGAGTTGAGCATGCTAGAGCCATTATGTGAAAACTTTTGCTCCTGTTAATGATTCTACCTGGAATTGGAGGAAGTGGCAGCATACTGTTGTAACCTTACAACTGGACTACTCTAACTCACTACTGTCTTTGAAGACTACTTGAAACTTTGGTTGATACAAAATGCCGCAGCTGATGCAGTAACAACAGGGGTGCTATTCAGCAGGTTCTGACAGGTTCTGGAAAACCGGTAGCGGAAATTTTGAGTAGTTTGGAGAAACGGTAAATACCACCCCAGAGTGGGGTGGGAATGGAGATTTTGCAATATCCTTCTCCAGGAGTCAGGTGGGAATGGACATTTTGCAATATCCTTCCCCCAGGAGTGGGGTGGGAATGGGGATTTTGCAATATCCTTCCCCCCAGGAGTGGGGAGGGAATGGGGATTTTGCAATATCCTTCCCCCAGGAGTAGGGTGAGAATGGGGATTTTGCAGTATCTTTCCCCTGGAGTGGGATCGGAATGGAGATTTTGCAGTATCCTTCCCCTGCCACGCCCACCAAGCCACACCACACCCACAAAGCCATGCCCACAGAACTGGTAGTAAAAAAAAATTGAATTCTACCACTGAGTGACAGAAACATACTAATGCTGTCCAACTATATAGCACCAGAACTACAAGAGCTGCCAGTTTTGTTTGTGTGGTTGTCAGTTTGTTTCTGGCTACCAGTCAAGGCAATCATAGTAAAGATTTTCTTATAAAGTTTTTCTTTATAAAGTTTTTCATGGCTTGAGGCTTGCTCCAAGTAGAATCTGCCAATCTATGGTGTGCTTAGAACACATGCTTAGTGTTACCACTTGCAAGCTGTTGTAGAAGATGTGAGCATACTTTGCTGGGAATCCCCTCCTGTGGAAAGAGTTACCTTCCAAAAATAAGATCAGCTGTTAATATTTAGGAAGCTCACTGTTTACATGAGCATTTGTGGATTGAGACGATGATGAAATGTGCATGACTGCTGTTTGATTTATTTTATTTTGCTATTAATATTGGCTATTAGCTAGACAAACAAATATGTACAAATATGTACACACACACACAGAGTATAGAGCCAGAAAAAGAAATTGGTGGGGCTGAAACAAAAGCTAAATTTAAAATGAAAGTGTAATTACAAGTGTATTAAATTAACTGTGTATAATATATTTGTTCTCTATATTTTTCATAGTTTTTTTCCTTCAATAGCATTACAAATTATAATTTTCTACACTGTTTGGAGGGTGCTGATGGCCTAGGGCTTTGGGGGAATCACGTGGTGTTGGGGCTTCAAAATGTATTCTGTTGCTATACAAGTAGTCCTCGAGTTACGGCCACAATTGAACCAAAACTTGACGTTGCTAAGTGAAACTTAGTGAGTTTAACTACTTTTTTTTGCCACAGTTGTTAAGTGAATCATTGCATTCGTTAAGTTGGAAACATGGTTGTTAAGTGAATCTGGATTCCCCACTGACTTGGCCTATTAAAAGGTCGCAAAAGGGGATCGCATGATCCTGAGACACTGCAACAGTCATAAATATGAACTGGTTGCCAAGCATCTGAATTTTGATCATATGACCATGGGGATGCTGCAACTGTTATAAATGTGGGAAATGATCATAAGCCACTTTTTTCAGTGCTATTGTAACCTTGAACGGTCACTAAATGAACTGCCATAAGTCGAGGACTATCGGTACTGCATGTAAGTCATCCCAAGAATGACTCACTGAATACCAAGGGCATCATAGCAAAATGAGATTTAAATCTGGAGGATTTCCACTTTGCATTTCGTATTATATAATTATAGACCCATTGTTCCATAATAAATCATACTGACTTCACTTGTTAAAGGAAATAGGTATGGTAAGTATGAACTGAAAGAATTGCTTACCACTGTGCCACACACTGTGCCACACACTTAGGGTATGTAGCACCACTGAGAACAAAACAAGGCAGGTTCTTCCTACCTTATATTATTCCACACTGCAAGAGGCAAAGGAAGCAGAACAGTTTTGCATAGACTGCCCTTATGCACATTGGTAGATTTGTTTATAAGGACAAGGTAAGATTTATAAGTATAAGATAAGGATACAGAGATAAGATTCATTTTAGGCGCCATATCTGTTAATTTGGGGGGGAGCGGGGGGGCTTCAAAAATCTTAGCAAAGGGTTCTCTGCCCGGTTGCTGGGTGGCTGTGGCCATGGTGGGTGTGGCCTAGTTGGCTTCCTGCACCACGGTGGGGGGGGGATTTTTTGCCCTCCCCAGGCTCCGGAGGCCTGTTTCTGGTCTTCCTGAACTTCCGGTAGACCCATTTTTCACCCTCCCTGAGCCTCCATGTGCACCCTGCACTTACCAAAACAGGCCGCATGGGGACTCCTGGGATGGGTGGGGCAGGTGGAGCCAACCACGAATGGGATTTGGGGGTTCTCCAAACTGCACAAATCTTAGCTAGAGGTTCTCCCAAACCCTCACGAACCACCAGCAGCCCATCCCTGGAGTGGGGGGGAGGGGCGGGGAGTCTGAAGAGGTTTGTGAAACAATATTTGTTTCTCATCTATTCTACTATAGATTTCATCTGAGCATCAGGGAATGGAACTTATATTATTTATTATGTCCACAAATGAAAGGCTTTGGATATTAATACTAATGTTACTGATATTAATGTCTATTCATAAAATCACTAATGTGGAAAAATGCCTTTGAGTGGTTTTTACCAAAAAATTAACTAAATAGCTTCAAAAAGATTGATGTCTATGAATGATAGTTGGGTTTCAGGTTTGAATACAGTACTGAAATGACACTTATCACATTTGTTGACTTATCGTAGTAGCAGAATGGGGGAAGTGTGTCTATATTGACTTTTCTTGATCTTTTAGGTTGCCTTTGCTACCATTAATCATACTACTCTTCTGCACTAGCTCAGGGGATGAGAGTCATAATTTTGTGATGGTTTTCAAGGTCAGTTCCAGTTGGTAGTGTTGACGTCTAGTCCCAGGTCCTTGTGTTGTGGGGTGCCACAAGGTTCAACAACTTTCCCCTCTTCTGTTTAACATCTGTATGATGCTGGCCAGATGAGATTATCCAGCAACATGGGATTAGGTATCTATCATCAACACACTAATGATACCCAGCTCTTTATCTCAATCTTGGGTCAAGTGATAACATCAAGGTTCTGTTTCAGTTTCTGGAGACTGTGGAGGTTTGGAGGGGGTGGGGGGGAGAAACAGGCTTAGGTTCAACCCTAGCAAAACTGAGTGGCTGAGGATCATTGTGCCCCTTGAACTTGGAGATTTTCTATTTTTAATTCTGGAAGAACCAGAACTAAAGTCCCAGTCAGAACTGGTTGCAATCAGCTCTGGACACATGGCTCCTGCAATAATGTGGTAGCTATGGCCAGGCACACATTTGCACAAATTAATCTTTATGTATCAGTTGCACTTTATGTATCACATCTTTCTGGATCAGGAGATTCTGTTCAAAGTAATTCATGCCTTGATAAGGTCTTATTTGGATTTCTGTAGTGTGTTTTTACCTGGGGCTGCCCAACCACCTGTAAGCTACTACAGGTCAAAAATGCAACATGGAAATTATGGGTACACTCACTACTGTGCTATACTTCTGGATGCAATTCAAAACAATTATTGTCACCTGCAAAGACCTTCATGGCATATGACCAGGATATTTGATCTGATTTTTTTCCAGCCCTCAAATGAAATAAGACATAGTTTACATATTTACCTGTTCCTTTGGTGAGACTGAAAGTGTGCCTTTCCTGTCCCTGTGTCCATCCTGTAAAATAGCTTCCCTAAGATCTAGATGTTTTTGACCCTTCTAGCTGTTAAGAAAACCTTGGAAACCTGACTTTCCTCTCAAGCATTGGGCGAAGGGGTTGCATGTCAATACATGGAAATATATAAGAACAAAATGTTGGTCCTGACACTCTAGGTATCTGTGTTCTTTTGTATGATTTTGATTTTATGTTTTTCTCTATTTGTATTGCATTAGCTATTTTTATTGTTAACCAATTTCAAATAGGTAGCCATGTACAGTAAATTAAATAAATAAATATTAATTGTAGGACTTGCTTATAAAGATCTGAAAAAGCTGAAATCAATTATTTGCACGTGTTTTTCCCCACCCTTGTACCAAATATTCAAGATAGCTTACCATAAAATAAATGAATAAACCCAAATGCTTAAAATATATGTAACATAAACAGTAAGACAGAAATTCTAAATGAAGACGTATTGTAAAAGACAGTCGCCACACAAATTCATATTAGAACAATATTCTATAAAAGAAGCAGAGATAAAGTCAAACATCTTCAGCACTTGATTAAAAAAAGTTATGAGGCTAGATGGAAGCTAGATGGAAAAAAACAGTCCAACTTATCAAAAACAGCATCACAAAAAAACAGATTAGGAACACAAGTTAACATAGGGAAGAAAATGGTAAGTGAACACTTGTCTATCCTAGACAAGTTCAAATCACCAGGACTGGATGGATTATACCCCTAGATTCTGAAGGAACTGGCAGATGAGATCTCAGAACCATTGAACTATATCTTTCAAAGATCCTGGAGCACCAGGGAACCGCCAGAGGACTGGAAAAGAGATCATGTAGTTCCCATCTTCAAACAAGGGGGAAAAATAGATCCAGGAAACTACAGACCTATCAGCCTGACCTCAATACCAGGGAAGATTTTGGAAAAGATAATCAAGCAACAAATCAGCGAACACCTAGAAGCAAACAAAGTAATAACCAAAAGCCAAAATGGGTTTGTCAAAAACAGATCATGCCAGACTAATCTTATTGCATTTGACAAAGTGACAAAATTAGTGGACCAGAGGAATGCTGTCAATATAATTTACTAGGACTTCAGTAAGGCATTTGATAAAGTAGACCATAACCTACTACTAGATAAAGTAGAAAAATGTGGGTTAGACAGCATCACCACCACATGGATTCGTAACTGGCTGACCAACCGCACTCAACGTGTAGTCCTCAATGAAACTGCATCTACATGGAGGGAAGAATGCAGTGGAGTACCCCAAGGCTCTGCTTTAGGCCCAGTACTCTTCAACATCTTCATCAATGACTTGGATGAGGGGATAGATGGGGAACTCATCAAATTTGCAGATGACATCAAACTGGCAGGAATAGCCAACACTCCAGAAGATAGGCTCAAGATACAGAAGGATCTTGACAGACATGAACATTAGGCGCTATCTAATAAAACGAAATTCAATGGTAAAAAAAAGTTAGGTTCTACATTTAGGCAAAACAAAACAAAACACACAGGTACATTATATTCTCAATAATAGTAACTGTGAGAGGGATCTTGGAGTCCTAGGCGACAACCATTTAAATATGAGCCAGCAATGTGCAGCAGCTGCCAAAAAAGCCAACACAGTTCTAGGCTGCATAAACAGAGGGATAGAATCAAGATCACATGATGTGTTAATACCACTTTATTATGTCTTGGTAAGGCTACACTTGGAATACTGCATTCAGTTTTGGTCACCACGATGTGAAAAAGATGTTGAGAGTCTAAAAAGAATGCAGAGAAGAGCAACAAAGATGATTAGGGGACTGGAGGCTAAAACATATGAAGAATGGTTGCAGGAAGTGGGTATGTCTAGTTTAATGAAAAGAAGGACTAGGCGAGACATGATAGCAGTGTTCCAATATCTCACGGGTTGCCACAAAGAAGACGGAGTCAAACTATTCTCCAAAGCACTGAGGGTAGAACAAGAAGCAATGGGTGGAACTAATCAAGGAGAAAAGCAACTTAGAACTAAAGAGAAATTTCCTGACAGTTAGAACAATTAATCAGTGGAATAACTTGCCTCCAGAAGTTGTGAATGTTCCAACACTGGAAATTTTTAAGAAGATGTTGGATAACCATTTGTCTGAAGTGGTGTAAGGTTTCCTGCAGGGGTAAAATGCTCCTGGTTTGGACTGGATCGCCCGATCCGGTAGCGATGGCAGCGGATGGTTCGGAGAACCGGTAGCAAAAATCCCTGTCCCCCTCCCGCCATGCCCAGCTGAGCTACTTTTAAAAGCATTTTTTCTATAACCTCTTCGGCTGAGAAAATGCTTTTTTTTAAAAAAAAAGTCTCTGATGATCGCGCGGCTCAGCTGGGATCATCAGAGGCTTTTAAAAGCATTTTTTCTACAACCTCTTAAGGTTGTAGAAAAAATGCTTTTAAAAGTAAAAAAAAAAAGTTGGCCATGCCCACCCAGTCACATTACCCCACCCCACCCCCCACCAAGCCATGCCCACAGCACCAAGCCATGCCCACAGAACCAGTAGTAACACATTTTACATTTCACCACTGGTTTCCTGCCTAAGCAGGGGGTTGGACTAAAAAACCTCCAAGGTCCCTTCCAACTCAGTTATTCTATTATAATTCTGAGATCTTGGATTCTACAAGAAAAAAAGGAATTGTTCTAAGTACTTCCACCAAATATGTAGTGGCAAGAGGGACCCAAAATGGAGGTTTAGAAGCTGCATAACATTCTTAGGAAGCAACATGGGAGAGCAAGGCTACTCTTGAACCTTCTAGTGCTTTTATTTTTTCCCTGTGGGTTAGAAACAAGTTAGATAAACCACAACCTATTGAAAACTAGTAATTTCTGTGCCATTTGGTAATTATTGTCAAAGCCTTAAACAGTCTGGCTTTTGTATAGTAGGAATATATGATTTTTTTTTAAAGAATACACGAAGAGCTATCCTTTAAAAAAAATGATTAAAGCCAGAACACAAATTAAATTTAGTTTAATTAAGAATTCATTATGGTCCATATAATATTTCATGTAATCAGTTTTCTCTTCTTACAGATTAAAAATTGCAATTCAAATACAACATCAATACAGATGCAATACATATAAACATTTGAGTAGGCCCCTAGAACCAACTCAAGGCTTTTGTGGTCCTGTTGTGTATCCCTGTTACGTTTGTTAATTTACTCTCTACAAGCTCCAGGAGAGGCGTTCCTTGTGCTCTTTTTTTCAGATAAGAATTGGATTAGGTCACTCAGCTTCTGCAACTGAACCCTATCATAGAAGGTTTAGAGAATATACTCAGTCTTATTTATCACAAAGAGACAGCAAAGTTTAGGCACTGATTTGCAAAAATATTGTGCATGATGAAATCTATGTAGAGATGCAAATGTAATAATAATATCCATAAATTAACTGTAATAATAATCACAATAGTGGAGTCTGAATACTGTACAATCTGCTGTCCAGATACTAACTGTACAAGTTCAAGGTCCCTGGCTTTCCCTTCATAGGGCTTGTTGATGTTGTTGTTAGTTGCAAAGTCATGTCCGACCCATCGCGACCCCCTGGATAACTTTCCTCCAGGCCTTTCTGTCCTCTACCATCCCCCAGAGACCATTTAAGCTCATGCCGACTGCTTCAGTGACTCCATCCAGCCACCTCATTCTCTGCTGTTCCTTTCTTCTTTTGCCCTCACTTGCTCCCAGCATTAGGCTCTTCTCCAGTGAGTCCTTCCTTCTCATTAAGTGGCCAAAGTATTTGAGTTTCATCTTCAGGATCTGGCCTTCTAAAGAGCAGTCAGGGTTGATCTCCTCTAGAACTGACTGATTTGATCACCTTGCAGTCCAAGGGACTTGCAGGAGTCTTCTCCAGCACCATAGTTCAAAGGCCTCAATTCTTTGACGCTCAGCCTTCGTCATAGTCCAACATTCACAACCATACATTGGAACTGGGAAAACCATAGCCTTGACTATATACACTTTTGTTGGCAGGGTGATGTCTCTGCTTTTTAGTATGCTGTCTAACTTTGCCATAACTTTCCTGCCCAGGAGCAAGCGTCTTTTAATTTCTTGGCTGTAGTCCCCATGTGTGGTGACCTTGGAGCCCAGGAAAATAAAATCTGTCACTACCTCTGTTTCTTCCCTATCTCTTTGCCAGGAATTGAAAGGGCCGTAAGCCATGATCTTAGTTTTCTTAATGTTTATAGGGCTCTTTAACATTAAATACAAGCGCCTTGGTGGCGCAGCGGAGTAAAGTGCTGCTAAGTAGCATTTAGCTGCCAGCTGCCTGCAATTACTGCGAGTTCAAATCTCACCAGGCTCAAGGTTGACTCAGTCTTCCATCCTTCCAAGGTAGGTAAAATGAGGACCTGGATTGTGGGGGCAATAAGCTGACTTTGTATAAAAAAGAACACTGCTTGGGGAGCCCGAAATCCCTACTAAGCAGGTATATACAAAAGTATGAAGGCTATTGTTTAACGCATTGTAAGTTGCCCTGAGTCTCCGGAGAAGGGCGGCATATAAATTGAAGAAAGAAAGAAAGAAAGAAAGAAAGAAAGAAAGAAAGAAAGAAAG
>WNWU01000016.1:12381210-12391307 GCA_012654045.1 Ptyas mucosa | reverse complement strand
AAGAAAGAAAGAAAGAAAGAAAGAAAGAAAGAAAGAAAGAAAGAAAGAAAGAAAGAAAGAAAGAAAGAAAGAAAGAGATTTTGAATAAAAGTCCCCTTCAAACAGCGGGGGCATTGGCAACTTTCCAGATAGAGAAGTATGATCTTTAAATAAGGATACATCATCCTAGGCAGGAAGCTAAACAATTATATCTTAAAAAATAAAAACTTGATTTATCCAATCAAGTATTATATTCCCAACACCCTAACTTAGAATTACTAGATCCAGAGGGACAAAAACCCAGGGGAACACTAGATGGCACCAAATTTTCCATATTTCTTTGCTGTCATTTAGACATGGTTGGGAGATTTGCCCTTCAATCTTGGAAGTACTAGGCTAAGATGGAAAAAACACCTCTCTTCACCTATTGCCTACACATTCCACCTGAAAATAAGATGAACATAAGGTCAGGCCAACCAAGGGACCTGTCAAAGTCCTAACCCAGTACATAGAAGTTATGCAGGCTTGAGTGAAGAACAACAAACTTGGACTCAATACGGAAAAGACTATGTAGCTTTTGATTTATTTTTCATATTTTTCAACTGCCCATCTCCTTCAGCTTTGTTTGTTTGACACCCTCCTCCTTGGGCTAAGGACCTTCCATCTTTAATCTGCACCAGTACAAGCAGTGATGAGATTATCACAGATGCACATACAGTATGTCCCAACATCTTCAAAAGCTCTACTAGTTGCCATTTGGCTTCTAGCTACAATTCAAAATGCCTGTAACCCCCCTCATATGTGGTAAAAGAGAAGTCGAAGATATCTCACATGTTTTATTGTACTGTGAGTTATATAGAGTTTATAGGTCAGTATATATTCTCCCCTTATTAGACAGATTGCCAGGGAGGGCAGATGACTTTTATGTAGTCTTTCTCCTTCAGGATTCAAATCCTGCTACCACTCATGTAGTGGCAAAATTCTGTGTCGCTGCAATGTCCACAAGAAAAAAATTACAGAATTATAGCTGTCAACTTGTGCCAATTTTTGGAGATATCTATAGCAATTTTTGGATAAATATATTATTTACATACTTATCGGCTCTCCACTCATGTATATTAGGGAGTGACCCTAACGGTTTGAGATCATGTATTTTCTTTACGGGGATGTTATTATCCAATATTAATGTTGTTGTTATTGTTATTATTGTCGTTGTTGTTGTTATTTATTGTATGCCTATTGCTGGTCGATGACCATAATAAAGTTCTATTCTATTCTATTCTGTTATCCCCCTCTGCATGGGACAGAGCCTGGTTACTCGAGGGACTGCCTATCTCCATATTTTTCCATCTGTCTATTAAGCAGGATCATCTTACATACAGGACCCAGGAAGGCCTTTTTGCCCCTGCCCTGTGAAATGACGAATGTCTCCGTGGAGATTCGTACTCCTCCTATATTCCATACTTCTTTCTTCTGATTGTTTTGCTGGCATTAAGCAAGAATGGGAACTAAGTCTCTTTGGTTGATTGTTGGAGGCTTGACTTTTTAGAGTTTAGTTTCCAGTCAGCTATCTTCTTTTTTTTCCCCCTATTGTTTTTGTTTCATTTGAATTTTTATCTGCATACTACCCAGAGTCACACTGGAGTTGTGCAGCCTTGAAATTGAATGAATTAATGTCATGGACATAGCAGGAGCAAGACCTTCTGGCTTTGCGGGGAGTTTGGGAACATTTTTCTTTCTTTGCTTGAATGTTATTTGGGGAGGGGGGTGAGTTATTATTCCAGGTAAGAAACTATGCCACCCACAAAAATTGTCAGTGAGGTTATTTATCTTGGGGGTGAGGGAACCGGACTTCAAATTGCCCATGTATTGGACTCAAATATAAATAAGTGTTAGTCCTAGCACTGAATTTTAGGAAACAACATATACAGTGCAAACTTGAAAACCATTTGCAAGAGCATAGCAAATCATGTCCCAGGTATCTCTAGGCCTTCATGAATTCTTGAGTCCCGGATCAGAGAGTGCTTCTATAAAGTTTGCACATAAATAGGGGGGGGGGGGGAATCAAGAAAAACAGCTTAAGCAATAATCAGTTCATCTCAGGAATGTAATTATTGTTTGCTGATGCCAGGTGATGCTAACCGACAGACAAAACATTCTTTAAAGAAGGATCAGCTCTTATAATATACATTCCTTTGGGTCTTCATGGTTTTTGCAGTTTTCCAGTGACTGGAATTGTTTATTTTTTTAAAAAAAATATATATATTGCTTTCTTAAGGCTGAAGGAGACTTCTTTGCTAGACGCATTCAAATGATAGCTTAGTGACACAGTCTAAACTAAAACGGGGAGAAAACTATCCAATCCAAATGCAAAAGGCCTGCACCTAAAAATGATGAAGGATGTCTCAAAAGTTACTTTGATTGCTTTTTTCTCTTCACGAAATAAAAGTCACTCAGAACAACCGGAAGATAGAACTTGTTGAATATGTAATCTCAGCCATGATTCATTAAAAAAAAGAAAAGAAAAGAAGGTAGGGTGAAGGAAAAATCATAAATTTGAGTTAATTTAAATTTGAGTTAAATTAATTTAATCCTGCTAATACAATTCTTTCCCATGAGTGCTCTTTACCAGTTTTTTTCCTACTTCCCATTAAAAGTATAATCTGGTAACAACTTTCAGAGAGCTGCAAGCCCCACCTTTGAAGAGTTGCCAGCTGCCAGGAATGTGGGTGAAAGGGCCTTATAAAATCAGTTGGGATTGCAAGGTGAGCTCCGTGTTTTAGATGAGAGAACTGTTGACAGAAATGCCTAAAATACTTATGTGAACATTTTACACAAACACATTTTGGATCACCCAGGTGATTTGGAGATGAACAGGCACTCTGATATTCACACTTTTCAGCTTGTTGTGACATTCACAAGTCAAAACATACAAACAAAAACGCATATGTTTTTGGTTACTAAAAGTCAAAATATGTGATATTGGAAAAAAACAGGTAAAATGGCATTTACAGGATGTACAGGGGGGAAGTAAGTAAAAATAGGGAGATTAGAAGTGCGTTTGAAGGCATTTTTGAATATTTTCTTTGCCATGTTTCTAAAAAGTAAAGCCAAATAAAACTTGTGGTTAGCAAAATTATAATTCTGGTTTACTGAAAAAGTTGTATTCTATTAATCAATTATTTCTGTGGAAACTCTAATTCTCTAACGTAAGTGTTAATTTTTAGTTCCAGGTTCAGCTTGTTTATATAAATGGTATTATAGGATTAATATTTTTAATTATGCCGAGACATGTGTTCGAGAAAAAAAACTCATTTTAATAAATAATTTTACTTTAATAGGGCAACTCAACAAATATTCTTGTCATCTCAAAACATCAGAGGGTCAAGGTATTCAGGGCCCATCTGGGCCGATGCAAACAGGATGAGATTAAGGCCAAAAGACCATTGTAGGTTGTTGGCCAGTTATTCATCTTACTTTTTAATTTTATTTTAAACAAATGTTTCTCCCTGTACAGATATTGGAAAGGTCATCGGGTAGGAAGCAGTAGATCGATAGCTTTATATTACATATGAGCCGATATGGCGCAGTGGTTAGAGTGCAGTACTGCAACTACTTCAGCTGACTGCTAGTTCAGCATTTCAGCAGATCAAATGTCACCGGCTCAAGGTTGACTCAGCCTTCCATCCTTCCGAGGTGGGTAAAATGAGGACCCAGATTGTTGGGGGAAATATGCTATTTAGTGTACTGTCTATTGTTGTAAGCTGCCCAGAGTCCTCGGAGAGTGGGCGGCATAGAAATATGACTACCGTATATACTCGTGTATAAGCCGACCCGCATATAAGCCGACCCCCCGAATTTTACCCCCCAAAACTGGGAAAACTTGTTGACTCACGTATAAGCCGGGGGTGGAAAATGCAGCGGTTACTGGTAAATTTCAAAATAAAAAAAGACTGGTCAAAAGTGCGAGGACCTGTCAGAAATCACTTTTTTCAGCCCTCTGGGTAGTCCTTTTGTGCATATGGACTACTCAGAGGGCTGAAAAAGTAATTTTTGACTGGTCCTCGCACTTGTGACCAGTTCTCGAACTTACGACTGTCCTCACATTTTACGTTTTTGCCCTATCTTGTCACCATGGTGAAGAAAAGCAGTTGTGACATGAGTGACATGGTTTTAAGAATGCTGCACGGGCATAAATGTGAGGATGGTCATAAGTGTGAGGACCAGTCAGAAGTTCGAGGACTGGTCACAAGTGTGAGGACCAGTCAAAAATAACTTTTTCAGCCCTCTGAGTAGTCCATGTGCACAAAAGGACTACTCAAAGGGCTGAAAAAAGTGATTTCTGACAGATCCTCGCACTTTTAACCGGTCTTCGCACTTATGACTGGTCATCATTTATGCCCATTGTAGCATTCTTAAAAACGGTGTCACTCATTTCACAACTGCTTCTCTTCACCATGGTGACAAGATAGGGCCAAAACGTGAGGACAGTCGTAAGTTCAAGGACTGGTCACAAGTGCAAGGACCAGTCAAAAATAACTTTTTGAGCCCTCTGAGTAGTCCATGTGCATAAAAGGAGAGGGAGGAAGAGAGGAGGAGAAGAAGAAAGGAAGAGGAAGTAGGGAGGAGAAGGAGGGGGGGAAGAGAAAGTAAGAAGGAAAGAAAAGAGGTGGTAGGTTTGAGGAGAAAGATTGCTGTACAATAAAAAAGATGAAAGGGAAGAAAACCAACCCCAAACACATATAAAGATATTAAGATAAAGAATGAATTGTTAAACTTTAAAGAATAAAAGAGAACAAATATGAATAAATAGCAATAATTAGAAACACACATACAAACATACAATGTATTTTCTTTGAATATTGAATATTCCAATTATTTCCATGCAATCCAATTTCTTACAAATCAATTAATTATATTTACCAATAATAATAAACCAAATAATTTCCCCCAATATTCTTCCTTAACCATTTCTGCTTTCAACACAATATACAATTAATAATATCTCAATTATTACAATTCCCTAGTTAAATAGAGCTTTTTTTTCTTTTGTGTTTTAAAATCTTGAACTCCCCTCTTTTGCCATTTGCCATAAATTTCCCATTGTTTGCACCAACCTTTTCTGATGAGGAAAAAGAAATCAAATCTGCCTTAGCAAACAGCAAAGCCAGCAAGCTGTTTTAGTTTCACTTTGGGTTTCAGCAGAAGGAGAGAAAAAAATGTGCTCTTTGCAGCAGGCACCTTTTTAAAAAAAATGTGCTCTTTGCAGCAGGCACCTTTTTAAAAAAAATGTGCTCTTTGCAACAGGCACCTTTTTGCAGCCGGCACCGATCTTCTCATTTGTTTTCTTTTAATCCTGATCAGCTGTGGGGGGGCCTTTGAAGCCCTGCAGCAAGAATTTAAAGTTTTTTTTTCCTCTAGCCATCAGCTGGAACTCAGGAGGGAATCCCAATAGATTGGGAATGGGCAGGGTAAGCAAACCCCGTTCTCCTGCTGTTTCCTAGCTTGCAGGGAAAAAGTCATTTTTTTCGTGACCCCCATATAAGCCGAGGGGGCGTTTTTCAGGCTGAAAAACGGGCTGAAAAACTCGGCTTATACGCGAGTATATATGGTAATAATAAAAATAATAAAATAATATTTCTTTCCGGTCTCCAATTTGCCTCTTCTTTATCCTAATAGGACCACTTAGAAAGAGCTTCCAACATCCAAAAAAAAAAAAGAAATTCAAGTTGCATCTGACTCCAGCTTTGGAATAGAAAGTATGAATCCAATGCATCCAGGGACATGGCACTAGAGTAGTCATGGACTTACAACCACAATTAGGACCAGAACATCTGTGGCTAAGCAAGTCAGTTGTTAAATCAGATTTTATTACCCTTTTTTTGCCATGGTTGTTATGTGAATACTGCAGTTAAGTGAGTCCTATTTACTTTGCTTATTGGAACCTGGCTGAGAAGATTGCACATGGCATTTACGTGACCCCAAGATACTGCAACCATTGTAAATGTATGCTGGCTGCCAAATGCTCTAATTTTGATTACGTGATTGTGGAGATATTGCAACAGTTGTAAGTTTGAAGACCAACTGTAAGTCACTTTCTTCAGTGCTGTTGCAACTTCAAATGGTTGCCAACCAAATGGTTGTAATTTGAGGAGTACACATACAGCCTTACTAAGTGACAGCATAATGTATGCTTGTTGTTTATATCTGTCTACTGTATATGGCTGTTTGTGTCACAACAGCAACTCTGGATGGCCAATATGCTATCAAAAAAATTAAACATTACTAAACATGCATAATAGAACCTGAGGACAATTGTCATAAATTACATATTTTGCTTTCTTCTTTCAGTCTGTTTAACTACAAGTCTATGTACCTTAGTTAAGAATTTATGGTACAGAAAAGAGAGGGTTCTTCTATTGCTAAGACTATTGCTCCGAGAACTCCATTGGAGCCATTAATTATCTTATGCTTAACATGCCTGCTTGTTACTTAATGATCTGATCTTCCCAAAACAAAGAATAGCTTTCTTCAGAGCAGTGTTTCTCAACCTTGGTAGCTTGAAGATGGGTGGACTTCAACTCCCAGAATCCCCCAGCCAGCGTTGCTGGCTGGGGGATTCTGGAAGTTGAAGTCCACCCATCTTCAAGCTACCAAGGTTGAGAAACACTGCTTCAGAGCCAGATTTAATATTCTTCCCTCAGCACTTCTCCAGGGCAGGTACAAGAGAACACCGATAGCAGAATGGGTATGTATATGTGGAAAGGGAGAAGTCGAAGTTATCTCACATGTTTTATTGTACTGTGAGTTATACAGAGTATGTAGGTCAATATACATTCTCCCCTTACTAGAGAGATTGCCAGGGAGGACAGAGGACTTTTATATAGGTTTTCTCCTCCAAGACTCTAATCCGGCTATCATGCGTGCAGTGGCAAAATTTTGTGTCGCTGCAATATCCACAAGAAGAAAATTGGTTACCGACTTATAATATCAACTGGTGCCAGTATTTTGAGATCTATAGTGATACATTTACCCACATACTTACAAGCATGTAAATTAGGATTGAGATAATGTATTTTTATAACAGAGATGTTATTCACAATTAATGTCAGAAGTAATTTTAATTCATTGTATGTCTATTGCTGGTCGATGACCGTAATAAAGTTTTATTCTATTCTATTCTATTCTATTCTGCTTGTTACTTTAACTGTCTTATAGGCAGTAAAAAGTCCAGACTTCAAAGTCCGATAAACAGGCAGATAAAGTGATTTTAGATCAAAGCCCCAAGTAATACAGGTGGATTGAACTGCCTGTCTTTAGGGTTGACTCCCCATTCATAAGGGATTTCATATGTAAAGATGACATGGTATAAAGTAGAATGGCTTTTCACCTTCTTTTGTTTTTGTTTATATCTTCTGCAGACATTCTGTGCAAAGCTGATCTAACTAGGCGGCAGCACATTTGTTTATACAGTGGTGTCTGCCTCGACAAAGAAAAAGACAAGAAAAAAATGGGCATATAGCCAACTGAGTTATATTATAGGCAAAACCAGAACACCTTCTTTTTAAAATCTAATTGTCATGGTGTAGTCTGCTAATGTGACATTACAAAGTCATATAAGTCTTGCCTGCTTTTAAAAATAAAAACATTCCAAATCAAATGAAATATTAAAATAGAAAAAACTAAGCACTATCAAAGAACTCGTCATATTCACAACAGCAGAAGTAACTTGTTAACTTCTACAATAGGAATTGCAGAGCCTGTAGTACAGTGGTTTAAAGCACCCTGTTATTAACATCTATTAACATCTGCTGCTTGCAATTACTGCAAGTTCGAATCCCACCAGGCTCAAGGTTGACTCAGCCTTCCATCCTTTCTAAGGTGGGTAAAATGAGGACCCAGATTGTGGGGGCAATAAGCTGACTTTGTATAAATATACAAAAGTATGAAGGCTATTGCTTAACGCACTGTAAGCCGCCCTGAGTCTCCGGAGAAGGGCGGCATATAAATCAAATAAAAATAAAAATAAATAAATAAAAATGTATCCGTACACATTATCAACTTATTTACATCTTGACACACATGTATAATTTATAGCACTTAAACCCAGCAGTTCAAAACATTTTGGGTTGTATAAACTTGCTTACATGATATGGGATGAACATTCTCACAGAAATTACCCCCATGTGGGCATGACCAGCCATAAAACACTGATTTACCAGAAAAAAAACAGGTGAGACTGCATCCCTTCACCCTCCCTGAACAGCAGATGTTCCTGCTATCTCAGTTTACCTCAGTCTTTGTATTGAGACAGAAGGTGATCAAACTGCAGATGAGGCATTAGGTTACAGCTACCTATCATTTTTTATTTGCTATGAATTCTCCAAAGCCCAAGAAACCTTCTCATAAAACAAGATTTTGAGTGGGACTCAAATTTTTTTTCCAGCATGTTAAACTTACCATTTAATTTTTTAAAGTTAAAATATTTTCTTTAATCAAATCAGGTGAGACTAATAGGCTCCAAAACATGTATTTGTGGTAGCACTGTGGGAATCCAGATCTTAATGTAACACGTGCTTTGATTTAAATAATACATTACATTCAATTAAAACAAAATTATGTTATTTTTCTCTACAACAAAAAATCTGGGAAGTAGATGGTGCAAAAAGAACACAAGTAGCCCCAAATCAACCAGTGAACTTCCATAACTAAGGGCACATTTGAATGTGGGTCCCCTCAGTGCTTGTCCAACACTATAACCACTAGGCCACAGTGCCTGGAATGCAAATTTATATAATTTAAGACTTTGAGCAGAAATATTAACCAATAATTGACTGTGGTTTTCCAATTTGCAGTTTGTCAATATATGCAAAATGGTACCTGTTCATGAAAACAAAGTACCAAAATGATCTAAAAGGAGAAAATGTATATTAAAATGTTTGCCTTAAGTAAAATGACAAAGAAACATTTATGCTCCAATATTTGGTACCTGATATATGTGCATTATACAAACTGCCACAAAATCTCAAGTCTCAGATATTAACATAGTCACAAATACAAAAAACAGGAAAACTGAAGTTGGGAGACTGCCTGTCCACCCATCCAACTAATTTTTACCATCCAATAGGACCTTGGAGGCATCCCTTCTTGCTGGCCCTATAGCCCTTTGGAACAGCCTGTCACTGGAGTTCAAGGGGATCCTTACCTTTTTAGCTTTCCAAAGTGCTGTGAAGATTTGGCTCTTCCCCAAAGCATTGGGCAAGGATGTGGGGGGCGAGGTGAGCTATGAGACTGTTTGGCACATGGGGGGAAGGATATGCTTTCAATTATATTTGTATTAGATATGTGGCCTTATACATTGTATAATAAATAAATAAATTAGTTGACAGGTTCACTCATTCATGTCCCAGTTATTCCAATGCAGCAACGCCTAGAATCCTAGCCAACATCCTATTGGGACAATCTGGGAATTGCAGTCCCAACATACTTGGGAATGGTTGAGAAAGCTGCTGCATGGTTTTCACGCATCTTCAAGCAACTGCAATTGGCAGCCCTTTGCTTCCAGGCAGTATTCAGTCCGCCCTCCAGCTGCCAGCAGAGGGAGAGAGTTTTATATCAACATAAGAGCCATTTTCAAGAGATGCTCTGAGATGGCAGCTTTATTTCTTTGCCTAGCAATGGTTTCTTGCAGGCCAGAGTAATCAAGTTCTAAGCAAATACCTCATTCCAGCTATAAACATCTCAAAGATTGTTTGACAAGCCTTCTTTCCCAGGAGCAGAAAAACAAAACAAAACACAATGAAACCACACTGTTTGGCATTAATTATATTAATGACTTGGACATCCTCACTGAGTTCTTTATTAGCCTTGCCAAACTTCTTTCATGAGATGAATGGCAGAAAGAAACACAGATATCACAAGGATTTGCATTTCCAGGGCATTTTTTAATTATTATTATTTAAAGTTATTGTTAACCTAAAACCCTCCAAAATCTACTTTTTCATTTATGTCTTATTCAGAGAAAACACTTCACCATCAATCCTACATGTTTTGACCCAGGAGGAGGAGGAGGAAGAGGAGGAGGAGGAGGAGGAGGAGGAGGAGGAGGAGGAGGAGGA
>WNWU01000016.1:12292302-12377850 GCA_012654045.1 Ptyas mucosa | reverse complement strand
TTCTATTCTATTCTATTCTATTCTATTCTATTCTATTCTATTCTATTCTATTCTATTCTGTGGGGTATAATCTATGCATTTTCATCTTCATCGCAGCCATTAAATTTCCCCTTTTAGATTCCACATTCATTTACCCGCTCACATACCATGAAAGGAATGGAAGGTAATTGTTCACTTGGGAAAGAGCTAAAGCTGAAAGCTGCAGTCTTTCTGCACAGCACCATTTGTGAAAGAAGTATGGTATCTTTGTCAATTTGTAAAAATTGTGACATTTATGAAAATTTTACCCCTACTGTATATACTACCAACTTTTAATGTCTGGGAACGGGGAGGGCCTCAAATGACTGATCTCCTGAAATGACCTTAGAACAAAGCCACAATTCTTTGGATAGTTATTTAAATCAGTGCCAGGGTTTTTTTTCCCCCTGACAATGCTTCTAAGCTTTTCATACTGTACTTGCAAATGGATAGACAGCAACTTGTGAAATATTTTCTACCACCGCATCTCTCTGCCAATAAAAGAAAGTTGACATTTTCTTAATGCATTTTAAGCATACCTTGTCTTTCTGTCATGGAATTCAAGCTAATATGAATAAGAATTCCAGAGTCCAGACCAATCTCGATCTAATTAATTTCAGCAAAGTAGCTGTGCTATCTAGCCATAGATTATGCCACATACATGCCATGTTAAGTCCCATTGTAGGGCCAAAAAAAAATCATCTGAACATAAATTGCTTGAGTTCATGGATTGGTTTCAACCATAATGTGGTTAGTTTGGTTTTTGCCTTGTCATATTGCATAATCCAGCCAATTTGGGCTTTGTCAACAAAGCATGGTTAAACAAATTAAGTTATGTCACTCAGAGATAAGCCTCTTTGAACTTAAATAGCCCTATTTCTAATTCAGGGGAAAGCAACTTGATGCCCTCCCAAAGTTCCTAGCAGCTCCAGTTAATGGTAAAGGATTGTGGGGGTTTTAATTAAAAACAACTGGAAGGCAGCAAGTTGCCTAACACTATTGAGGTTCAACATGGGTCAAATCATGCTGTATGATTTACCGGTAATCCTCAATTTACGACAACAATTGAGCCCAGAATTTATGTTGCTAAGAAAGAAATTTGTTAAGTGAGGTTTGTCCCATTTTACAACTTTTCTTGCCACATTTGTTAAGTGAATCACTGCAGTTGTTAAATTAGTAACACGGTTGTTAAGTGAATCTGGTTTCCCCATTGACTTTGCTTGTCAGAAGGTCACAAAAGGGGATCACATGACTCGGGGACACTGCAACCATCAAAAATGTGAGTCAGTTGTCAAGCATTCAAATGTAAACTGTGTGACCATGGGCTTGCTGCAATGGTCGTAAGTATGAAAACGGTCATATGTCACTTTTTTCAGTGCTGTAACTTTGAACGGTCACTAAACAAACTGCTGTAAGTCAAGGACTATCTGTATTCATGCTAGGTTTCATTGTATTTTGGTTTCATAAATAAATAAAATAAAAATGATCTAGATCATGATCTAGATCTAGATCAACCCTGATCTAGACTCCGTGTATGTTTCTGTGTATCCATGTGCATGCATGCATGTGTATGAGAGAGAGAGAGAATTGCCATGCATTTTCTATTTATTTCTCCAATGGAAAAGCTATTATTCAGATTGTTGCTCTTTGCAATTATCCTTGCATGAGGGACCTGCCCCATAAACCTACTTTTAATTCTTTCCACTCAGTAGAATCCTGAAAAGAAATTCTGGAAAGGGTCTGGGACCCTGCCTAGCTGTCTGTTTTTCTGGCTGGCTGCTTGTCAGAAGGAAAATTCTCTGGACACTGAACAGGACCAGATTTGGTGTACAGAAAGTAACTTGTAAAAAAGAAAGAGCAAGTAAAACATATGAACCTGATCGAGTTGGGGGTCAGCAAAGAAAAAAAATCCCTAATGCTTTCTTCTGTGAAACATAGTGAAACACAGTTTAAATTGCTGCCAACTTCTTCATTCTAAGCCACTTGCTCTCCCCATCACATGACTTGGATAAGTCCTATTATTTAGGGGTTAGAAAGAAGCACAGAAGTCATTCTCTGCCTGTTTTTTGGTAACTTGTTTCACATTTGACATCCTTCCTCATCCAGTTTATATTCCTCTTCTGTCTTACATTTAAAACCTGACAACAACTTGGTAGCATATAATCAATCAGTCAATCAATGAATCATGGAATCTTAAAATCCTGCCAGAGTTTCTTTCTTATATCAAAGAGAATCATGGTAGGGTTATTTTTAATTTCTTTCTTATGCCTTCCCTTTTCCTTGGACAAATGGCATTTTTCTCTTAATATTTCATCCATTTCTTCTTCAAAGGTATCTGCATAATCCTTCACAACAAGATTGCCCATCATCTATTACATTCTTAGGTAGGTACCCTAGTTGCCATCTCCCATTAATGGAATCCAAGTACTTGCTTAAAATTGGTCGTCGTTATTAGAATTGGTGTTAGTAGATACTAGGAATACTTCATATGCAATCTGCATTGCTCCCAGATCAGCTATGTCCGTGTCTATTCTCATGAACATTTTTCAGACTTCAACACCAGTTTATCTGTAACCAAAGCAAAGTTGGACCTTTTTGTATGTTCCTTTTTGCAATGTCGAAGCTTGTTGGATTTTCAATTAACTTTGTTCTGTTTATCACAGATGTAACCTCCTGGATGCAGGGAAGAAACACAGACAAGCTCATCAAGTGAATCCATGCACAATTGAATCCTTGTAGGGAATTCCTCATCAATTTCATAATCTCTCAAAAGAGAAAAAAAGTTAGTTTGATTTTCCCTGTTTAAAGGAGGATGTTAAAATCTTTCTTAACCCTCTGGACCTGAGAAAAGCACTGCTCTCTTCCTGCATCTCCTCCACTCCAAGTACAGAGCATCAACATAGCAACCAGTAACCAGGTTTGGAACTAATGTGAAAAATGCCTAGTTACAGAAATGATGTCTTCAGTATCTCAGTAAATAAAAGCCTTTTAACAGAAAAGCAGGAACAGCTTTATCACAACAAGATACTCTCTTTTTCTCTGTATAATAGCTGCTTTAGTCTTCTTTAAATGATTAAAAAAAACACACACACACAACATACACTGGAAATTGGAGAAAGGTGCTTGCAATTTTTTTTCCCTTCAGTGCTGCTGTTCCTGTTGGTAGTGGTTGCATTTCGTGTGGCAATATCATGCTGATCTTTTTTTTTATTTCAGAAGCTAAATAGGACCAGGCTTATTTTATCATCAGATGGGAGACCACCAGGAAATCCCAGCAGAACTGCAGATTAGATTGGGACATTTAAAAAAATATTCCAGAAGGTAATAATAAAATATTTATATATTGTTGCAAAAAAAAAAGCTATATGAATATGTCTATGAAATTATCAGGAGCCCAACTTAATTTTAATGAAACTTTAAGGTATTATGTATGGAATGGAGGCACTCCCAAAGATGCAATTGTTCAGGAAAGAAACATTATTTCATTACCATATTTGAACTCTCTTTTAATAACCAGTTGGAAATCAAATTGATTCTCTTGTGTCCCCTGCCTGTTCTCTCAGCGTTTTAACTTTGTTAGAAATTAAAGTGATTGAAAGTTCATTTCAACCTGTCTGGTGACAATACAGGTGAAATATTGGAAATGTGGCTTCAATATACATTTGGAGGTGTGTGGAAGAGAGTCATAGAGCCAGAAAACCATAGAGTTGGAGATGACCTTGCACTAATTCTATTTCCTGTCCTGTCCATAGAGAATATACAGTACTGGAGCATTCCCAAGAAATGACTCACCAAACTTTTGCTTGGACCTCAACTAAAAGAGATCCCATTGTACCATTAGATAACGGTACTATCATTATCAAATTTCTTCTAACGTTTGTGTTGTTATATTCATCAGGGCTTATGGCCTATTAGATGGAGTCCTGTTCTCTGAAGACCAGAGGACAAATAAATGATCTCTTCTAATATAAAAAGATTTCAGGTTTTTGAAGAGTGGAATTATATTTTCTTTCAGGTATAACAACTTGTGAGGATGTTCTTTTTTTTAAAAAAAAGTGTTATTGGTAGATGAACTTGTAGATTCCCTATGGATGGACAAGTAAAGTAAAGTAGAAATATGAATAAATATTCTGATATTCTTTGAAATTGGAGAAGTAAAACTAGGAAGTGGAATATGGTTGTATTATTCCATTGCAGGTTCTCAATTCTTCATCTTCAGTGACATTTTTTTCTTGGGCTGAAGTGGAAAATAACTCTCCTTAGGAATGTGCTTACAATCAACAATACCCCACTATACTACTTACTTTATTACTCTATTATGATGTATTATCATCTTGTCTCTGTGAAAATAAGGTCCAGCACTACTGTTCTTTCCAATTAGCTACTTTCATGCTGTTTCCATCTTGAATGAGAAAAACCAACCAGTGGATCTCTCTTTAAATGTAAGAATTCTTACCAAATTGTAATATAGTTGCCAAACGACGAGTAGAATTCCAGCTGTAGAGACAGAATGAGTGAAGAAGAGATTGGAAACTTTTTTCACCCACTATTGGTCTTCCTTTGGTCCCAGACTCTGTGAAGTAACAGATCACAGGAAAGCGGCAGGAAAGCGGAGAAGGGTTGGGGATCCACTTAACCTACCATACTTCCTCCTCCTCCCCCTGCCCCAGATTTCCAGAAAGCCAGAACAGAAGCTAGTTTAAATGTCTTTTACATATGATGTTAAGGATGCCTTTTAATTTAGAATTTATACTTGTGACTCTTTTTCACTTCAGTATTGTAGATAATGTATTTTCTTTATATATACATATAAAAAAGCTCTATTGTTTTCAGTGTGAGTTCAAAACTGCAATTCTTTTGTCTGCTCACCCAAATATTATAACGAGTTGTTTGATGCAACTTAATAAGAACCAGGCACATTGATTGTTGGTCTACTTATGTAACATCTGGAAGGCAACCCAAGCTATCGAACCTCTTGATCAGTGGTCCCCAAACTTTTTAAACAGGGGGCCGATTCACAGTCCCTCAGACTGTGGGGGGAGGGGGCGAACTGGCTGGGTGGACATGGCTAGGTGGTCATGTGACTGGGTGGGCATGACCAATTTAACAGTCCATTTTTTTGCCTTTCTCCTTCCTAAGCTCCTGTTTAAATTGTTTTCGAAGACTTTTAATTTAAAGCAGTACTTTACAAGTCCAGAGCTGGTTTTCAAAACTGCACCACCCCTCCCCTATTCAAACATCGGCCCTAGTCTACATGGTTGTGAAAAAATACTTTAAATTAAAAATAGTATTTTACAAGCCCAGAGTTGCTTTTCAAGGCTATACCTGCGAGATCACCCCTCAGCTGGCCTTCTAGTTGGCTCACTGGAAGATAAGGCCCACTGGGAGGGGCGGGGATTAATTACACCAGTCCACGGGCTGGATTCTTTGCGTTGGCAGGCCGTATCCAGCCCACGGGCCATAGTTTGAGGATGCCTGCTCTTGATGATATAGGATAGTGTCCCTTCCAACTAGCCACAGGAAAATAAAAATAAAAATGTTTTGGGTCTTCCAAAGTCCAGAAATACAGATCTTTAACAATTACCCATATATTCAAAAAGCTGCTTTGTGGGGGATTCCCAAGCTCCCTAGCGTAGATTTTAAGGGCACACAAAGAAGGAAAAAATCCTATTATAGCATGGAGTTCCACTTGCTGTAGCTTTTGTTCAGTATAAACGAAGGATTAGCAGGGCATGTTTCAATTTCCGCTTATTTTTATTGTTCTTTAGTTGAAAAACCTATTACACTGAAGTTTGCTTTTTCTCTTTTAAAGAAACTGGCCAGTTATCAATTGTCAACAAGAAATATTAGTTAGCAGGATTAATTTTAATGCAGTAAACATTGGCATACAGTCATGTGAAAAAGTAAATGCACCCTCTTTGAGTTCTATGGTTTTATGTATCAGGACATAGTAAAAATCAGCTCGTCCTTAGCAGTTCTTAAAAGTAGGTAAATAGAACTGCAGATGAACAACACATATTACACTATGTCATCATTTATTTTAAAGAAAGAAAGGTGAAGAATCCATGTGTGAAAAATTAAGTATACTCATACTGCTTCCATAGGTATGAAGACGCTACGTAGCATCCAGATCAGTGGTGAGTTGCCCCCGGTTTGCACTAGTTCTATAGAACCGGTAGTAAAACCAGCGGGAGGTTCCACCCACTGACCCCGACGTCATCAAAATGCATCTGCATGTGGCCCCGTTGTGAACTTGTAGTAAAGGTAAGTAGAACCCACCCCTGATCCAGATGCTGCTAATCAAGTGACCTTGATCAATTGATCATCAGCAAGTGTGACTACCGGTATAAAAGCCAAAGTTTTAGAGTTTGCTGGTCTCCAACATTGAGGTGTGTGTTAACACAATGCCAAAGCCTTCATTCAGCAATAATCTTAGAGAAGCCATTGTTGCTGGCCATCAATCTGGGAAGGGTTATAAGGCCATTTCCAAATAATTTAAATTCCATCATTCTACAGTGAGGAAAATTATTTACAAGTGGAATCATTCAACACAGTTCTAATCTTTCCAGGAGTGAATGTCCTAGCAAATTCATCCCAAGGTCAGCCTGTGCAATGCTCAGAAAAATTGCAAAAAAATCCAAGAATTACATCTAAGATTCTACAGTCCTCAGCATGTTAAATGTTAAAAGTTCATGACAGTACAATTAGAAAAAGACCGAACACTATGGTTTTGTTTTGTTTTTTGAAGGATTGCCAGGAAAAAAAGTCTCTTCTCTCTAAAAAGAACATGGCAGCATGGCTTAGTTGCATCTGAATAAATCACATGACTTTTGGAACCCTGTCCTTTGTACAGACAAGACCAGGGTGAAGATGTTTTGCCATAATGTACTGTGCCACATTTAGTGAAAACCAAACAGAGCACATCAGCAGCACAAACATCTCATACCAACCATTAGACACGGTGATGGAAGGGTGATAATTTGGGCTTGTTTTGCAGCTACAGGGCCTGGGAACCCTGCAGTCATTGAATCGACCATGAACTCTTCTGTATACCAAAGTATTCTAGAGTCAATGTGAAGACATCTGTCTGATGGTTAATGCTTGGCCAACATTGGGTCATGCAACAAAACAATGATCCCAAGCACACCAGCAAATCTACAACAGAATGGCTGAGAAAGAGATGAATCAAGATGTTGCAATGGCCCAGTCGAAGTTCAACCCAACTGAAATGCTGTGGCAGGACTTCAACAGAGCTGTGCATAAAGAAATAACCACAAATGAACTAAAGCAATGTTGTAAAGAATAGAATAGAATAAGCTGGAAGGGACCTTGGAGATCTTCTAGTCCAGCCCCCTGCTCAAGCAGGAGAACCTATACCAATTTAGATAAGTGACTGTCCAAACTCTTCTTAGAAACATCCAGTGATGGAGCACCCATGATTTCTGGAGGCACGCTCCACTGGAGGCACGCTGCTCCAATTGTTCTGTTAGAAAGTTTCTCCTTCATTCCAGGTTGCTTCTCTGTTTGATTAGTTTCCAACCATTGTTTCGTGTCCTGCCCTCTGGTCCTTGTGGGCCAAATTCCTCCACAACAACGTGAGAGACTGAGAATGTCATACGGAAAATGATTACTTCAAGTTATTGCTGCTAAAGGTGGTTCTACAAGCTAATGAATCATAGGGTGTGCTTAGTTTTTCCACACATGGCATCTCCATTTTGGCTTTCTTTTTGTAAAATAAATGATGATGGGGTGTAATATGTCATGTGTTGTTAATATTTGGTTGTATTTACCTACTTTTAAGAACTGCTAAGGTTCAGATGATTTTATTATGTCCTGATATGTAAAACCATAGAACTCAAAGAGGGTGTACTTATTTTTTCACATGACTACACAGTATATGCTATTTTACCCATACAAGTTGGAAGAAAAGAAAGGACTCCTCAGCGGCTACATACTTAAATTATAAATCCTTAGCTCCAAGTTAAATTTGGAATCCTTTTTGATAGCACTTCAGCATATGAGAACAAACTTATTTTTCCAAGCATTTAATTTACTATATGCATATGTTTTTCATACTTTGTATTTTATCTGCAATGGGGATACGCTTATTACTGCCATGGTATTTTCTTTGTTTTGAAATGACATTATACTTTACAATTAGATTTCATTATGCTTAGCTGTCATGTACAGGGCAGGAATACTAGAAAAGCAGACTGTATTTTTAGTTTTGTTTATGATATGTCAAAATGTCCCTATTTGTTTAGTTTTTAAGACAGCCAACTCAATCTTGATTCTGAATAGTATACAAGAATGCCAGCACTACCAAACCAAACATACCACAAGACTTTCACCGCCAGCTCCAGTCTAGGTCTGGAATAAGAGCTAGGTTTAAAGAGTCATTTAAATAAGATCATGGCAGGCACCATATAGATCTCTGGGGGGGAAATCATTTCTGGAGCAAGTGCTGCAACAAAAGAAAATCAGCTTTTTGGATCCCATCAGGTGACATTCTCTAACTGATGGAACATAAGGTATGTCAACTCTACCCAATTGTATAGGATGGGCAGAAACTACTGAAGAGTGACAGTGTGTCCTTCAAATAACCAAGCCCCATGACAGGAAGGACTTTATATAAGTCCTTTTTATAAGTGATAACCAGTGTAGCTCATGAAGCAACGGCGTTACATAGGTATACCATAGTATGCCCCTAATTGCCTGTCATGATGTATTCTGGACAAGCTACAGCTTCTTTAAGGGCAACTCTTATGTAGTCTGCATTATAATAGTGCAAACATGCATTGATCAAAGGCTGCATGACTGTCCTAAGGCCTTCTCAGTCCAGTTAATGGATGGAATTGGCTGAGGAATTTCTGCAAAGGCCTTCCATGGGATAGCTGTCACCTGCTCTTTCAGTAGGAGCTGTGAGTAGATAATCTCCAAATTGTAAACTAGTCCTGCTCCCAATCCATGAAGACTGACTTAATCAGTCAGAGAACAGATGAGAACCACCACAGAAACACCGGGCTTCCCATTCCATAACTGAATCATTATTTATGAATTAATCAAATTGCCTGGTTTACATAGCAAATAACACCACTGGCTAAAATTCCTCATTCACTCACAACCACAAATTAACCAACCTAGCAGATTGTGTGAACCTGTTCTCTAATTTTCAGTTTCATTTCCGATCACCGGAATCACTGCTCTAAAGACAGAAATCCGTAGAGAGAATTCACACTCTGAGCCCCGTAATAAAGTTAATGAGTTGGCAGGCTAGCAGTACAGTGGGTTGCTTATATATGGTTTCACAAGATGCTTCATGAAGGAATACAACCTTCTGAAAAGCTCATGGGGTTTGTCCCAGCAACTTATCATATGGGTCTAACAAGCGAGCAGAAATAATGCCACATTTGTTCATTGCTTTCAAGTCTGCTCAAAAACTGGCAGGCTGCTTGAGACAAAAAAGTTCAGTGTGATGTGAGGCAAATGTTATTTTACCCTCCCTGACCAGGTTTTTTTCTTCCACCAATGTTCTGAATTGGCTAATTCAAAAAATATCCCTCATGGATGTTAGTAGCTACGTGCATTGTTTTCAGTCTAAACAGAGGGAAATACATGCTCCTCTTGAAGTCGGTCATGATAGCACCATGAAGAATGATCATTACAATTCCGGCTCCTGACAAGTCCATCAGTTACTAAGCAGGACTATCTTCACTGCAATAAAATGGAAATTCTGATCCAAGGTGACCTGATAAAATCTAAAGAGCACAGAAATGAAGAATTCTTGTTTGTCTGCAGTGGGAAAGCAAGTAAAGGGTATGCTTTTACCAGAATCAGTAAAGATGAACAGCTTTTTTCATTGTCATTCTATAAACCACTATAAATATCTCGATGCAGAGGCCTATGACATTGTTCAAGGTCAAATAAGGAAGAAATATCTTTTCCTTCTATATTTCTTTCTCCTAGGCTTGTTCTCAATTTATACCCTGCCAATCCAGCTTTTGAGTATGACTCTTTCTTTCCCATCACCGTATAATTTCTATGGTTTCATTCACTTTCCCCAACTTCTTACCAATATGTCAGATTGCCATATTTTCTCCACACTTCCAGTCATTTGCCTTGAAATGTTAGCAGGTGTTCCAATACAAACACAGTGAAAGGTTATGCTGGCATAGCGTAGAACGTGCATTGTTCTGCTCTTCTCTCTGTGTGTCAGTAAAGCAGAATGTTACCAGGAGCACACAAGCTGTGGCAGAAGAATTCCAGCTAGAAAAACAGTTGTAGGAAGTGTGCCCACTGTAAACTAGCGCCATATCCTTTGCTGAAGTTTCAGGCATTCTGCTGGGGTCTGTGAAAAGGGCAAATAGCAAATACAAAAAAAAAAAAAGGAGAAGATTTGCACAAAGAAAGCATGTTATTCTCCTAGTCTTTAGCAACATCTTTTTCTCTGGTCGGCCACATCTGTTGCCCTTCACCCAAGGTGGTACCATAATGATGTTTCCCTCCCACCAAGCTCTCCTCCTAATTCGGTGTTTGTTCTCCTCCCAAGGCAGCACTTTGGGTCTACAGTAAAAGACAGAAGACCTTCAAGAAACCTGCCTTGCATCCATAACCCAGAACTGGACTTGCATTAACTCCCTGCCCCTTGCACGCTTCGCTTCCATAGCTGCTGGAGAAAGACCTCTCTGCAGCAAACAGAGGTGACAGTAGCTCCAAGCAGCAGCAGTAGCAAGTTGACCCAGGGAAGGGCATTCCCAGGACAGAAAGCTGCAGGGATGACGTTGCAGGGAAGGCAGGCAAGCAGAACAGCTCCACCTTCGGAAGGGGGGAGGACAAGAATGGGAGGAAAGCCCGGGGCGCAAGGTACGTTTGAAAGGATGGATTTTTGGCTCCGGACTTGAAGGTCAATTCGCTTCATCTTTCTCTACAGCATTTTTTTTTTTAAGACAAACGATCTCGGCACGGAAGATTCAATTACGGGCACAGCTTAACTGCTACATCGCCTCTGATTGTGCCAGGCGCGCGTATCACTCTCTCTCTCTCTCTCCTCACCACAGTATTTCTTAATGCCCTTTTTGCAGTTCACGAATGTCAGCCTAACTAACGCAACAACCAGGAAACCTCACGGAGGCAAACAAACCGGCAGTTTTCGCCGGCCGCGTTTCCTGGTTCTCCTTGCGGTTACTTTGGGGTGGGGTGGGAAACACTTTTCCCTTCCCCATTTTTTTTTCCTCCTTCAAAGCTGTTTGCCCGGCTGCGCCCAGGTGCGTGGAGCGCGCCGGCTTCTCTCTAGGCAGGCCGTTCAGTTTTTAGCCAACCGGCTCAGCGTCCACGAAAGCTTCCTTTCTGGTCTCCTCAGTCCCGCATCCTGCCCGAAGCGGCCACCTTTTGCCTCCACTCCCCTCGCTTTGGGGCCGCCGAGTTCCCGTTTCGAGTTGTTAATCTGGAGAGATCAAACTCGCTTCGGTTGCCGGACTCTGTCCTCCGCTCACCCACCCACCCCCCTCTTTATGCGCAGGACTCCCGCTGCCTCCCCCTCTGGCCTAAGAAGGAATTGCAGGGGATTTTTTTTCCCCCTCGTCTCTTTCGCCTTCTTTGCCTGCGCGCAACAGTGTGGCACGAAGCACATGCCGAGGCGGCAAGAAGAAAGGCCGGCAGAAAGGGAGGGAGGGGGGAGAAGAGAGAAATAAAGGAGGAGAGAGAAAAGGGGGGGGGGGCAGAGAGAGAGAGAGAAAATCTGCCGCAGAGAATCTGCCCCTCCAACCACCCGGCCCCCTCAATCTCCCGCGCCCCGTACCCTGCTTCTCTTCCCCCTCCACTCCCCTCCCCTCGTCTCGCCTCCCAAGCTTCGCTCCCTCGCCTGCCTGGCCACAATTCTAATTGGCTACCGGCATTTGACAGGCGGAGCTCGCCTCGGGACGTGGACAATATATCCAGCATGAGTGGGAGGGCACAGAGCTAATTTCTGTCCCTGGGCAGAGCCCCGTTTCTTTCTTCCCACCCCTTGGCTTCTTCTCACACGGGCACGCTCGCTTGCTCCCTTTTCCCTCTCTGCTGCCTCCTCGCCACCCGCTTCCCTTGTTTTCCCGGCGTTGGGAGAGCCTCCATCCGTCTCTTAAGTGAACCCGAGATACAAGCCTACGTCCATCTCTCTTTCTCTCTCCTGACAAGGATTTATTGAGAGGTTGGCGCCTTTCGGAAGGTGGGACGCTTAAAGCCGGCACACAAAGACCTTCGCTTTTCTTCCTCCCGAGCGCCTGCCGGCACTTCGAACGGCTGCGAACATCTGTACTCTCTGGATTAGTGGCGAGCGCCGAGCGATCCCGGAGGGCAAGATCCTCTTTCCCACCCGCCTCCCCCACCCGCGAAAGCTTTTTCCTAAGGCGAACGAAGGAAGCTCCTGATTCATGGCTCGCGGGAAAGCCAAGGAAGGGGATGGCAACTGGAAGAAATTCATCTGGAACTCGGAGAAGAAGGAATTTTTAGGGAGGACCGGCGGCAGTTGGTGTGAGTATCTGCTCAGCCGCGATTTGCTTCTGGTGCCCCGTTAAAACACGGGGCGCGCAGGCTCGAGGCGCGGTGTAACTGGATGGTGTGGGAGGGAAAAGTCCTCGTCTCGCGTGCCGGTGTGGATCGTCGGTCTCCGAGCACCTGACTCGCGGCAGCCGCTTTCCTCACCCGGCTGGCAGGGCAGGGCAGGATGCCGTCGCCGTGGGATGCCGCTGCGGATCACTTTTCTTGCTCGGGGTGGCTTGGCTCGCTTCCCTCGCTCCCCGCCCATCTCCCGTGCTGTCCGGTTTAAAAATACACACCAGACCGCCTCCTTCCCAGCTTTGAAAAGAAAGAGGAAAAAAAAAATCAAACGTCCAGGAGCCTTTGTATGGGAGGTGATAGGGATGAGCAATGGTCTTGTGCCCCCAGGGAGACTTTCCAGTATGGCAGAACCTTTCAGGAACTATGACAAACCAAGGAGGGCTGAGGGTTATTTTTAAGCCTCAGATGTGTGAGTCAATGGCTGAGTTCATGGAACATGCCAAATCCCCCCCCCTCCCCACCAGCCAAACCAAGGGTAACGCTAACTGTCCTTAACATGTTAACACAACTGTTGTGTGAACACTGCCATCATTTGCTGCTTGTGCATTGTGCATGTAAATGGATCCGATTGATTTCTTTTTGGGGAACGAGCTTAGTGGTGTTGCTATGGCAGGCTTTCCTGGGAGAAACCTGGGACTCTGATTGCCTCTCTCTGCTTTCCCCAACCTGGGGTCCTCCAGATGTGATGCCAACATCCCCAGGTGGGTTGGGCGGGGTGATCAGAATTGACATTCGGTATCCTTGGAGGGCCTTCCGATCGGGGAAGGCTGGCTGCTTTGTCACCTTGCAGAGTGGACTTTCATCTCTGTGCTGCAGCCTGTTGCCTCTGCATTAAAAGAGCAGCCTGCGTTTCTTTTCATTTTCTCTTTTCCTCCTTCCCCCCCCCCCCACCAAAAAGGTCACACTGAAGGGCATTGATAGACACGAACGCATCGTGACTGCAGGCAGGGCAGAGTGGGTAGGTGCCAGGAGAGAGGGGGCACCCTGCTCCCCCTCCTCCCACTACACTCCTTGTCAGCATAGCAGCCACTGCGGCTGCCTTTGCCTTGCTCAGGAAGGACACCACACAGAGAGAAGGACATACCAGCGAAGGGGCCTGGTATTTTCCTTTTGCTGCTCTAAAATGGCTACCACAATCCTTGGGAATTGGGAACAGAAAAAAGAGACGGCTCAGACTGTTTTCTAGCCCATCAACTCCAAAGGGTTAATAATGCATCAGAGCTCAAGGTTAGTCAAGGTGATACCTTCTGAGCAAAGAGGTAATGACAGGCTTGTTTGAGATCCCTGGGGAAGCAGAGCAACTGCATTAAGGAGAATCCTGAATTGGCTTAAGAGAGGACCCTTTGGATGGACACACATCTCTTGAAAATCTGACTTGCTGGCTGTCCATATACCTTCCTTGAGAGAGGAAGGTCTAAAGAGCTGCAGAGGTAGGAAAATGAGACAGAGAGAAAGGTCAGGTTGGAAAGCAAAAGAAGTTTAGAAATAATAAAGTCCTTGAAGGTTGTCTCTTAGCAACTAAACCTAGGCTGAATGGAACTTGAAGATTCAGAACACACGCAGGCAAAAATGATTTAATTTTTCACCCTTCCTCTTTACACTCACTCTATTTGCTGCTTGGTTTAGACATCCTTGCCTCAACCACCACTCTAGGAGTGAGGCCCTATTCATGGGCTCACCACTGACTCTGTGTTGCACAAGCCAGCTCAAGTACAAAAGTCATTTTCAAAGACTTACCATTCAAAAGTTCCACCTACTCCCCTGTCAATTTTGACAATTTATAAAATAGTATTAACTTCAGAATAGGCACTGTTGTCTTTCCTTGCTTCCCAGGCTTTATTTTAAATAGGCTTTTTGTGCCAGTCAAGAAGTGCTAAATGCTACTTCTTTTTCAAGGGAAAAAGTCTGACAAATTTCATGTGGATTGTGCAGAGCACATTCAGGGCCTCTTACATTACAGTAATATGCTAGATATGACTGTCCTTGAAGGAAAGGATAGGTTGCCCTTGAATCTCATCCTACCACTGCTGGAGTCTGAAACTTAAATATCTCTGTAGATCTTGCAGAGTACAGTATCTAGAACATTCTAATCTCTTCTAAAGTTTTTGTGCAAATTAGAAACATCAACTATACCCAGAAGAAACAAATAGTTCTACGGAGTAAAAAAATATATGTTTGTAATGAATGAGAATGGCTGTATGAAATAAGAGCTTACAGAGGAAAAAGAAAAGGCTAAGTGCATATCAAAATAATTCACACGTTAGTTTAAGAGTTCTAGTTAGAGAGCTATTTCCACCTGCATTTGTTGCCTGGGTGCCATTTCATGGTTGAATCTAACTAATGTCATCTTGGAAGTGGCATATCCAAAATATCCATGCTTAAATCCTTGAATCCGCATAAAAGGGAGAGGAAAAATGGCTTGCATTACAGTATTATTCCCATCATCACAAGCTACAGCTTAGTTCTGACTAAGTTGATCTAGTTCTATTATTCCTGGGGTACTGGACTGTCATGCGATGCCCAATTACTGAGGGGACAATAAAATATCCCTTATATCGCTTTCAGAATAGTCAGACCAGAGGAGGATCTTATCTCTGTACTAGATAGTACACTGTTCGGTTGCTTTAAAAATGCCATGTCTTTCCTTTTAGAACAGATTTCTTCTGTAGCCCCAGGAAGACAGTGGACCTTGAAGTTGTGGGTTACTATTAAGATCCTGATTAGGAATGTCATCTAAACACATGTCCCTTCACTGCCCTCCATATGCGCCACCCGTAGCACTCTGCTGTCAGCAGGTTTTCTCTAGTTCATTTCAACAGCACCTCCTATGACTGTACTCTGGAAAAAATGCTCAAATCTCTCTGACGTCACAGTTATTTGCCTACTGCTGCCTGGTTACTATAGAGTGTGCTAAACCCAGGAGTGCTAAAACTATTGTGCTGCTGGTCTCTCTGGATTACTTTCATTTTTCCCTTCTTTGGTGGAAAAACACCTTATTTTAATAGGACTTATCTCTTGCTCTGGCCAGCTTGTAAAAAGAGAAAATTTTCTGTATACGCATTACTTATTGCTGCTCTTTTACAGTCGCTCTGTACAAATGTTGGTTCCAAAGATCGCTGCTTTTAAAATGTAATTTGTAGTTTCACCGCCCCTTTTATATTCAAGAGTTGGATTGCTGGTAGGTTTGCGCTGTGAGGCTTTAGTACAGCATGTAACACTGCTGCTAATCAGTTGAGATAATCCCTGTAAACTAAAAACTGATAAAACCAGATTTCAAAAACTGAAGTTCCCTGAAGCGGTATTACAAATATAGTTTTACTCCTCTTCCTTGAAAAACAGCAACAACTTCCCCCTGTTTTCTGTTACAATGTTTTGGGGGATTAATCTGGTTGATTACAATTTGGTATTGTAAATGAGTGATTAATATGGAATAGCTTTCTTCATAGATTATATAGAAAGCAAAATATGAGGAAGCTGTTGAGAACTAAGTCTTCATAAGAGGATTTGAGTCCAAATAAATGTTGGGAAAGAGACTTTAAAAAATTGAAAACAAGGAGTTTAATTTAACTATTACAGTGAGTTGGGTGTGAGTTAAATGTGATTAATGTCAATAGTTGTCTCTTATTCCTTCATTTATCTGATTTATATTGTGCAGTTTGTAGAGAAGTGCTCTACCCTCCTATGTTTTCCCACAACAGCTATTCCGTGAGGTAGGTTGGACTGAAAGAAAATGGTTGGCCTAAAGTCACCCAATCAACTTTCTGGAACTCTCCTTGCTTGGTCCAACACCCTAACCGCTACATCACCTTGTTACCATATTTAGGGTCTATATTCCCTATCTCTCAGTGGTCCAGTTTTGGAGTATAAGCCATTAACACTGAGTTTGCTAGCAGAAGGAGTTATGCTGGAGCTGGGAATGCCACTGCTCCCGAGTCTCTTTAAGGACCCAGAGATTTAGCTATGCATCATTCTGGTTCTAACAATATCAGCCTGTCTTCCTCAACATTATACTTTTAGATGTATTAGATTATAATTCCCACAATCTGCAATAAGCCTTTCTAAGTAAGTGTATTTAGGATGGTAGTTTCTATGAGAAGTAACTCACAACGTTAAAAAAAATTCTGTTCTGATCTCTTTAAATGTAGGTGCCATTGCTTGAATTTGCTATCTTTTCTTCATAGCAATTGGCTTTAATGCAGGGGTGAAATTCAGCAGGTTCTGGAGAACCGATAGTGGAAATTTTGAGTAGTTTGGAGAACCAGCAAATACCACCTCTGGCTGGCCCCAAAGTGGAGTGGGAATGGAGATTTTGCAATATCCTTCCCCCAGGAGTGGGGAGGGAATGGGGATTTTGCAGTATCCTTCCCCTGCCATGCCCACCAAGCCACACCCACCAAGCCACACCACGCCCACCAAGCCATGCCCACAGAACCGGTAGTAAAAAAATTTGAATTCCACCACTGCTTTAATGTTGATTTTAATGGGACCTGTGCTGGTAATCTTGAAAAGGTGATGTGTATTCTAGTGGCCTATTAACCCTTTGTCCTTAATAGCAGTATTTGTTCTGTCTTGTCCACAGTTAAGATCCTCCTCTTCTACCTGATCTTCTATGGCTGCCTGGCAGGCATCTTCATTGGGACCATTCAAGTCATGTTGCTCACTGTCAGCGAATTCCAGCCCAAGTATCAGGACCGAATAGCACCCCCAGGTAACAATGAGAAGACGGCTGGGTAGACTAATTACTTGCCCCATTGCAGTGGGGTGGATACAGATTTGCCTTTGGGGTTGTGTTGGGTTGTAGAGCAGGCTAATTACATGCCCCATTGCAGTGGAATAGATATGGTTTGCCTTTAGGGCTGTGCAGGGTTGTAGAGGTAGGGCAATTACTTTTTAACTACCTCTTTCAAAAAATTCTGATATTCTCTATTGAAAGAGAGAAAAAAATCATAAGAACTACTAAAACAATCTTCCCCAATCTTGTATTGTGTAGACATACTGGACATCCTATCATCATCATATTGCTAAGAATGATGCTAAATGAAATTTAATATACAGTATTTGAAGCATATCAAAAATAGATTTGAAGCATACCAAGTTGAGGGAGCTGGTTTAAAGTCAGGGAATTATTTAACAGTTAGATATTATCCTGGAAATATTACTTTACCTTCTACATCATAAGGTAAGTTGTCCTTCCAGTTCTACATGTTTATCTCATATTATTCTACATTTCATTCCCAGGCAGAGTGCTTAAAAAGTCACAGTTAAGACATATATGAATGACTGCCAACAATTCAACAGATAATTACAACCTTATTGTCCCTCCTCCTGCTTAAATGTTATACAAGTCCCTTCAGCCCACTCATTTAATCCATATCTTTCTTAATTTTCAAATCCATAAATCATCAATTCATTTCTATATAAGACAGTCAGCCTTTCAGAAAACGTTTTGTGTTTTTTCTCTGACCAAATGGTCGGTTTTGCCATTTCTTCAAATTCTGACATTTTCACAAACTATTTCTCTATTGTGGGAATTTTTCCCATCATTGTGCATACAATAACCCTGCAACAGTTACCGGGTACAAAAATCAATCTACCATGAGATTCTTTTCCTAACATTTGCTCCTTCAACTCATGCTATTTAAAAAACAAAACAAAACAAAACAAAACAAAACCAAGCTCCTTCTATAGATATCCTGTCCTGCTCCTCATTTGTAAAATCATTTTCTATCTAGGCTTCCAACCATATTCAGCAGAGGAAAAACATTTTCATTGCTTTATTTGTGGAAGAAAAAGGGCATATTTTTCAAATTCAGTAGTTCCACAGTTCTAAAGTGGCTAAAGGGTAGCTGTTCTTTCCCATTGCAGCATTCTGTAAGGGAGAGATATCATACTGCTTTTGTTTGTAATTTGCCTGTATTTTTTCCGTTTTAATCACTTGCCATTGGTGATCTAAGATAGAAGATTGGCTGGAGGCTAGGCAGTTATTGTTATCCAGCCCTACAGGACCTAAGTATTTTACAAAGGCTTTCCCCCCTCCCTTCTCTGGATCTACTTCTGTTCTGGTATCCTCCAGATATATCTAATTATATCTGTCTGAATTAGAATCTGAATTTGGTGCAGCTCAGTTGATTAAAAAAAAACCCACACCACATAATGTAAGTTTTTAATTAGGAAACATCTTCTCATTTCTTTTCATATTATTAATTTGTACCATGCCTAAATGGGAGAAACTGAGAATGATGTCAGTCCTATTCTATTCCTGCTGCATTACTCTGATTCATAGAGGTTTTCCACCTGGTTGATAAAGGGAAGAGGATGGTAACAAGAGCCAGAGAGTGCCTCTAATGATTGACATATCTACAAATGTAAACAATGGATTTGGGCAGGAAGTTTCAACAGAAGCAAAATAGGGATTTATAATGCAGATGGCCAATTGAACAGTAACACTCAGAATTGCTGTGAGTTAGGCAGCGTGTATATTTCATAACTAATAATAAATTAACATCTTGAAGAGGTGTTTCAGAGGACCTCTGGGGAAGAAATGGCAAAATGAAGATGGCTCAACTGAAAGTGGAGCCAACAACAACCACAGCAGAATGAAAAGCTGGCAAATAGTCTGTCTCTTTGTAATTCTTCTCCAGACAAGGAGAGGTCTTAAGATTGCCCACAAGTGCTCCATACAGTTGCTCCTTGCAGGAGCAGTCTCAGGAAGATTTAGAGCTCTAGGAGAAGAGGGAATGCACAACAAAGGAATTGAACAGTCAGTACCTTCTAAAGAACGCTGAGTTTGCATACTTCTTTTTCTAATCATGTTCAGAAATGTTAGAAACCTTTGGATTCGCAGGTTTTACAGCAATGAGTGAGGTTTTTTTTAATCCTTAGCAAAAGAAGTTTTAAATATACATTTGAGGATTTACCGTACTTTTCAGAATATAAGATACACTCCCCCCCCCCAAAAGAGGGTGGAAATGTTGGTGCGTCTTATACATTGAATACAGTCATTTTTGGCCTCCCAAACTCTCCATGCGTCGTGTTTTTGCCCTCCCCAGCCCCTAGGAGCACTCTGCAGGCCTCCCAAAGCCTCTGCGTGCTTTTGTGAAAAACGGGGCATGCAGAGGGTTTGTGTGGCCTGCAGAGTACTCCTGAGGGCCGGGGAGGGCAAAACCTTTTTTTTTCCTTGTTTACCTCTTCAAAATCCTGGTGCATCTTATACACCGGTGCGTCTTATAGTCCGAAAAATACGGTAATTATTTTTTTCCCCTTTTGGAATAAACAGCAAATGAGGAATTAGAACTTTGATTTTGAAAGTTACAAACTGACTAGATGTACTTGAAATAAGAGTTTAGAAATTAATCATCAGAATACTTTGTGTGAAAAAATGTTTAGGTTTTGAATTTTCTTTTTTAAAAAACATGATAGGCTGAGACTTTGAAGGTTGGACGTTAGAGGGAACCAGAAGGAACTAGAGTACAATTATAGAGGAAGAACATTTAAATTTGTCTTTAAAGGATATTTTTGAACAATGGTCCTAGACGTTAATTTTAAAATGTCTGCCATTATAGTTAGACTGTATTGCAGAGATGTTATGGAAAGGAATACATTTTACTGAACAAGATTGAGATAGAAATGGAGAACTGTTGGCAGAAAAAGATCTAGTGGTCTGCCTTTTGAGGTTTTTATTTTTAAATTTTTGTCAGATGATAAATATGTGTTTATCCCAAGAATGTTTAAACTCAGTTACAGATCCATCTCCCCACCCCCCGGCTTCTGGAAGTTAGTTTCAAGCTTCTCTTACTGTTTCTATGAAATAATGATTTGTTGTTCCTGTCAGTTTGAGGGTATGCCCCTGTGTTTTTGATTTTTGCTTAATATTGAAAATTATTCCTTATATAACCTCATTCACTCCTAAATATATTTAAAGGTTTCAATCATGTCTCCCCCCCCACTTCATCCATGTCCTCCAGGCTGTGCATATTCAGTTCCTCCAATCTCACTTGATATGTTTGGTCCCACAGAACTTGCATCATTTTTGTTGCCCGTCTCTGGACTCACTCAATCTTATTAATATCTTTTTTAAAGTGAGATCTCCAGAACTGGACACAGTATTCCAAATGAGGTCTGACTAAAGCCCTATATCCGTGATGGCGAACCTATGGCACGCGTGCCATAGATGGCATGTGGAGCCATATCTGTGGGCACGCGAGCATTGCCCTAGATCAGCTCCAGCACGCATGCGCGTGCCAGCCAACTGATTTTCTAGCCTTCTGGGCCCACCGGAAGTTGGGAAACGGGCTGTTTCTGGCCTCCAGGGGAGTGGGGAAGGCTGTTTTCGCCCTCCTCAGGCTCCAAGAAAGCCTCTGGAGCCTGGGAAGGGCGAAAAATGTGCCTACTGGGCCCACTGTGCCATTGCGTGCCGAAAGCAGGGGGAGCGGTGTGTGTGTGTGTGTCGCAGGTGCATGCGTGGGGGGAGGGGCATATTGAATTATGGGTGTGGGCACATGCACACGCGACCCCCTGCACTCCCCCTGCTTTTGGCACGCGATGGCAAAAAGGTTAGCCATCACTGCCCTATATAGTGGGATTGGGACCTCCTTTTTCCTGCCACTGATCCCTCTAGTGATGCATCCCATAATTTTGTTTGCCTTCACAGCTGGCCACACTCTTTGTTCATTTTATAGTCATCTTCTACGATCGCACCTAAATCCTTTTCTCTAATTGTTCTGTCTAACAACACTGTATCCACAATGCTATATCATGCCGGAGGATTGGTTTTCCCTAAGAGCATGATCTTACATTTAGAAACATCAAACTGCAGTTTCCACATTCTTGAGCAATGTTCCGGCAATGCCAAGTCATTTTCCACATTACAAATACCCCAAAGGAACATCAACTCTATTACCCACTTTGTGTCATCAGCAAAAAGACAAACCTTACCTAACAATCCTTCTGTTATATCCCTTACAAACACATTGAACAGAACAGGACCTATGGCTGAGCCTTGTGGTTCGCCGCTTATGACTGGTCTCTATTCAGACAGTGCCCCATTAATAATCACACACTGGGGTCTATCCCTGAGCCAACTTCCTACCCACTGAACCACCCAGTGGGTAAGCCCTAGCCTGGGGGTCTGCGACCTTAAATACTCAAAGAGCTATTTGGACCCATTTTCCACAGAAAAGAAAACACCAGGAGCCACAAAACCTGGGTGGGTGTTGCCAACTCAATGTCACTCACTTCCACCAATCACATGACCACCCCCACCCCCTGCCATGCCTACCCAGCCGGTCATTAGGGCAAAGAACCAGTTGTTAAAAGACACCGGGAACCACAAAATCCTTTTGATTTTGGCTTTGGCTTTCTCTCTCCCCCCTCCCTCCCTCTCTTCCTCCCCTCTCCCTCTCTCTCTGTATTTCTCTCTCCCCCTCTCTCTGTATCTCCCCATCTCTGCCTTGGCCACTTCTCCATTCCCCATCATCACCCTTACCTTCTCAGGCTAGACAAGGAGTGACTGGGAGGGGGGGCGAGGGGGGACATCCAGTGGTGGGATCACCTGACAGGGAGCCATAGCAGAGGGCCCAAAGAGCCACATGCGGCTCTGGAGTCGCAGGTTGCTGACCCCTGCCCTAACCTGTACAACATTTTATGAGCTCATTATGTGGAACTGTATCAAATGCTTTGCTACAGATAGGCTATGTCCATAGCACCATTTTCATCCAAACATTTGTGACTTAAAGAAGTCAGTCAGATTAGTTTGACATGATCTCTCTCAGCAAAGCCATGCTGTTTTGGGTCCATCAAGTTGCGTGCTTTTTAAATGTTTGTTAATCCTTTTTTTCAGGAGTGATTCCAGTAACTTCACTACTATAGATGTTAATCTCACAGATCTATAGTTTCCAGATTCTTCCCTAGCTCTAATGGATAAGTACAATATTAGCTGTTCACCAGTTCTGGGGAACTTCACTTGTTAGAAGAGACTGGTTACACAGATCAGTAAATGGTCCAGCGAGCACACTTAGAAATTCCCTTAGGATTCTGGGATGAATATCATCTGGACCAATTTCTTTATTAAGCTTTCAGTCGACTATCTTAGCTGCTACCTCCACCTCTAGGAAAAGAATCTGTCCTGCTAGAACTAGTATGATCCTCCAGCCTGTTTTTGTTCCTGGCATCTATTTCTGAAAAGCCTGAGCAGAAGTATTTGTTTAAGTCAGGGGTGTCAAACTCAATTCCATTGAGAGCCGTATCAGGGTTGTGTTCGACCTTGGGGGGCTGGGGTGGGTGTGGCCGGGGTGGGCATGGCCAGCTTGACGTCACTTGTATCGGGGACACCTGTGGAGGCCTGAGCACTCTGTCAACTAAAATGGGCTCCCAAGCTCCATTTTCAGCTGCGACAGCCTCCTTCAACCCTCTGCCAGTGAAAACGGAGTTCAAGAGGGCTGCACACAGCCCTTCCAAGCACTGTGAGCTGGTCCTTCGCTGTTTCCAGGGTGGCCCTGTGGGCCAGATCTAACCACCCTGAGGGACGATCGGGTCCCCAGGCCTTGAGTTTAACACCCCTGGTTTAGGTAGTTTGCTACAGCCAGGTTTCCCTTAAAATAAAAATGGTTTGCATTTTTGAATTTGGTGATTGAACAGTCTTTTTCCTCCTTCTGTCATTAATGTACCTAAAAAAGGTTTTGTCTCCCTTTTTAATAGTTGTAACCAGTTCCTTCTCTTTCTGTGCTTTAGCAGCACTAATAACTTGTTCGGCTTCCTTCTATAGCTTCTTATACACTATCAGCTACACTTCTGCCATTCTTATAATTGCATATGCTGATTTTTTTCTTCTTTACTATCCTATGTACATCTGCTGTGAATCAGAGTGGGTTTCTCTGTCTTTTGCTTTTAATAATATGCCTCTTATATAAACTAGTTATCTTGAAGATAGCAGATTTAATCAGTGTCCACTTACTGTGTACCAAGTACTGATTTCTGTCACCTTATGCTACCCTTCAAGTTTATGTTTTAGCTATTCCCCCATTTCAGTAAAAAATCGTCTACTTAAAACCTAAAACCTTAGTTGTAGTGTATGTTATATCAGTTTTAATGTCAAACGAAAGGCACTGGTGATCACTGTAAGCTTTTTTTTTTACCCTAACCCTATTTGTCAAAAAATAAGTCTAGAATATGGTCCCCTTTTGTTGGGCGCTTTACTAACTGTTTTAGAGAGGCATTATTTAATGTGTCTTATTTAATACTCCTAATATCTGTTCCTCCTTGTAAGTGCAGTTGAAAGATTCCAGTTAATGTAGGGCCCATTGAAGTCACCCATGATTATAACCTATCCTTTTATTGCCATCTGAGTTATCTCCTCAACCAGAATGCTATCATAATCCTTTGAATTTCCTGGGGGCCTATATATATGACACAATTCTGATTGCTGATTACTTTTTAGCTGTAAGCAAACCCAGAAGTTTTAATCGTGTCTTTTCTCAATTACTTCTGAATTACTAGATCGTGTCTTTTCTGAATTACTTGGTAGAATTACTGGTAGTATTGCTTTTATGCCCTTCTTGACAAATGGCAACTCCACCCCACTTTTTCTAGTCTGTCTTTTTTGTATAGTAAAGCCTATTATACTTATACCCCAATCATTGGAATCCCTGAACTCTGTAATTACAACAAGATCCAAGTTATCCTTGGATATAACAGCTGTTAGGTCACAAAGTTTGTTGCCTAAACTGCGAGCATTAGTGCACATGATATGGCACATACTATCAAAAGCTTGATTTTCTTGATTGAGATTGATCTCAAAGTGGATTGAAAAATGACAGGCTGCAAGCATGATATAAAAACTGGACATACAAATGAAGCCAACTGATATCTTAATAGTGAAAGGAGATATAAAAATAACAAACAAAAAGAGTGACCTGGATAATTTTCCTATATTTACAAAAGAGACTTGTTAAAGCTTTGAAGAATTTTATGAGAACAGGTTTTGAAGAGACCAAAGATCAAGATTGTTAAAAGTACCAGGAAGGCATATAAAGGTGGTTTATTTGATCAAGGTTAAAATAGATATGTTATTATCTCTGGTATCCCTTTTAGCTAATCAGGATTAAATTACAATGCTTTAAAGATTTATTTCTAGATAAGAGATGGAATATGAGAAAAAGAGATCATTTATTGTATTTTAAGGAAAGTAATAAATTATTAAGATTGTCTATACTTATTGTGATAAATGGGAAAATCATTTATCTATTTCTTTGGTCTTTTTTTATCATATTCTTTTTTCTATATTTTTCTTTCTAATTTTCCTTTCTTTTCTGTATGTTCTGTAATTTTTTTTACTTGTGACCTAATGCCTGATACAAATATGCCTATGATGACATTTGTTTAATAACATCATTCAATATCACCCCCGACCTTCATGGATTACTATGCTTGGTTTTTTCCATCCTCCAAGTAAAAAGAAAGATAAACAGGAGCTGATAGGGAAATGTAGTAAGCAGCATATTGGCAAATTGATGTTTCATGTGGTTTTATCCTTACGGTAGTTTTCAATGAATACCACAGAAATTGGACTTTTAAAAATATGCTGTACATTATATTTAAATAGTGTTTGAAACTATTCGTAATAACTGTCTTGATGTGTGTGTGCGTGCGTGCACACACACACACACACACACACACAACACACACACACCCCATAGTCAGTGATGCTGCAAAGTTTATCAAAACCCAGGGAAAAAATTTCAAGACAGAATTCAGTTTCCTTGTAATATCAAAAGTCATCTTTATAAATTCTAAGTATTTTATTTCTATTGTTTTTAAAATAGTGACAAGAAACAAAAAAAAAGAACAGAATGCAAAGATAAAATTACATTTTATTTTCATCCTGCTTTTATTATTTTTGATAAATAACTCAAGGTGGTGAATAAAAAGAAAAGAAAAGCAGAGCATGTGGAAATGTTTGCCTTAGGATTTTCATCCTATTCTACTCCTACAGTTATCTACTGTTTGCATCAGTTCTCTTTTTTTTTGGAATCAATCAATTCATGCTTGTAACCACTGCATTTATTAATAGAATTATCCATCGAAAGCTTTTCACTTGGCTTCATTTGTGACTCATGGTTCTTGGAACTACTAGGAAGAGGAATACTCTAATCCAGAGATAAAACTCACGGACTATCTGTCAGTTCCTGAATCTAAAGCTTGCGTAGAAAAGTTGTCAAGTTAAACTAGAGCCTTCTAGGACTGTCTCCCTGACAGAAGAATGACTCTTTTGTTAGTAGGACCAGTCTGCTGCTACCCTATCTGATAAATATTCTTTAATTCCTTCAAGCACAGAGTATGACTTACACATGCTGCTGTGTAAGGTGCCAGTTCCAATCATATGGGGACTAAATCAGGCAAGACTCACAAGAAATATGTAACAATATGCTCTTAATTTGTCTCTGAAATAGCCTTACAATTTTGAACAGTCAGTGTGTGTATCTGTGTATGTAAATGTATCAATCTGATTTGCACTGATTTGAATGAGCTATTGTCACAATATTTATTTCCTGAATTCCTTCTCAACATCAGTGTAACTTTCTCATCCTGGTTCTGACCACATACCCATACTGCATTGTTAGCTTATGATTACAGAGAAGGGTAGGGCTGCTGGAAGGAGTTATTCTTGTTTGCCCTTTAGCAGTGCCAAGCAAGAATTATTTGTTTTTGCGGCCGTAGCCGTGTAATGCAAACTTACAGAAGGTAAGAAATGAAGAATTAATTTGCTAAATTTTAGCATGAGTTCACCTAAGACAAGTAAATTACATAGGATTACTGTTCTATGTTTAATGGTCAGGATTTTGTCAAGCACTCAATTTGTTCACATTCATTTCATTATTAACAATGTTTTATTGTAATGTATGAATCATGGAATGAATACTTTTACATCAAAGACACCCGCCCCACTCTCGGCACAGTATTAGGTTGTAGGTTGGAGACAGTGAAGGGGTTGTGATGTGGGTTGAGAAATGTGTGGGGGTTTCAAGAGGTGCTGCATGGGTCAGGGAAGGTGCACAGGAGGAACACCAATTGGAAAGAGTGCATGGGGATGTGTGAGAGATGGATCAGGGAAGGCACGGGGGTGGGTAGCACAGGTCAGAGGAGTGCATAGGTGACACAGGCCGGGAAAAGTTTGTGGGGTTCATTCATCCCTGTTTCTCCCTTCCTTTTCCAGCAGGCAAGTAAGTGGCTGCTGCTGAGTGCTAAGCGGGAGAGGAAGTGAGGGATTGTGAGACTGACTGGGAAACTGTCACCAAATATTGAAAATGAAGATTACGTGACTACAGCAGCAGCCCAGCAATAGTCAGTAGCACTGAGGCAGCCAGAACTTTCCCAAATTTCATTCCCTTTGGAGTGATAGGTCTAGGATTGATGATATGATGCACTGTTTCCCTCAGGTAAAGGTTGTGACAATGACAGTTTTAGTAATATAAAGTGACCTGGGTAGATTTGTCTTTTCTTAATGCAATAAATACAGATTTAGCTAAAGTAGCTAAAACTGTATTTATTGCATTTCTGAGAAAAAGGAGAATATAAAGCAGCCTTCTCGTCTCGTGTCATGTCTGTTTATATCTCTGCCATCTATGTCTGTCTGTCTATCTGTCTATCTACCTCCTACCTACCTACCTATCTTTAAAACTGATTTCACTAACCTTTAATTGTGTGAAATGATATACCACAGGACTATGGGCTATCTTACAGAATGCATTCAAAATCCATAACCCATGGCTCTCATGGAATTCAAATTTGGTAAATTTCATAAAACATTTTATGACATAAACATTACCATAAAGTAATTTATGACATAAAACATTTCCTGTGGTCAGCTGCAGTGGTGGGTTGCCTCCGGTTTGGACCGGTTCGCAAGAACCGGTGGTAAAACCAATGGGAGGCTCCGCCCACCGCCCTGAATGTCATCATACGCGATCTGCGCATGTGCAGTAGGTTCTGCGCATGGGCAGAAGCTTGGCGCATGTGCGCACGTGAAGCGATCGCGCACACACGGTCCCGTTGTAAAGGTAAGTAGAACCCACCCCTGGTCAACTGGTGATGTTCCACTGTGCTATACAGTTCAACATGGGCTGCTTTCAAGGCAGATAAATCTCTGAATATCTCCTTGAACTTTTTTTTTAAAAAAAACTTTTCTAGCACATTAGAAACTGCCATTTTTGCAGGCATTGAGAAATCTGGTAAGGGTTGAGAAATGTGAATTTGAATGGGTGACCCAATGGGGCATGGGTTGTCCAGTTGCATATATAGTATAATCTCTAGCTGTGGGACTAATGGGAGTTGTAGTCCAACCCATGAGGAATAAGACAAGTGTAAAAAGAGTGTGCCAAGTATATAGTGCTTTTCTCCTCCCTAAATGGAAGCTGAGAGTCCCAGACAATATAGAGTATCCAGTGAACCGACTGCACTGAACAAACAATATTACATTTGTATCTGGCCAGCATCCAAAACAATCCAAGTGCAAAGATGAGGCCATCTAGTTTCAACCTCCCTCTCCCCTCCAGTTGTCCCAGTGCTTCCATTGGTCCCAGGTTTGCATGTACTTGGCATGCAAAACCGAGTTGCATCAGGTGCCCTCCTAGCTGGAACACAGAATCAGTTCCTTTGCAAAAATGTAATTCAGAGTCAGCCAGGATGCCAGTAGCAAGACACAGATCATCCTCTGCTCCCTCCTATACTTCCAAAGAAATTAGCCATTAAAAGAAAAGGTATACATAGGGAGAAATAACATGCAAGGAAATGTAGCCAGAGGAAAATGTAGCTTCTTCCCTATATGCTGGAATGTAAGTTCAAACTAGCTTTCATTGCCTGTTGCATAGACAGAGATCTGGCTGGGATAGGATGGGACTGGGAGCTATGCGCTGAGTGCACTGAAATGCTGGGAGCTGAGATGTCATTGGCTTTTGCACAATTTGAGCAGGATTAGAAGACAGTCATTATGGTAATAAACTTAAATCATTTTACTGAAAGTCCCTAGGATTGAATCAAAACTCAGTAGTGTGGGAAGCTGCTTGTAAAGCACTATTTCTACCTTACGTTTTGCTAAATCGCATTCAAAAGAGTGCATATTTTGCACTCTTTTTTATAAAACTAAATGTTTGAGCGGAATGTATATAACATTAACATATGCTTTGTTGTGTGACTGAGGCTGATGTGGAAACAGAGCAATACAGACATAAATCTAAGAAATTAAGAAATTTGATATTCATAATTAGTTTTATTTCTCCCAACATCCATCTGAAGCTTTGGATGGTAGCAAAGGCTGGCTGGTTGACTAAATTATTGGCACTAATTGAGTGTCTGAAACTGAGGGAAATGTGAGAAGTCAATAATATGCTAGTGTTTCTCCAGTCTGTAAAATATATTTGGAAACTAGAATGCTGTTGTTCCTTAATAAGACCATACCTGGAATACTGCATCCACTTTTGGTCACTACATTGCAAAAAAGAGCCACTAAGATGATTAAGGGCCTGGAGATAAAAGTATATGAAGAATGGTTGCAGAAATTGGGTATGGCCAGTCTAGAGAAAAGAAGAACTGAGGATGACGTGATAGCAGTATTCCAGTATTTGAAGGTCTGCCAAAAGAAGAGGGGGTCAACTTGTTTTCCAAAGTACCAGAAGGCAAGAGAAGAAACAGTGGATGGAAACTAATCAAGGAGAGAAGCAACCTGGAATTAAGGAGAAACTTCCTAACAGTCAGGACGATTAACCAGTGGAACAGTTTGGCTTCAGAAGTTGCAGGTGCTTCATCACTGGAGATTTTTAAGAAAAGACTGGACAGTCACCTGTCTGAAGTGGTATAAGGTCTCCTGCTTGAGCAGTGGGTTGGATTAGAAGACCTCCAAGGTCCCTTCCAGCTCTATTCTGATTGATTGGATTATAATTTGAACTACGACAATATTTACTGTTATATTGTAGAAGATACAACAGCAAACAATGTTATAATTCAAATGATCTCTTACAGTATGTATGGCATGGTACAGGTAGTCCTTGCTTAATAGCTGTCCTGTTTGAAGTTATGATGGTGCTGAAAAAGTAAATTTACAACTTGTTTTTGTGTTATGATAGTTGTAGCATTCCTGTAGTGATGTAATCGTGTAGTGGTGCTTTGCAACTAGAGGGTATTTATAACCATCTCCTTGGCCTGCAGTCATGTGATCACCATTGGTGAGCTTCATGGCCAGCTTCTAACAAGCAGAATCAAGGAGAAGCTCTCAGCCAGCATGGGGGTATACAAAAGCAGAATTTTCTGGAATGTGTTTGCTGGTTAATTGCAATACAGGAAAGTCATGGAGGGGTTATAAATAGGAATCAGCAAATAAGATACCGTAGTTGTTATTGTTATTATTATACCCTGTTTCTTTTCCTCTATAATCTTTCAGTTATGCTTCCTTTCCCCACATCAAACCCCAGTCTACTAATTGCTGTATCTGATGTTCTAGCCAAAAATATATTCAATGTTGGGATGCATGTACAAAAGGTGGGGTGGATATTTTTGACATTGCAGTTTATATCAGTTGCCTATACTCATAGAAAGACTTCAATTCTAAAAAAATAAGACTCAGAAAACGTCATACAGCAACCTAATCCAAATGCAAAAAAAAATACCAGGTAGTCCTTGACTTACATCCACAACTGAGCCCAAAATCTCGGTTGTTAAATGAGAGATTTGTTGTGAGTTTTGCCCCATTTTATGACTTTTCGTGCCACAGTTGTTAAGTGAATCACTGCAGTTGATAGGTTAGTAACCTGGTTGTTAAGTGAATCTGGTTTCCCCATTGCCTTTGCTTGTCAGAAAGTCGCCAAAGGGGCTTACATGATCCTGGAACACAGCAAAGGTCATAAATATGAACCAGTTGCCAAGCATCTGAATTGTGATCGCATGATCACATCTTGGGAATGCTGCAAAGGTCGTAAGTATGAAAAACAGTCATAAGTCACATTTTTCAGTGCTGTTGAAACTTTGAATGGTCACTAAACAAACTGTTGAGGAATACCTGCATAGTGCCTCTTTTCAAAATTTCCTTTCGTATAAGGACATTTCCCTGAAATATGACACATATTCCTGAATCACAGGTTATATGGCCAGAATCTCTATGTCAGGCCAGGAACAAAAGGGCAGTTTTGCTGAGGAAGAAGTAGATTTAAACACTCTGGATCTTCATGGATTGCTGGTTATCAATCGTTAGAATATAGTTTACATCTTTCTCTCCTGTTCCTGGAAATGCTCCATTGCCACAAGTCCTATCTTCTCTTCCTGTAGGTTAACAGCTATTTTCCTTTTCTTTCCAGGATTGACAAATGTTCCCCAAGTCCTTAAAATGGAGATTTCTTTCAACCCTTCTGATCCAAACTCATACAAGCCATATGTAACCCTAATTGAAAACTTCTTAAAGGGCTATGAGAGTGTTAATCAGCAAGACATCAATTTTGAGAATTGTGGCAGTGAGTAGATGTTATTTCATTTGCATATATTTTTATTTTGTTTTTGTTTGATCAATCTGAAAGTTTGTTGATGGTCTTAAAGCTAGCAGTCTCGTTTATATTTAATATTCCAAAAGTATCCCTGAAAAAGCTTCTTTGTAAAAAGACAAGGTTCCTATAACCTTCAAGCTGCTTATTTCTATGTGCAACCATTTTTAAATATACCAAGACTGAGAAAAATGCATAACCAGTAGCATTATATGCTTTGGTATCAGTGTGTGGGGATTCAACTGCTGGCAAAAATGATCCTGTACCATTTGACAGAGATGCAAAACTGTAAAATACATATTACACTGTTATTCTGATTAAAAATAAAATAGAGGAGGCAATCTGTTGCTTTCTGGATCTTAAGCCAGTAACCATTATATATTAATTTAAAATTTTAATTAATTAATTAATTTTTAGAAAGGTGGTATTGACTACAATGTGTATAGGTATTATTGACATCTCCTTCTTTCTCCCCCAATCCACACCATCAGTTGAACCTGCTCCTCCCAAAGACAGAGGACCTTTTGATGGCTCTCAAGGTGCCATGCCATCTTGCAAGTTCTTTCGCAATTGGCTGGGAAATTGCTCTGGCATAGAAGATCCTACTTTTGGTTACGAAGATGGCAAACCATGTGTCATCATCAAACTTAACAGAGTCCTGGGTTACATACCTAAGGCAAGTATTACTTTTCTTTTTATAAGATGCGAGATAAATGTAGGCAATATGATTTCATAGGAAAATAATGTATCTCAGCTTGGACAAGCTTGTTTCTTTCTCTCTCCCAACTGAGAACTGTTCATCCAACGGTCATCCAGCAAAGCAATAATTAATACAGTCCTTGAAGAAGTTGGAAATCTTGATAAATAAAATGGTGGTGATTCTATATAATATTTTCACTGATCAATCTCTTAAACAAAAAAGAAATACCTCTGGAAATAACTGCATCTATAGTCTTATCTGATATTTTTACAAATTTTAATATGTGCTGTAATGCAAACAGATATTCTAATACAATCTGATGTCTAGACCATGGTCACTAAACCCTGAAGCTCAACATTGCCTAACTTTTGGGTGTTTCAGCTAAAACCATCCTTAGTCTTGATCATTTGATTTCTGCTTTTTCAAATGCCTTCCTACCCCAATTTTCTGATAGAAGTTAGAGCTACCTGTGTAGAACAAGAGATTGACAGGTTTGATCACAGAATAGTGGTGATTAGGAGCCGCAAATGCAGAGATAAATGCTATGTATCTTTCTCCAACCTCATGTAGATTCCTTTCCTTTCCTTTCTTTTCTTCTTTTTTCTTTTCTTTTCTCTTTTCTTTTCTTTCCTTTTCTTTTTTTCCCTTCCCTTCCTTTCCTTTCGCCTTCCGTTCCCTTCTGTTCCCTTCCCTTCCCTTCCCTTCCCTTCCCTTAGCAGCTTCATTTCCAAACTGTTAATTAAACAACTGCTTATAGAGGATATAATATATGGGAAATAAATATATTGGATATAGGAGTTATTTAGTAACAGCAACTTGGAAATTTGTTAAAACTTTCTTGAAATGTGTTTCTTTTCTTCAGCTTCCACAAAATGATTCCATCCCATCTGAGCTGCTGGCAAAATATAATCCCAATGTCCTTCCCATTCATTGCACTGCTAAGGTAAAACAGTTAATCCTGTTAATGAAATGTGTTGTCTGTAAGATCTGTCTTAAAGACTGCCCTGGTAGTTCAAATATTACTGCTAGCTTTGATCAGGCATTAGAATCATATCTGTTATTAGTTCTAAAAGACTGTGATGACTCCTGGCTTGTGCCTTAAAAGTTCTCATTCTTAGCTATGGAAACTTTCTTGAGATGAAATTGAGGTAGAAATAACTGTTGCCTTCACATTAGTCTTCAGAGGCATTATGGTGATTGTCATATAGGAGCTGAATTCCAACACAACTAGAGGTTACCATACTGATTTGCTTCTAGGAGGTTCTCCTTTGGATGTATGTACCATCTAAGGTATAGAGACCATAAAAAGACATTTTCTGGCATCAGATATGAGGAATACGGTCTCTGGATTGGTATATAGGTAGCCCTGGCTTGCCTACCATTTGTTTAGCAACCATTCAAAGTTATGTGGTGCTGAACAAATCTAGTTATGATTGTTCCTTGAAATCACAGCCAATGCAGTGCCCCTATGGTCACCTGATAAAAATGTGGATGCTTGGCAATCTGCCCACATTTATAAACTCAATATGCACTCCAACACGCAGAAAAGAATGGGGAAAAGCGCTGATGGCAGATTACAGACCATTGGATGCCCTAGCTGAATTCCCAAGGCAGTCATGAAAACATCTACCAAACAGCATGAAATCTTTTATGAATAATATTTATCAGGGACTTGTAGTGCTCAGGTGCTTCAGAGTCCATAGGAGAGCAAAAGTAATACTTTTCTACCCTAATGTAAAAGAACAATGCTATCTTGGGGAAAGATGCAACTGTTTTAAGACTTTGCTAGTTTGCTGCTTTGTGCTTTCCTTCCAGCCAAGAAAGCTGGATGGGAGTTTAGGCTTTGATTTATCTAGTAGTTTCTTCCCATGCTTACATACAGCAATATGCACAATGTTTTGATTTGAAGTTGAAAGATACAGATGGAGCAAAAGCAACATCCCCCCTTCCGATTTTAGATATATATTATCTATGAAGCTGGAAATTTCATTTAGTTAATGTTTGCTAGTTTTTGAAACATTTATTCTGCATAATCCTTCAATAATTCTCCTTTTGAAAATAACCTATGTTCGGATGACACATTCACATTCACTGGATACATGGACAGAAGGACTAGGTTCTTACTTTTGGTTCTATGACTAGCCAGAGTATTCAATTCGATTTCTGCACAAACTGGCCTTTTCTTCATACTTTGTACTTTGAATTTTTATCTCCTAGCCAAGTATGCCTTCTAGGAGTTCAAGTCCAACAATTCTAGAAAGAATAAGATTGTAGGCACTAAGGAGTATAAATTGATAGGGCTATATGTGCACAATCAAAAGCTAATGTTATATTTTATGACTATTCATTCTAATTTATTGGAGACCAACTATGTTGCATTGGGAAGCTCATGTTTTAAGATCTATACTGATTGTGGGTCTGGATTTATGCTCATTGTTAATCTAAAAAATCTGGAACAATAGGGACTCTAATGGTACAAAAACTTCTCCACATATTAGTTTCAGGTAGACATTCTCTTTGTTATGTGGGTAGATGTTTCTCACTTTTTTGTATCATCCATGTTATTGTAATGTGTGAAAAGGATGTAAAATTTTAGGTATTCAAACACTGTATCACGGAACCATATTTCAAGGCAGTTAAGGTTGATGAAGACCTGACTATTTTAATTATCACAACTCACTAAAGCAGGGGTCTCCAACCTTGGCAACTTTAAGACTTGTGGACTTAAATTCCCAGAATTCCCAGAATTCCGGGAGTTGAAGTCCACAAGTCTTAAAGTTGCCAAGGTTGGAGACCCCTGCACTAAAGTGTACTGGAAAGATGCATAATTGGATGTTTACTCTGCTAGAGATCAGGTCAAAGTGGAGCACAGGTCAGGAAAGATGTTTTTTTAAAAAAATATGTTTCATTTATCTCCTCAGAAAACAGAGGATTTGAACAAAATTGGCTCTGTGGAATACTATGGTTTTGCGGGCTATGCTGGCTTTCCTCTACAATACTACCCATACTATGGCAAGCTCATTCAGCAGAAATATCTTCAACCCCTTGTAGCAGTACAGTTCACTAATCTGACTACTGATATGGAGCTGCGTATCGAGTGCAAGGCCTATGGTCAAAATATTGGCTACAGTGACAAAGATCGTTTCCAGGGACGTTTTGATATGAAAATTGAGATAAAAAGCAGCTGATCACAAGCAGTTTGTTTCTTCTTTTTTCCTCTTAGCCATTTAAAAAGTATAGAGAGAGACAAAACTACTAGTCTTGAACAAAACTCATACATATGGGACCTACACATAATCTATATGCTTTACACTAGCTTTCTGCATTTAAATAGATTAGAATGTAAACCTAAAAGTGTAGCAATAGTGACAAAGATATTTATTCTATTGTAAATGATGAAAAACAGAATTGAGCCTTGGGATACGCCCATTTCTACTGTAAATTATGATTCCATAACTGACTTATAGTAAGCAGTGTTTCTGCCCCCTAAGTATTGCTGCCATGTGAATTTTATTTAGTGTACAGTACTTTAGGTGCATTATTCTGGTCATTTTTCAAGCCATGTATTATTGTACTGTTTTCTACTTTCTGTGAGCACAGATTTGCTGCACAAGGTGTAAATACTCAGTGGGATTAAAACTGGCACAGTACTTTTTTCATTTTTTAAGGTTTTTTTTTATCCTGCCTTTTTTTTTCATATAAAACTCAAGGCAGCAAACATACCTAATACTCCTTGCTCCTATTTTCCCCACAACAACATCCCTATGATATGAATTGGGTTGAGAGTGTGACTGGCCCAAAATCATCCCTCCAGTTTTTCATGCCTGAAGTGGGACTAGAACTCACAGCCCCAATTTCTAGATCAACATCTTAACTACATCAAACTGGCTCTTTTGTTTTGAAAAGGTAAAGGCCCATCTGTGATTATTCAATAGCACTCCATGAAGCCTTCCCCAACTTCTATTCCTCAATCGTTACTAAATTTAGTGTGGTGGCAGGGAAAAAAATTACTCTAACTTTGAAGCAAAGCTATGGAGAGTAAGTGATTATGTACTGTGCTTTGTAGCAATTGGTGTCTTTTTCTTTATCTTTCATCCTATGTTTTAAAATTGTGTGTGAGATCTATGTCAGCCTATCAATTTCACTAGTGATAGGAATAATTATTTTGCTTTGTATATTCTCTTCTTTTCCTGTGAGAAGCATCACATGCTGTGGTGCTGTCTTTATTGAATGTTTTAACCATTTTCATGGTGGAAGAATTTTATATTTATGCAGTTGTACAATTTTTTTTCTGCAAGAAAAAGGTGTAATGTATAAAAATAAACCAAAGCCACATGTCTGAAAATAAATCTTTATTTTGAACTTTGAGAAGCAATGCAGTTATCCCATCAATTGGTGTTAAATGTTGTCTAAAGTGCGAAACTCTATGTTCTAATATATGTAATAGCCAGGAGTTCAGTGCTCTTGTGGGCCTTGTATTTCATTCAGGTTTAAACACTGGACAATAAATGAATAAACATTCATTTCCCATTCTGCAGTTTGTTTTTTCTAAGCAGTTTTACTTCACAATGTTCTGTTAGCTGTCTAAGATACTGAAAAAGTATTGCACCTGCAAAAGAAACCAAAACAAGGTAATTGTAGAGCATGCAACACATTGACAGAATCATAATTTGGGTCTAGCAAGCTGCCATTCTATCCATCCCTTTCTAAGTTTGCTTGGGCGAAAAAATGAACAGGAAGGATTGGCTGAAACCCATCACAAGTTCTACTTGAACACTGTGGAATTTATGGTTTTGATTTATAATAGTCTTGGAGAAATAATTATTTTTAAAAAGTTTATATATGGCTTCACATTTCATGCTAAGCTGCACATGTAGATAGTCCAGAGCCACATCAGAATTTTAAGAGCCGGCAGCAAACACAGTGTTAATGCACTTGATTATGGGGAAAATCCCTATTTGTCAAATGGTCCCAGATTTCTCAAGGCTGCCTCAACACTATATGAAAATACCTCAGAATGGAGCAAAATTATGTAAATATGGGATGACCATTTGAAGAACCACAGCAACTGCTCATATTCTTGTAGTGTACTCTCTGATCATTGTACCCATGGTTAAATAGCAGGTAAGGGCAGATGATCTATCACATGAAATCAAAAAATAACACATTTTTCCCAAAGTATTATCTTTCATAGTTCTGATATCCAACTCCTATGCTGCACTCCAATATAGAAGACTACAACAAGGATGTGAACTTTGCATAAATCATGCAAATATCATGCAAAAAGAGCCACCAAAAAGGTCACTGAGGAGATTGTAGAGCGGGACATGACTTGCTCTGGAGAATCCTTAACTGGCAACGAAAGACAAAGTGCATCAAGGCGGAGATCCAATTTGCAAATCTCTGAATGGAAGGCCCTTTGTTTGGAGAAGAGTTGCTTTCTTTCCAGGAGAATGGCCACGATTTTCATGAATATCCAAACCATGGAAATAATGCTGAAGTGATGTAGCAAAATGTAGGCCATAGCAAAGACAGATTGAGGTGAAATGCCATTACAATTTTTTAAAAGTGTAATTATTTTGTGCAAAACAGAAAAGGTTACTACAGTTAGGCATGATGACAGAGCCTGGGGGCTGAAGTGATAACCAAAAAGATAACTTTAAAATGCAATAATTAGAAGTATAAAATAGCTACAGGGTCAATAACCTTGTTGACAAAGAAGAATAAGAACTAATAAGGGTAGGGCAGTAACAATTTAACTGGATGCCACAAGTTCAAATGCTCCTTAAGGAAGCATTTTCTTTCTCTCTAGGAAGGAGAGGAAACACGGTAACATGTACATGCAATTCCAAAACAGCTGCCAAACTCATTCACAACTAAGAAGAGGACTAAGGCTAACACATATTCAAATACTAGCAAGAGGACAAGTAATAGGATTTATATCCTGGAAAAAAAATGAAAGAAGAGTATTTGTTCTGTTTCGCCTTATTGCACATGGCAGGTTCCCTGGAATTAGAATCTATTATTTCTTCAGAGAAGCTGAAAATAGGTCTGGTTAAAGTATCAATTCTACCAAGAAAAGGAGAGTTGGTGAAACAGAAGGCAGATAGGCTATCAGCCACTTATATAAAAAACAAGTTTATTTCCCTAATCAAGGGATATTTGGATACAGTACTCAGGTACAGCACAGTAATACTAACCATAAGGTGTCCTAGTTAGGAATGGGAATGAAGGGAAGCATAAAGGGTTTGATCCGGAGGTGGAGGAAGACATTTCCCAGCCCTGCTGAAAAAGATACTACTATACCAGTGATGGCTAACCTTTTACAGACCGAGTGCCCAAAGCACGCCTGAACCCCCAAAATGCAACGTGCGTGCAGCCCGCTGCACATGTGCCTCCGTGCATGCGCACATGCCCCTGCCCCCCTACGCATGTGCCCCATGCAATGCGTGCGCCCGTCCCCTCACGCATGCGTGCACGGCCGCACGCCCCTCGCCCCCACACAGCAGACACCTGATGGCCAGCTGGCCAGCAGGAGGTGCACACGCATGCGTGGCAGAGCTGAACTGGGGACACAGATCGCGTGCCCCAGAGAGGATGCTGCACGCCACCTATGGCACATGTGCCATAGGTTCGCCATCAAGGTAGTATCCATTTTCCTATGATGCAGAGTTCTATTGTCAAGGAACTCCATTACACATATAGTGACCAAATTACTATAGAGGGCATCTATAGGAACTGCCAAAATAATAGTATTTTATAACCTGGAGAGTTGAAACAGGACCAGCTGTCTCATTCTTTTACTCAAGAATTCACATCATCACATTTGGTAGCTGGTAATTGGAAGCATCCTATGCAGGATGACTGTACCTCTTTAAATATCTTAATCCCGGGTACGAACAACCAGATTCATACTTAAATAATTCAATTACCTTTTTATTGCTCAAGCCTATGGACAATAAACTTCTCAGACTGACAGTTTGCACCTGTATAAGACTAGATAGGGTTCAACAGCATTCAAGGTGGTCAGACTTTGTCCTCTTGTGCCCACATGGGGATTCCAGACTAATTCCCCATTTGATTTCTCTGCTTGGTTTGGCCAGTCTCTTTGTAAATACCCTTTGAAAATCTGATCGTCATCAGAAGAATAGACTTCTAATATATACGCTAATATATTTGGAAGTCATCAAATTGGGTTTAAAGCAATTACACTCAATTTTAAAATACATACAGCTTCCTCTTAAGAAAAATACTGTATGCTATCTTGAGTTTTATATAAATAGAAAAGCAGGATATAAATTTAATCAATAAATAAAAATGGTAGCTCTACTATAATCTGGCTTTTCAACAGCTAATCGCACTAGCTCAGGAGTGGTAATCTTTGCTTTGCCTTTTAAGTTCCCCAAGTCATATCAATAACTACGATTAAAAACTGACTCCCAACATTTTGAAAAAAAAAGGAGACATACAAAAAAGCCATGAAGAACTAGATGGGGCAAACTAAGCTCAAAATAAATCTTAGTTACTGTTTATACAGAAGCAATTGACTCTATGATAATTCATTTGATAGGTCATCTTCTTCCTCAAGAAACAACTTTGTGGAAGTTCTGGATTTCTACTACTAGAACCACAGGTAGAAGCCATGGAAAAAGGCAAGGCTTTTACTTAGTTTGCTGTGACATACCAGCTGTGCACCTAGCTGGAATGAGAACCCTTGGTAACCCTAGTATTAATCATCATGCTGACTACATGTATCTGCCTTTAAACCAACCCAGGAAATGATATGAGGATTGATACCCAAATTAAATAGCAATTTAGCTGCATTGACACACACATATACATGTCTACAGTTACAAGAAATCAGGGAACATTGACCCAAAGGCAAGTGTTTCATGATGGCTTCTACACTGTGAAATACCTTACTTACTTACATCTTACTTACTGAACTTGGATGGTTATGAATATTCCCTCTTTAGACAGGTGTTCGATTTTTCTATAACTTGATTATTAATGCTGCTGTAGAGATTTTATGATGGCCAGGCGTCACCTGGGCTGGATTCAACTGGCATTTGAGTAAGGAGGTTGTTGATTGTTTTAATCTTGTATTGTAAACTGCTTAGTGTCTTGGTGACATATAAGTATGAAATCTGTAGTATGAACCCTAAACTAAGCTTGTAAATTGAGCTTAACTCTCTGTGACTATATGGAAATACCTATGTTTCTTCCTTGGCAGTAATACAAAAGCCTTTTTCCCAAAAATATTAAGGATTTTTTAAAAAATTCAACTCCCCAATCTAACCTACAAGCCCTCAAATTACTTGATAGATCCAAAATGCAGTCTCTTTCATCTTGCTTAGCTAAGGTCAATTAGGTTTTTCTGCCTGTTCTGATAAAAACAAAGAAAATATTTCAGCAATTTGGGGGAAAGGAAGAGCCTCAGTACATGGTGCCCAAAGTGGGGAGACCCATGCCATTAGCAAATGCTGAATTAATCACGGGAATTGTGACATTTATAGTAAATCTAATTTTAATCTCTTGTATGCAAACAAGGATTTTACTTATTTTGGTAGTTCCTACTACTAAAATTAGAAATTATGATAAAGCATATGAAATAGCTGCACAAGCAAACATCATCTCTGCTCTAATTGGCTGTTTTTACATTTTTCTAAAAATCAAATGTGATTCCTCCCCCCCCTTGAACTACACAAAGCAGTTCACAATAACATATCAAAATCAATATAAAACAAGAAGATTGCATTGTAATCACAACAATACAAATAGAAAAGCCCAAAAAAAAAAGCCCAAATGCCATAGTGAAATAGAAATCACAAAAGCAATTAGTGAAAACAACAGAATGGGGAAAAGTTTAATAGAAGGGATATTGAAAAGGGAGAGTTGCACCGAGTCTGACACTGCCTTCAACAGCCCACAAACTATTTTCTCTTCTCTCTGAACATTTAAAGCGTTGGACATAGAATTATACCGCTCAGATTTAGCCTCTGATGAAAGGCTGTATTGCAACATCACCAGATGACTGGGAAGTACAATGGCCTTGTTATTAATTATTTAAAGGCCTCTGAAAGGGGAAATGTGGTACGAAGGAAGAGCCCATGACAGACCGGGCATTGCTTCACTTCACATGATTGATTCTCTTGTTTTACTAATAAGAATGCACTGCTGAGGAAAGAAGAATAAATTCCACATTGCTTAAAGACTCGGTTGCATACTTGCTCCGAAGTTAATATGTAACAGCACCCTTCAGCTGCAATCCTAAACCCACTTACCTGGGTGGGCATAAGCCTCACTGAATTCAGTGGAGCTTACATCTGAACAGACACAGTACAGCACTAAGAGACCTTTGTTCAGGATATGACATAATGGAATGCTAGGCAAAGAAAGTGTAGGCTTTCAGCCAGTTGAAACTTCGTAGAGTTAATCATTTACACACTTCGTTATCTTTATATAAAAGAAAACTGCAGGAAACAAAAATGATTTCAATATTTCTTTTGATGTAGTTGAACTCGCTTGAATCTTCATTTTACATAAGGGCTTAGAATCATCTTAAAATTATGCCCAACAAAAGTCATGATTCTAATCTGAAATCTGAAAAAGTCTTCCTGCCTGTCTAATTGATACACAGGGAGGGCTAGATCAAATATAATGCAAACAGATTTCTGCTCATGCAGCAAGGGATGACTTTTGCTTCCTCAGCCCCCCACCTTATAATCAGGACCCCTCCCCTTCAAATCTGTCCAAAATTAGAAATGCTGCTCAAATAGTTCATTGTGGAATGTGATTTTCCCCTACTGAAAAGTTGTTCCAACTTTCTTTTGAAAGCTGCTTTTAAAATCCCCTTCAGCTTTAAAAGCAGTTGCCATTTTCCACACAAGGCTACTGTGAAAGAAAAGCAAGCCTTACAACATTTTGATTTACATGGAAAATCGTACAGTTTTTTTGGATTCAAACTATAATTTTAATTTAATCATGAACTTAAAAGGCTTTTTCCAAAAGATTTACAAACCCGCTTTGCAAGCAAGACCCTGCGGGATCAAACCACCTCAGTATTTTGGATTCAGTTCCCCGCTTTTCTATTGTAGTTCTTATACATGGTGACTTAGAAGTTGTGCCCTACAGATTTCAACAGAAGTAATCTTCAGATATATATGTAGACCAGGCATGAGGAACGTAGCTTGCTTTCTTCATAGTAAAATAAGTGCCAATGCTGTACTAATGAAAGAATTTATATAAGATGCCCTTCCACAGTAAATACTGAAACTTAATGTCTCATCACTTTTCCAAAAGAACGTAAAGGACTAGAGATATCTGATATTTATCTAACAAAGCTCCTTATTCCTCCACAAACATTACAATCCTTCGAGTCTCACAACTGGGGTTCTGAAGTGTTAAGTGGTTCTAAAACTCACTTATGTATTTATACCAAAACCTCCATGGAGAAGGATAATATTGTATTTTTTGTTCATGTTTTTTGAGAACCACACAGACAGAGAGCACTATTATTAAAATGGCAAGAGGTTGCCACAGATCCCTCCCCACTGACACCTCCAAGTTCCCAAACTAACAAGGAACTGAGATTCAATAGAAGAGAATAAATGTAGCTCAGGGTTGGACTGGGGAGTCCCTGGTGGATTGATGACATTACCTAGTTGAGTAATGAAACATCTGTAAGTGAATAACCAAGCTCAGAGAGCACCAAGGCCTCCAGAAGGAACTGAGAGCATGATTAGAAAACACCTTAAAGTGGAGATCCACAAGGAAAACCCCGAATTGTGGCAGGAAGCCAATTAGCTTTCCTGCATTGGTAGAGACAGCTTTTGGCAGGGGCCTAGAGAATCCCTGATGCATTTTTTTTTTTTTTGCTAATAAACCTGAATCTAAACCAGCTTCAATTTTTTTCAGGATCTCTATAGCAGAAGATTATATCATAAATCCCAATGATCCCATCAACACACCCACAAAAATGGGGTAAGGTTATATCTGAAACTAACACACACACCCCGAGTTTAATTTTAAAAAAAAAATTCTGCCAAAGGAGTGTATTTATTTATTTGATTTCTTTAGTTGCCCATATCACCAAGTGATTAGACAGTGTACATCATAAAATTGATCCATTAAATATGAAAACTTAATGTTTACTAAAAAGTAAATACCTAATGCTAAAGAAACCAAAGAAACAAGGCCAAAGCACTGTCAAAACAAAGGAAAACGGTAAAGTATAAAAATTATTAAGTGTTCTCTTTTTAACATGGGTGCTTGAGATGCTGAATGCTGTTCTGTAACCGCAAAAAAAAAATCAGCTTTTTTCATGGTAATAATTATGTTTTGGCATTTGTGCCTTTCAGCACATTTCTATTTGTGTATACTCTCTAATCGTCCTGCTTCTGTTCATCCTTAACCCCCTGAGTGACTCTAACACTGAATGCATTGAGTCCTCATCAGTGGTGGGCTGCAACCGGTTTAACAACCGCTTCTGTGAATGCGCACTTCACCTGACGCGCGTGTGCACAGCGTTCAAAATACAGCAATTTGAAGCTCAGCTGCTTACCTTCTAAGGCAGCCCTGGTAAGTAGAACAGTGGAGGCACAGAAATCAGCTGTGCTGCGTGAATTAGCTGAGCCAGAAAGAAGGAAATATAGGACAGGATAGGGTGGGGACGGGGTCAGCTGATCATCAGAACTATCGGTTCACTCGAACCTGTCCGAACTGGCAGCAGCCCACCACTGATCCTCATCTTATTTAGAACAATTGTCTCTTTAGGCTACCGGTACTGCTATCAAGGTCCCCTTGCTAATGGGACTTCATTTTCCTTATATTCAGTTAGAATCTACTTTCATAAAATTTCAAAATTCTTACTCTGTGGGCTAAAACATTCTCTGGGATGTTGCAAAGAAACCTGAGAGGGATCTTAAAGGCTCCCTTAGGGCCAATGTCTTCTCTGGGATGGCAGACAGAACATCCAACTGCTTCCACAGGCCCAGATGACTAATTTTCTTTCAAAGAACCATATTCCACATCAGGATTAAAATTAAAAGGATAATCATTTCTCTACAGTACCAGCTTATTTTTTTTTATCTAAACAATTAATACTAAGCCTTGGAATATTCTTGTATAAGAAGGTAAGGCAAGCATTTTATCATCTAAACTGATTTATTTTATAGAGACATTTTTACAGTTACATATAATAAGATACTTAATATAGTTTCATAATCCAAATACTACTACATATTTTGAATATTTCAAGTTTTAAATCATCAGTCATTTCTGGAATCTACATTGAGTTCAAAGTGCAATTAATGACTTTCAACTGAAAATGTTATCCAAAAGATATTAAGATGCATCTTAATTATAGTCTTTGATTCAGTAAGCTAAAGTTGATCTAGAAATACATGTGACATTAGTGTAATGAGACTAAAAAAAGAAATAGAGTAGCAATTCAACTTTTATGAATGAAAATGGTTTAATAATGAGAACGCCATTAGCATTTTAATTCCTGCTCCTATTTTCCAGCTCAAATAAGTCATGTGAGAGTTATTTATTAACTTCGCTCTGCTAAATGAAATCATTTTCACAAGGAAAAAGCCAAGAGTTCAGGGTCAGACTATAATGAAGGCTTTGCTGATGATCAATTTGCATGTGTACGAGGTGTATGTATAGAATATAGAATACATGCACATACATAAACATAATTTTGAGGTATACTTTCTTTTTCTCAAGGCACTCTCTATCCTTGCATATTTTAACTGAGTTGCAAGACTGATCCAGGATTATGTTCAAAACAATCCTTCTGAATCTAGAACTACTTTGCTCAACTACAACATCCAATCCAAATTTTCAGACCACAGTCCTCCACTTAACAGAATAACAGAGTTGGAAGGGACCTTGGAGGTCTTCTAGTTCAATCCTCTGCTCAAGCAGGAAACCCTATACTTCACTACTTATTCCCTATTTCACCACACCCATCTATGTATCTTAATTTATTTTGAACCTGACTAACCAGAGTGTTTCACTTCTACTAATTTCCGCTGAGAAAAGCTGAATGTTAATAAGGGCCACAGTAAACCACTACCTGATATCATATGTGCTGTGAAAAATCTGTAACTTCCAATTTGCTGTCTTGCCTTTTGAATTATTAGCAATTATGGTAGCCCATAAAGAAATTCAATCCATTTGGAGAAGTTAACCCTAAATGACCCATGCCAAACTTATTCATTTAATCACCTTTTAAATCAATAATTTTACAAAACAGCTATGGCTTTTCTATCCTGGGGACAAAAACCTCACTTTCATCAGCCTCTTCTTTATTATTGAGAAAAGTACAAGCTTGCCTAATCAGCAATTAGACAAACTTGACTTTGTAATGCATAATCACAAACTGGAAGATGATAGCGAGTGCCATAGTATATTTTAACTATATACGTAGAACCAATTCTGAAGTGCCTGTATTTAATACAAGCCACATTTTTCTGACAGTTGCCCGAAGTCACAAGTAAGGGGGAAATGTTGCATATTTATTTCAGCAAAGAATCTCAAATAATGAATTTCAATCATCAAGAAATCTGAAAAGTATCCAATACTTCAGTTATATATACATTTATTGCCAGTATTGGATGAGGTGCAATAGAAAGATGAAAAGTATTGTACGTAATATGTAAAGCACCTTTTTTGGCGCTAGCTGAATAAGGCAACACTATATCAAGCTTACAATATTAAAACAGAAAGCAAATTAAAAAATTAGAAAGCTTGAAAAATCCAGCTCTACTAAGCTAATCATTAGAAATTACGGTAGCATAGCAAGTCATGACATTTTCCTTGGGGATTGATTATCCAACAAAACCAACTGCCAAATATATAACAATTGGGGACATCTGGCCTATTTAGGTAGACAATAATTCTATGGTATCAATCCTACAAAATATCAACAAAAGTAAATTTAAGTTCTAGTTAATAGAACTTAACTAGATTGTTATATACAATTGTGTACCTTTTGAATTAAGCAACATTATGTGAAGTGCAACAAAAAAAACCCCTGTAAAAGTGAAAGATTTATATGATCTGAAGACAAACCATTGATACTAACCTCATCTCACCAATACTCTATTGGTGAAATACAGACCACACCAGACAATTTAAACCTTCCTGCTGCTTGGAGACACTGACACAACATACATGCATTATTGCCAGGTTTTGCACAGCAGTGATCAAAAATCATGCCTCAACCCATCTTTAATGAATATTTGATTTCTAAGTTGAGTTTTGTATTGATAGATTTAGTTAACCATATATTAATTTTTATATTTTTATATTGTATATTTCATGCCTCTTTTTATAAGGTTTTTAAAATATTTCATATGGTTTTGCTTATATATATACTATGTGTATGTGTGTGTTGGTTTTTTTTAAGTTTGCATATTTTATATTCTTTGTAGCTTTTAAATTTTATCCTTTTAAATTTTATGGTCTATCACCATAGTAATGATTTTTTAAAAAATAATAAAATTAATTAATAATAAAGATTTTTAATCAAAGAAGTTAGATCAGAAAAAAGAAAAGGAAATATAGCATTGCAATGCCATAGGTATCATCAGATTGATCCACAGGTATCCAAAATCCATCATGGTTTTGATTAATCAAGGCTTTCTTATAATGCTTTTCAAAAATGTAGAGAAGGTGTAGTCTCAGTTGTTAGGACAGCAGTTGTTATTTTTCAAATATTTTGGTATTTTGACAAGCGGTACCAAAATTCAGATTTACTTCATGAATAGTCACACTGTTCTATGCAAGATCTCTATTCGAGAAACTAATTTCCAAGACAATATACTATTGCTTATACCCTATCAACTAGAAGGTACCTGGAATATATCAATGTATTCTGGAGTATTAGGAGCGTGCACTGTACTGATACATTCAGCATAATTAATTATAAAAAATGCGAATTCAAAATAAAATTCCCTATTCCAGCTAGTTGTAATATGTACATGGAGGGAAAGAGGATTATTTTAAAAACATTTGTCATGTTAAGTGTAATTTATAATAAGCTTCCAATAATCTTCTATGTGCATTTAAAAGAAGTTTTTTTTAAAAACTGTAATTTAGTATCATTTTTAAAATGTACTTCTTAGCCTTACCTCCAAAATTCCATCTTCTGGTAAATCTGTACAATGGACAGCATTCTGGATCTTGTTTTTACCAAAACGAGCACGGAGGGTGCCAGGACGGAGATAACGGGCTATTTCCTGCATAAGATAGAAATTGTAAAATGTGAAGAAGATAATTGCATACTTAAAGAAAAACAGATCATTTATATAACAATATATTTTTGTAGACCAGAAATCTTCAAACTTGGCTGGCTGGAGAATTCTAGGAGTTGAAGTCCACAAGTCTTAAAGCTGCCAAGTTTGAGGGCCCCTGTTGTAGACAGTCCATTTCAAATATAAAGAGCCCCCTCCCCCCCCAGAAAAGGGGATTCCATTTTGCTCTGTGATATAAGCAATTCAGTATAAAATTACAAAAAAAAAATAGTTTAGTACTAATAAGTGAGAGAGAATTTAAAAATATTTTTTTTAATAAACATTAAAACTCATGACACAATAGCTGAAAGATATTTCACATACAATTGCTAATTACAGTGAATAACGGTGAAACTTATCTAAAATCTTCAGTATTAGATGACTGGAATTGCTGACACATGCAGGCAGTCCTCAACTTACGACCACAATTGAGCCCAATGTTTATGATGCTAAGTGAGAAATCTGTTAAGTGAGTTTTTGCAGTATCTTACAATTTTTCTTGCTATGTGAATCACTGCAGTTGTTAAATTAGTTCCATGGCCGTTAAGTGAATCTGGTTTTCTCATTGACTTTGCTTGGCAGAAGGTTGCAAAAGGGGATGACGTGACCCCAAGACACTGCGACCGTTAAAAATGTGAGCCAGCTGTCAAGCGTCTGAATGTAAATCACATGACCATGGGGGTCCTGTAACGGTCATCAGTGTGGGAAATGGGCATGCCAACTGTTGTTAAGTCGAGGGCTACCTCTACTGACACTCTTTAGCAAAGTCTACAAGGGACCTCTGTGCTCTCCATTTTGCCAGTCATAACTGCATTTCTTAAGAAGGATGAAGAAGGAAGTTACTTTTTAGAGGCCCTTTAGGCAATGCCTCTCACATGGTAACTAAAAGGAATCATCCAGGGAGTTGCCTACAATATTTTTAAGCATTTGGAGATCGTGGATTTTTTGAAAATTATTTTGTAAGTAATCGAACTATTAAAAATTCAATTTAAGTATCCACCCCTCCCTGGGGGAAAAAATTTAATGATATATGTCTGTAGTTCTGCAAGGAAATAAACTGATCAAAATTCTGCTCAGCTTGCCCTGCAGTAGAAAGGAAAAGACCAGTGAGTAAATTTAAATTATTCATCTACCAAACAGTTACCCACATTTCTCCTTATGTTGTTTAGGTGTGGGGAAAAAAATCTGTTTAATTAATGGTTCAAAGGACAATGACAAGAATGCCAGAGAGTGAACCTTACAATGTGGTTGCAGCTAAAGCAACTGCCTTTTTAAAAAAAAATCACACACAGGAATGTTTCCTTAGTGCAGAATACATAGCAGATGCGTGCAAATGCTTTTTAAAAAATCCTGGCAATGTAATGTCATTGGAATCACACCCACTCTTAAAATAAAGTACATCAGTAAGAGAAGAATATCTAGTCATACAGATGGTGAAAACAATTGATGCAAAACACTATGAACTATAGTAATAATTTATAAAGGATTCCAATCTGGTATTTATAATATTTTGGGGATTCAGTTATTGGGAACTGTTGGGATTCTGTAGCCATACAGTCGTTTAGTTCTATAAAATGTCCACAAAACAAAATGTAACCAACTTCTTCTCATGTGCAAATGTTCTTCAAGGAATATGGGCGTTATTGAGTCTTTTAATTACATATCTGAGAAATTTATTGAACTTATAGCCACTTTCATTGCTAACCTTGGTTAATGGTCATTCAAAATTATGATAGTAATAAACAGGAATAAGAATCATTTTCTGACCAATACACTCATTTATGAGCAAATGTTGACGTAGCTGTACAGGTAGCCCTTGATTTACAACCTCAATTGAACCCAACATTTTTGTTGCTAAGTGAGAGATTTGTTAAGTGAGTTTTGCCCCATTTTATGACCTTTCTTGCCGCAGTTGTTAGGTGAGTCACTGCATTTGTTACATTAGGAACACAGTTGTTAAATGAATCTGGCTTCCCTATTGGCTTTGCTTGTTAAAAGATAGCAAAATATGAGTCAGTTACCAAGCGTCTGACTATGGGAATGTTATAATGGTTGTAAGTGTGAAAAACGGTCATAGGTCACTTTTTTCAGTGATGCTGTAACTTTGAACGGTCACTAAACAAACTGTTGTAAGCTAAAGACTACCTTTATGAGATAACTTTATCTGAATGAGATTATAGCAAACAGAGATCTTCACAGCATCTCTATGTTGTATCTTCACTTAGTGACCATTTTGCTTAACAACCAGGTTACTGGAATGAAACACGATAGTAGGTGTAAATTTGAAAAATCAGGCTGGTAAGATATTCTTCTTAAGGACTGACTTTACATATCTCTTCCCCTCCTACTTGCATGAATCATGCTACAAATCTGCATAATGTGTAGGTAATACACATGTAATTTTTTTCTGCAGGAAGCTAATCTTTTGATGACATTTGAGATAACTTTTGAAACCTAGAAATGTTCCAGATTTAAAAAAAAACATGCCTGAAGAAGGAAGAAAAATAATACATATGTCTTCTCTTTACAAATGGAATGAGAGCAGTTTTGTATCTTAATAAAATCCTCTTTTTCAAGGTATGACCTATTGGATAACTTAATTACTACTATCATAAATATCAAAGCTTTATGTAGAGAACAACATTCAATCTACAAAGCAATCAAAACCAGTATTTGCCAGGCACCATGTGAAAGAGATAACAAATCCCCAAATATATAAAAATAATTCTCCAAAGACAATCTTTCTCAAGGTCTTTAAATTAAGCTTATATAACTAAAGCTTCTGTTAGCTATATTGTCTGGTTTTTACGTCGAATGATGACATTACAATTTTGATGGCAAATCTGGCATATAGATTACAGAAAACGTTGCTTTTGTACATACAATGGTGCTTAAAAGTTTATTAACCTTTTTGGATTTTCAGTATTCCTGCATGACTATGATCTAAAACATGGTTTGTTTTCCCCACAAATCCTAAAACTAGTGAAAACACTCTGAAAACTCCAGAATGGCATGATAGAAAACTAGTTTTTGATTTCACAATTTAATTCAGTTATGGTAGCACCTTTAGATGCTTGAATTATTATCAGCACTGTGATGTGATGGATGATTCTAAATTTTTACTGTTTTTATAGTCAGGTAAAATGTATTACTAAAGTGTTTTTGTTTATTCACAAAAACAACTTTGAATCCCATGTTAATAATTCAAAAATTGAGAGTTTTAAAAATATTGTCTGTTTTTACGTTAGGATAAAATTAATTCAAGAAAAATATTTTTTCATATCTACTGGATACCTCAGACAGCGTTTAGAAAAGATTTGTTATCAATATTGTTATGGAAATGCAACACGGCAAAGATGTATGGACTTTTCCTACTGTGCATTTATTTATTTGCTTCATATCACGATTTCATTCAGAAATACTAGGCAATATTCATTGTAGTGTCTTCTAATTTTCTCTACATCAAGAAACCTGTGAGGTACTGTAGATAGGGTATTTCCCCTTTTTGGTTTACAATGTACAGTATAAATTTACTAATGTGTTTTAGATAAAAGATGTTAATGTAATGTTGAATTACCTGTCCCCAAACTAGAATTTATAAATCAATATTGATTTATAAAGATTGTGGAATTTAACAAATATAAGACATAGGAAAAGTCTTTTTGTTACAAAAGAAGGATTACATGACCCCAAAGTTACAATCTTGGACTTAGATGTGCTTAATACCTGCTCATAAGCGGCCTCTAATTAGGCATAATGGAATTTACTGACCAGAATTAAAACATGTGGTGAGGTTTATTTTTTTAATAAAAAAGCTTTTTATATCTTGTGCTTTTCTTGACTTTTTCGTTTTTGATTCTTTTCTTTGCACTTTTTAAATTTTATTTTGAAATTATCAAGTGGGTAATGTGTATATTTATATATCTCTATTCCTATTTCTGTTTCTACAAATGACTTAGGACCACAATTGAACTTATCCTTGACTTAGGACCACAATTGAAACCAGAATTTTAGTTGTTAGGTGAGTTGTGCCAGATTTTTATGACCTTTTTTGCTGTAGTTGTTAAGCAAACCATTGCACTTGTCAAATGAATCATGCGATTGTTAAACAAATGCACCCTCCTCCAGTGACTTTGCTTGTCAGAAGTCAGCTTGGTAGGTCACAAATCTTAATCACATGAGCTCAGAAATGCTGCAACTGTCATAAATACATAGCAATTGCCAAGCACACAAATTTTGATCATACGATCGTAGGTATGCTACGAGGTTTGTAAGTGCGAGGACCAGTTGTAAATCACTTTTCAATGTTGTAACTTTGAACAGTAGCTAAACAAGTGGTTGTAAGTCAAAGACTATGTGTATATTTTTCCATAAATGCATAAATGCCAAATGGTTTTAAGCTTAAAAACTGTTGGAAATTGAAATGAAGCAGCTTGTCTACTGCCACAAATAAGAGCTTGCTACTGTGACCATAGCAAAACAAGGGGGAAAATGTACCTGACACTTTGTTAATTAAATAAATGCATAGCATTTTCCATATATTAGATCAGTTAAGCAAAAGAATGTTAAATCAATCCTTTATGCTGCTCTTATTTCTACCTTCTAAACAGATACACATTTGCAACAAGGCTGATTGTATTTCTAATCTTCTAAAACCAGTCTTCTACAACTCCATCTCTCAATAACAAAAAACTTACATACGTAGTATAAAAGATCCTTTGTTTTTAATTTATTACCTTAATACAAATAGGAAACACAATTTTGTAAGAAGCAATATTTCTAGGAATTTGTAGAAATTTTTTTTTTGGCTTGTTTGCTTTCAGAGGAATATGTAAATGGCAGCAAGAGATGAGAACAAACAAATTTGATTAATAAATAAATCTCACCAAAATATGCCTTCAGGAAAAATAGAAGCCTGTGAAGCAATATATGTGAATCTTATTAATTGGCTCTATATATTTCATTACTTGAGGCAAAAACAATCTTAGAAATACAATATTGCAGCTTTCTCCTATCTGGTTCCTTCTTTATATTTTGGACCATAGGCACCATCAAATTCAGAGAACTAAACTCTCAGATATATTTACCAAGAAATGAAAAGAACTGTAGTTTAATATGCAAGGGAGATAGATGTCAGATTGCTGGGGACCTATGACATTGTGCACAAATATGAAATTAGTTTTCATCATTTTAATAAAAGATTTTGTAGTCTGTGTGGCCTCAAATAAAGTTCAACAATTAAATTGTCTATCGTTGACAAAACAATATTCCTAATAGATGCCAAAAATCTAATATTTGTGTTTGATCATGATGTCTGACTCTTTAGACAATCTAATCACATCCTTTTTAACAGAGACAGAATGACATACTAATTGCAGCCTCATATTGATCTGATTTTCTATGCTGACCTACAATAGCCTCGTCACTGAATCAAAATACCTTTCTTTTTTGCTTTGCATTAATCTGTCTGTCTATCATTAAACTCTGATTCCTGTAACCTTTAACTGGGAAAACAGCGCACCATAGTAGGGCTTTTTGAACCAAGGTACCTTGAATGGACTATCTTACAGACTACCTCAAAAATCTAAGATCTCAGACTCCTGTGGAATTGAAATTTGGCAAATGTTACAAAAAAAAATTGATGATATAAACAGTATCATAAAGCAATTTATGACATAATTCAAAATGTCATAAAACATTTTCTGTGCTTCATATAGCACAGTGTTTGACTGTGCTATACATGGGCTATTTTCAAGGCAGGCACATCTCTGAATGTATCCCAATTTTTCCAGTGAAGGCAATACATTAGAAGCTCTGTCACTGTTGAAGAAATCTGGTAAGGAAATATCGCTGAAATAATGACCCAGCAGGGAACAAGGTTTTCTAGTATATTACTAAAACTCTCCTGTTTCCCTGTTTGTAACATTCAATTGGGCAAAATGCTGCTTCAGAGGGAAACAATTTTGAACCAATGTAACTTAAATGAGCTAATTTACAGAGTGTATCCAAAATCTGAGACCCATTACTTCCATGGGATTGAAATTTGGCAAAATTGTGTCCATTTCAACACTGCCACAATCACATAATAATCATTTCCAATACTCCCTGCCAGCTTCCCATAAGAAAAGTAAATGGGGGAGCTTCTGGTGAGGAAAATGGCAGATTGAGTGGCTCCCTCAAATGGGAAGTGACTCCATAACTGAACTGGGGCTCAGCCAGAACCTTGTAGCCTAAATAATTGTCTAGATTTAAGAAGAATCCTGGAAAATAATGCACTCATCTGCTGAACAGCCACTCAAGAAGATTGCAAAGTGGAGATTTTTGCAATCAGCTAGTGAGTCAAGCAACTCACCCTATTTAATACACTACAGAAGTACAGTATATTATGTTTTAAGATTAAAATTAATGTATTAAGATTAATGTATTTTATATTTATATCTGTATCAAAGAAAGTTGGAAGCTACTCTTTTTTATATTTTTCTTTTCTTTCTGTTCCCCTAATTTTTCTTTTTCACTGATCTATTTTTTCCTTAATTTTTTTCTTTTTGTTTTCTTGTATTTTATCTTCTTTTGAAACTTCATAAAGTCTTATAAAAAGAAAAGTCACTGGGGAAGCCAGCAGAAGTCAGAAATCACTTCTGCTTTTTTGTCCATCTGTAATCATTCTGTTTCTTAATTTAATAAAGTATCTCTGAAATCATGACCCAACGAATTATAGGTTGTCTAGAGTTATCTAAAAAGCTATCTGTGGTTGTAATCACAAAAACCTCTACCTTCATATGTACGAATCTTTGCAACAAAGTTATTAAAGTTCTGAAACTTATAGAAATAAGATAGTTAATAAAGAATTCTGTTCTGTTCTATTCTATTCTATTCTATTCTATTCTATTCCATTCTATTCTATTCTATTCTTAATAGAAAACAATTGTTTGTATTGTGATTAATATAGCTGTATTTTAATAGTTAAGATTCCTAAAAGAACTATTTTAACTGGCATAGACCTTTGAAGCCGTATAATATGCAAGTTTTAATATTCAAAAGAAATATTAGTTTTCTAATACTTTAGAACTTTAACACTGAGGTTGAAATCATGATATTGTTGCTAGCTAAAGGTCACCTAGGTAGTTGATAGCAGAAATGACATCAGAAACTTTTTTTGCCATAGCTCAGTTAGCTATATTATGCCAGATATCAGTAATTGATTTAAGGCTGCAATCCTGTAATGTACAGCAACAACAAGCACCAATAATGTCAAAAGGATGACACATGTATCAGAATGTCATTGCATGATTATATAATGACCCTATGACATCTGATGGCAAAATGTGCATTATGAAATATGCATGATGTATATTTGATAGTGGCTCACATGTATTATCATTTGCTTCCCCAGTCCTCTCCCATGCTCATACTATAAACTTATACATGTCTGTTCAGATGGAGGTCTTACTGATTTTAAAGGTTTTAAGCCTACATAAATAGGTTAAGGACTACAATTTAATCTAGAAATAGAAGAGCTCACTTTTTGGGGTGAGGGAAGACATCAGATATTGTAACGGTTGCTGCTTAGGCAATATAACTATGTTATCTTGAGAGTTCCTAGCATTTTAATATTTAACATGTAATCACTGATATATTGTGATTCAGCACCTAAATCTTTAATTTAAAATTTTGGAATGCAAGATAAGCTTATTTCAAAAATTGCAAAAGTCGAACAAGAAATAGTTACTGTATTGGAATGAGATCTAAATGCAACAAATAAATAAAGCAAAATTATGAAAATCATCTATGGATTACATACCAGGGATTAGTTTCACATTAAAGGGATCACTTTCACATTAACGCAATCAGTTTAAACTGTAGTTGCTGATATAAGCATAAACTAGACAATCCTGCATAGCTTAAAATAGTGATAAAAATTCTAAAAATTAGCAGTAGCAGAAATATAAGGATAGCTGATAAACCTCTGGAAAACCAAAGGATTATCATTTTTTTTCATCTCAAGCTATTATCTTCTATACTCCACATGCATATATTTCATTTTAACAATAACAAATAAATCTCTCATGCTCAATTTCATAAATCAGCTTTCTCCAAACTGGCACCAATTGCATATATAACAAATTCTATATTTGTTATATATTCTTTTCCAGTATTGGCGAACCTTATATATATAACCCAATCACAAATTCTATTGTTATGGAATGAAGAGATTGAGAGTCATCCCAAAGGGCAAACAGAATCAGATTTATTGCAATAAGGTTCAGAGTCCGATTCTTACCTGGAATTCTGAACAAAATTATGGGTCGGGGACCCTGGTCTTTATACAGTTTCAAACAAAGGAAAGTGCTAACACAGCGGTTCTAATTACTAAAAACATTTGTTACATGAAATGATATCTTCCTGATTAGAGGTTCTTACATGTCTTGCCAAACAAATATAACTTTTCTGAAAATTATCTTTGGTGATAGAGACTCACTGTCTCATTTTGGTATCCTTGACATTTGTAACTTTCAAACAGTATATCACCCAAGATATGGGTCTTTCTGACAGCGAGGGGTCCTCCCTTACAGAATGTTGCTTATACAGAGGAGTTTGGCTGGCTTTTGTATTTTTACACTGGATACATTTGGAAATGAATAGAAAAGAGTAGAAAGATGTCCAGTGTTCATCTAGAAGATCCCACATTAATCATCATCATTATTACCATTAAAGAGGGCCCTTCAGTGGTCATCTAGCTGGACCCGCATTTCCTACTTTACTATCATCTCTGTACATATATTTAATGGTGCTGGGCTGGAGTAGAGAAATAGAATAGAAATATAATTCTTTATTGGCCAAGTGTGACACACAAGGAATTTGTCTTGGTGCATACGCTCTCAGTATACATAAAAGAAAAGATACATTCATCAAGAATCATAAGGTACAACACTTAATGATAGTCATAGGGAACAAATAAGCAATCAAATATTATTAGGAAACAGTCAATATAAATCATAAGGATACCAGCAACAAGGTTACAGTCATAAATGGGAGAAGATGGGTGAGTCTCTCTTAAGTGTTTTGAAAGCATATATAAAAAATAGCAAGCCAAACATAAAATATGCTTTCAACTTAATGTCTGTTTCCTATGCCTACAACTATCTCCTTGAAGCTATTAAAAGCTGCAATTCAGAACTTATCAATTAGAATCTCCCCATTGAAACCACTAAATAAAAGAATTCAGCTGTATACATAACAGTCACTCAATTTTTTTATAGTTATTCACAAAAGCTGGCTTTTGTACATAAACCAGAAGTTCTTGCATCCTGTGCATGCCTGATTATTTGTTAAGTTTGCTAAGGAAAAGCCTAAAAACAATGTCTCATAATCTTGTTATACCATTCAACGTGCTACATCAATAGTATATCAATTTCCAGGAAAACTACCAAGTTTTTTTTAAAAAAAGTTAAAGTCATAATTGCAAGGCTCTAATTTTGGCTAGAAAAGCAACACTAGGATATTTAATGCTAACAACTTGTTTGAAACGAGAATGTGCAAAATATTTGGCGATGCAGGTGGCTATTTTGCTTTGGATCTGACTCACAATTTCTGTTCTGAATAGAAGTAATTTGGGTAAGAACATTGAGAATCTTGGTTGTGGTGGTGATGGTGGCACCCAAGGGAAGGAAGGCAAGGGAAAAGGCTTGTGAGAACAGGGAGGTCTGCTGTCTTTTCATTTGTGGTGAAAGCTCAATACAGAGGGAAGATTAGGGAGTTAGACATAACAATTAATCATGCCATCCTGGGAGTGGCTGATGAGAAGAGTGAAGAGAAAAGCTGAAACGCACATATTCTATTTGCCTCTTAAAATTCCTGAGCAACCACTCCAAATGTTGTTTCGTCCAACATTCTGGATTTCAACCAAGACATTCTGGATATTATTTGTTTTGAAGAACAATGATATTCCTCAATTTATGGAAAGCATTTTGTCTGGATTCAAAACTTAACATTTAATTTTGTTATACCCCCTAATATGTAATATGCAATTTGGCAAATTTATTCTTACCTCTTTAATATATTGGGAAGGAAAGGAAAAAAATAAGTACCTTTATTATGCCAGTATATATTTTTCATACAGGAAGAGAAATTTTGACCCAACAAAAGAGATGAGTGAACTGTTTTGTACAACATTACCACCTAACCAAAAGTGGATCTCCTCTCCAAGCTGCTTTAAAGGTGAAAGTAAAGGGATATATATTCACAGACCTCACTCATTGGTCTTATTTTATTATGATATTAATTGCTCAATAAGTTACTTACAGGATCGGAAGGGCCACAGTAGTCTCTGAACACTTTTTCAGGATCTATCTGCCGAATCTCTAGAGCTATACAAGGTCCTGAGCAGAGTTCTACAACCATTTCCTGTAACCAGAAAAAACACAACAGATATTTACATTGTTCTGAGGGCACATTACTGAAAATGTTATGCCCCTATTACTAAGCTGATTGCATTTTGAAAAGCCCAACACACTACAAGCAGTACATTTTTTCATATTGCACAGAAAGCAATAACAACTCACTCTGGTATTTTACACCCACACAGATAGGGAATATAAAATGACTGATGATATAATGACAGATAATGGACCCATCAGAAGGAATGCACTCAACACCTTGCTGAACAAGAATTGAGAATCTTTTAGAGTACTAAGTATGTTTATGATGTTGCCAGGTTAAAGCCTACAGGATCTCTAGTTGCAATGCAGGAAAAGTGAACCCAGAGTTTTAGGAAAGCTCAATACAATAAAACATGAAAATGAATGACTAAACATCGGTATCTTAGGATCAGCAAATTGAGATGGACTAGAATTGAATACTTTTAGCCAGAAGTTTACACTGTTTACCATCAGGACATAAAAAACAAGGAATGGTCTTGTTTTCAGAGTTAAGAAGACAATAGCAAGAACACTACTTGGTTACAAAGCAATCAATGACCAGATGTCATCAATTAGACCTAATTGATAAATGTACCCAAGTTTATGCTCCAACTATGGATGCAGGAATGGAGATGGATGAATTTTATAATCAAGTTCAATTTTAAATTGACAGAACATGCAAAGCATGGTGCGTTGTTTATGACAGGAGGTTTATTGCCAAGGTTGGAAATATTAAGAAGGAAAATATACTTAGACATTATGGCCTTGAAAACCAAGTGAAATTAAACTAGCTCCTTTCCTATTTTCCTTTAGGAGGATTCTGGAAACTAAGTTTTTTCTTAGAGTGGTTACACTTTGAAATGATACTATCTATTGAGTTTGTTGGTTCTTAATAGAAAAGTATTAATTCAGTTTGTTATATTTCATTATTGACTCATCATTTTTTATTAAATTTACCATTGGTATTCAAACTGTGGATGTTTTAAATGTTATGTGTATTTTGTAAACAGCAAAGAACCATACTGAGGCAAGGCAAAATAAACATAGAACGGGTACATAAATGTATCCACCTATTGTAGAGCAAAATGAGTAAAGTGGCATTTCAGAAAATATTGTGAAGTGTGGCATTCCTGCAAATATTGCAACAAAATTTGCTTTTGAGAGTTCTTTCCCAATTGCAAAGACTGTAATGATATATTATTAAACTGAAGAAAGATCTGGGAGGCAGAAGGAATGCCAAGCAATCCCTCCTCAATGGGGAAAAAGGGGTCACAAAAAGTATTAACTTGCTAGTTTGTTGATTTGATCCATTTTTAAAGTAAGCTAGAAAAATGCAAGAAAGGTTTTTAAAGGTGACAAGGAATTGGAATTTTTGAAAATTGGTCATAATTTTAAAAATTAAGAAATTTTGATGTGTTTCTCAATGACAACATAAAGTTACTAATGGGCCTGGAAAACCACTATCCAAAAGTGCACACAATTTATGTATGTCACACTGTTGATTCAAAACTAAAAATTATGTGTACAGTTTATCTCTGCAATAAATTGTTAATGGTTTATTTTATAGCAAATATTAAAATAATCCATAACTATGAGTAGTAATCCTGACCATTACTATACAAAAAAGGATGGTCCATTAAGGTAACATCTAACCTGCATTAAAAAGGAGGGGAAACAGATTTCATACCATTTACTTACAGAATATTCAGCAACTACACCTTTGTAGATTGCATAGAATTCCTCTGAATTTGCTCGGTCCATATAGAACTGCATATAAAATAGAAAGAAAGTCTAATGCTTGAGTTTCTGTGCAGCAGAATTATGGAACTAGTATTGTCTTATAAATACTTAAAAACTACCTAACAATTATAAGCTGTCCTTTTTCTGTACAAGAACAACCCTGAAAGGAATTGTGTGGTTTCTCAATCACGCAAAGGCTATTTCTTGTTTGGCAAATAAACTGATAAACAAACATGCATGTGCACACTACTTGTCAAATCACATGGTAAAAAGTCCAGCACACACAAAATTTATTTCAAACTAATAATAAATTTAAGTATCACAAAAGTCTGGGCTGATAATTTGCAAGAAGCCTTGACATAGAGTCAGTGGGAAGTCCTGGAGGCGGCACCTTTTGCTGGTGACAGCATGTAGACAGTCCTTTCCCAGCCTTATAGTTGTCAACCCAGTCCATAGTAGACACACCAGGTGCAAATCCAGAGCCTCTATGCATAAAGAAGCACCTTCCACCACAAAAAACGTAATTTCACTCTATCTTCTGAAAAAAGGTTTTTGTCAAGTTTCAGGCTGCACAAGGGTCATGATTGTTGTTAACTTTCTATATAATTCAAATATTTACACTAATTAAAATTTAAGTGCCGTAAGTTCACAATACATCGAGAGAAGGAAAGAATGGGGCAGGGGGAAAAAGAGGCGGCTTTCTAAATGCTTTTTGTAGAATGCTTTTGTTTCCTTTTACTTTATTAAAAATTATTTTAATGTCAAATCAATTTTAAATTCTTGTAAAATATTATTGCAGTTATCACTGACCAGAGAGTTTTAATTGTAATATCTAAGCATGCATTTGTAGAGTCAGCCTGATGTAATGTTTAAAGTGTTAGGCTAGAACCTGGGATACACTGCCACACTTGAACGCACAGTCTAGAAACCAGTTTTTATTCCAAATCAGGCATGCTGCTGCCCTGAATGGATCCAGAAAATCAGTTTAAGAATGTCTGAAAGTGATCAGCAACCATCAAATCTATTTTCTCTGAGAAAGTGGGGTAAACTATTCACTAATTCCAATTATCATCTTATTAATCAAGATTAGATTTCTTCAGAACCAATCTGATCATCGCCTCTTTAAAAAGCTAACTATTAGGGTTGGCAATGGGTCCTTTTGCTTGTTCTCTTCTGGAGAAGTAGCCAGATGCTTCTCAATATGCCTTATTTATATCAAAATTCTATTGATTTGTGTTCAACAAATTCAACAGGAATAATTATCACCCTTAAAAGTTGCCTCCGTAGTCAGTGCTGGTGATAAACTATAATGATCTACCACAGGAGTGTGAAACTCAAGTCGTCATCACGTGACGTCCCAGCCTGGGCCAGGAGTTTGACAGCCCTGATCTACCAGATGGAAGGTAAATCAGCATTTGTAAACTGAAGTCCAAGCAAACCGTAACAAGCAGAACTGAGCAAGCAGTTCTGATTCTGAAATGCTTCGGCAGCAGCAACAACAAAAAATGCTTTATTCTTCCTAAATTATCTCCTGCAATGAACAAACATGGGTTTTGCATGTGAATAAAACCTGTGAGCTGAGTTTATAGTTCTGCTACTTTCCTGATACAGAATACGTTCAGAGACAACCTGATCCAATTTTAAGTCATTTTCATCTTTCTTTGGCTGACAATCTGGGAATTCTAAGAAAAAAACAAAATAAATCCAGCAAATTTGAAGTCTGTCCATTTTTTGTTTAGCTGAAATGAAATTTCCTTTGTTTAGCATGATAACGTTTTGAAAACCTGATACAAGACACCACTAACAACAAAGCTGGAGGAAGCGGCTACATTTCTGACTGCAGCTGCTTCGGCTGAGAAAGAATCACTGAAAGTTGAGGCAGACATGTTTGTTCCCAGGTGCAATGGATTAAGATGTGGCTCTATAGTAGAAACAGAAGGTGGTAAATGTGGAATTTTCTCTCAACCTCCTACTTCCACAAGAGCTGAATAAAAAGAAAATAAGAAAATTAGTTACCATCTGTAAGGCTGAGATATCAAATCCTCCATCAAGAATTGCTTTTATAATCTTTCCAGCTACACCTGCATTAAAACAAAAAATGGAGAAGAAGAATGGTCAGCTACATAAGAGTAGTTTTTTTAAATATTAAATGCTTGAGAGTTAGGTGTTCTTATCATATAATATTTTTATTAAAAAATTCCAGAATATATTTTGACTAATATGTATACATCTGACACCTGTACAGAGATAAGTACGACCTAGTTAAACTCTATGATAGTTTCCCAGCCATCTCACAATCCCTCACTCCCTCTCCCATCCAGCAGCAACCATTTAGTTGCCTGCTGCTAAGCTAGGGAAGGATTTCTGCTCCCTACTAGATTCCCACAAGAAAACTCAATGGGGAAGGAAGTTAAAAGTCAATCCAGTTCCCACTGCTTTTTTGTTCGCTCTTGATTACCCTGTTTCTCCAGAAAATAATATATTTTTATTGGATTTACAAAAGAGGTTTGTTAAAGTCTCAAAGAAGCCTATGCAAAAGGGGAAGAAGAACTGGGCAGAGATAAAATCTTTATATTTGAATGAATTAAAGATTAAGATTTTAAGAGATAAAAGGAATATAAAGTTGGTTTATTTGATCAAGGTTAAAATAAGACATATTTTTATGAAATTCTGCCAACATTTTTGCTGACACCAGGCTTGAAAAATAGATGTCTTATGGATTTGTTTAAGCTATGGGATAGGCTGTGGTAAAATTAGATATGTTTGTACCCTTATGGGGTGAAGACTATTGCATGTATTTATATTTGTGGTGATGATTGAAAATCTTTTCCTTATACATTTCTTTTATTTCTTTTATTCTTTCTTTTTTTCTTCTCCTTTTTACTCTATCCTAAGGAGGAAGATGTTCTAGAGGATGGGTATTAAAACAGAAAAAGCTCTCCTGCTGTCAGATGTCAATTCTTAAATAAATATAGCCCATAAAAATATTCTTATGCCAGACCAGATAGGGTACAGCATCTTAAATTGAAATCAGAAGAAAATTGGCAACCACTGCAGCTCTGAGGGCATAGGTTATGTGCTCGTTGTGGAGTGCCTATAACTGCCTCCTCCACAGCATTTTGCATTAGTTGCTCTTCAAAAGCAATGTACAGTACATTACAATAATTCATTGGGGAGGTACCCAGGGCATGAGTGATTTATGGAACTGGGACAAATTCACCAACAGAAATTGTGCAAACACCCTCCAAGTTACAATTGTTATCTGCTCTTTGAACAGGAGCTATGAGCCCAAAAAGACACCCACGTGAGAACAGAGTCTGTTTTGGGTAGTGCTACCCCATCCAGCATCAAAAATAGTAGATTCCCAGAACCTGAAGGCACAAAGAGCCAGAGCCACTCAATCTTGGCAAGATTGAGCTGAAACCTGCTGACCCCAATCCAGACCCCCACAACTTCCAGACACTGAGATATGATATCTATAATGAATTGTGAGAATAACCATGAGGAGGGAGAGGAACAGCCATTGCCAAGGCAATGGTCAAATAAAAGAAATCTCAATAGATAGCTAGAATGGAAATTGAGAGTGTCTCAGACTGGACCTCTCCAACTTTTCTTTAGGATAAAGGCAGGGAGGGGAGAGGCACATTCAAAGTTGTAAGATATGGCTAATGTTCTATTATTACTCTACAATAAGTAGTTTACTATTCATGACTTTGATGTTCAAATTGTATCTACCTCAAAAGGTTTGATAACATCATCAGCATCTCAGGAAGGGGATCAAAACAACAAAATAATTGAAAAAAGATATTCTAGAACAGTGTTGCCTAACCTTTTTGCTGTCGTGTACCAAAAGTGGGAGTCGCACAGGGGGGGGGGTTTCCATGCGTGTATGCCCACACGCATAATTCAATGCCCCCTGCGCCGTTCCCCACTTTTGGCACGCAATGGCAAAAAGATTACTGGTGGGCCCAGTAGGCCTGTTTTTCGCCCTCCCCAGGTGCCAGAGGCTTTCTTGGAGCCTGGGAAGGGCGAAAAGGGCCTTTCCCACACCCCCAACTGCCTGTTTCCTGGTGGGCCCGGAAGGCCCAAAAATCAGCTGGCCGGTGCACACATGCATGCTGGAGCTGACCTAGGGCAATGCTTGCATGCTCACAGATATGGCTCCATGTGCCACCTGTGGAACCACCATCATGGTTCTAGAACATCCTCAGAAACTGCACTATATCAAATCAGGGAGTCACCGAAGAGTCATTTTAAACTATTAATCTCTTAATCAAAACCAAAACAAATATATGTAACAAATTACATCAAGCTCAGTGTTCCTGACTACATTCAGAGTACCCATGTAACACATTTCTAAAAAGGGATCTGGAGTCTAAATTATACTTTAAGTCAGTTAACTTAACATCTGTTCTAAATAAATTTGTACAATTGGTAATAAAATAAAAAGTAATTAGGTGCATACTGTTTTTCCACGAAGATAAGATCTGGTCTCATATTAATTTTTGTTCCAAAAGACGCATTAGGGCTTATTTTCAGGTGATATCTTATTTTCAGGGAAATATGGTACTAAATGTGTCCATATGGCTGATGATCTTAACTAGGGCTTATTTTGGAGTAGGGCTTATATTATGAGCATCCTGAAAAAATCATGCTAGGGCTTATTTCTGGTAGGGTCTTATTTTCAGGGAAACATAGTAGATACAAGCCTGGCTGAAGAAAAATCAACACTGACTTCATAAAGATAAATCCTGCTTCACCAAGCTTAACAAAGTTCTTTCAGAGTGTCAGTAGGCACATGGATGAGGGCTTCTCATCAAAAGCTGTTTAGTGCACTTAGCAGTCAAGGGATAAGAAAATTGCTAATTGCTTAAATAGAAACAAATGACTAGAAATCAAAGGGCAAGTTTCTTTTTAGAGGAAAATAACAAGTATAAGATCTATGTTGAGATTAGTAATTTTTAAATGAATCATAAATAATCTTGATGTAAGCAATGAGCTGGCCTAGTATGTGGATGATATAAAACACATAACTCTAATTAGAATGGTAAAAACCAAAAATCATTGAAGTTCTTTAGAAAGATCTTTCAGTTAGATCAGGTGTGTCAGACTCAAGGCCCAGTTAGATCTGGCCTGCAGGGCCACCCTGGAAACAGCGAAGGACCAGCCCATGGTGCTTCTGCCAGCCAAAACGGGCTCCCGAGCTCTGTTTTCGGCTGCTATGGCCTCCTGCAATCCTCTGCCAGTGTGGCCCTTCCGAGCTCCGTTTTCACTGGCAGAGGGTTGCAGGAGGCCATGGCAACCAAAAATGGAGCTCGGGAGCCCGTTTTTGATAACAGAGCGCTCGGGCCATCACAGGCGCTCCCGACAGGAGTGATGTTGAGCTAGCCATGCCCACCATGGCCACACCCACCCCAGCCCCCCAGGTCAAACACAACTCTGATGCGGCCCTCAATGAAATTTGTTTCATTGAGTTTGACATCCCTAAGTTAGATGAATGGGCAATTTATTTTTTCCCCTTGCAAACTACAGAGACTGATCAAACAAACAATTTTTTTTCCTGAGTGGCTTTTCTCCACCACGCAGCAGCTCCCTAATAAGTGCTAACAAAAACAAGCTAAGAAGCTGCAGTCCATGACTTTAAGCAAATTAATTATCTCGGGCGCAGCTTGTGCTGCTGCTAGCAACCAACAAAATCCCTGCCTTGACATTAACAAGTTAATAGCTGACAGCTTTTGCCTCCAGAGTGGCTTGTGGCTTGCTGTCATGAGCACTTTAGGCAAACAGCTGGAGAGAACAGCATTCCTGTCAGTCTGAATTCCCAACTGGGTGCTTGTATACATTTTTGAATTCTTTTCTTTTTCACAATATGTAAACACAAACATCAATTCCCTTCCACCTAATTATCTCAGTGCTGGGATAAACATTTTTAGAGGTGGGGGATTGGGGCAAAGAGTTATAAGACCTGCCCACAAAGTCAGCACTGTGACCATATTTGGGACATTTAATTGATCAACTCTCAAAAGATCATTGCTATCATGGCATCTCCTGTGGGGTTCTCCTTTTTTGATATCCATCCTGCAAATTCTAAATTAAGCATTGATGCATAACAGGTGCTCCCAGTAGACAGGTTCAATAACGTCAGCTCAGTGTATGGTAGTATTAAAAGCCAAATGCCACCCTAAGTAGAATTAGAAAAGTGGTTGAAAATAACACTGCCAGCACTGTAATATCTCTTGGATGTTTGAGGCTCTTTAGCTCAAAAAAACAAAAATAGGAGGAATATGAACACAGGGCATAAAATGTATGCATTGCATGGAGGAAGTGGCTTGGGATAAATTTTATTCTGTCTCAAAACCCTAGGACAAGAGCAGGGGCAGGTTTCAAACCCCGTCACTACTGGTTTGCTCATAGGTGCGTGCGTTCATGCTCAACACTTCTGCGCATGCGTCCGGGTGGGTGGATGGAGCCTCCTGCCGCTACCAGTTCGCCTAATCCGGGACGAACCAGTAGCAACCCACCACTGGACCAGAGACCATCCAATGCAGTGTACTAGAAGGTTTAAAGCAGATCAAAGGGAAAAATCTTGTCTTTCTTATCAATATTATATTATACAGGTAATCCTCGACTTATGACCACAACTGGGCTCAAAATTTCTGTTCCTAAGTGAGATAGTTAAGTGACTTTTGCCCCATTTTACAACCTTTCTTGCCACAGTTGTTAAATGAATCACTGCAGTTGTTAAATTGATAACACAATTGTTAAGTGAATCTGGCTTCCCCATTGACTTTGCTTGTCAGAAGATTTCAAAAAGTGATCACATGACCTCAGGACACTGCAACCATCATAAATTTGAGCAAACTGCTAAGAATCTGAATTTTAGTAATGTGAGCATGAGGATGCTGCAACGGTTGTAAGCATGAATAATGGAGAGAAGTCACTTTTTTCAATGCTATTGGAACTTCGAATGGTCACTAAATGAAGTCCAGCATGGTCACATGATGTCTCTCTTAATGACAGTGGCACTCAGCAACAGAGTTATAGGTCCCAATTATGGTCAGTAAGAGGACTACCTTGCTAGTTTTGAAACTGGCAGAAAGAAAGAATGAGTTTAAATCATTACGTCAACTCTTTTGAAAAAGAATAGTAGAAAATAGCAGTTTTCTGTAATCTGGATGTCCTTCAGATATACTTTCTTCTTCAATTTCCCTAGAATATTCCAGCCAGCAAATCATTAATAATAATTCTAAAGTTCATACCTTTAAAAGGTGTCCAGGCTGGGAAATGTTATTAATATTAAACTAAAGAGGGTTAAATATTTTCTGATAATGCAATGAGCTAATTTTATTTGCAAAAATCAAATTAGTTCCAAAATTTAAAAAAGGATTTTAAATGATTGAACATACTTTACAAACCCCCTTAACAGCTCTTTCTCATTTCAAAGCCTCCACTATTCTTATATGTTGTCTGTAGTTATCTTTTGTACTAAAGGATTATATGGGAAGAAACAACTATCATACTATATTCTAAATACAGTATTATTATTTATTATCGCTGTTTTAATTTGGTTTTAATTACGTTTCTTTTTACTATTGTCTGTTTTCAACCTGTGTTCGCCGCCCTGAGTCCTTAGGGAGAAGGGCGGCATATAAATTTTTGGAAATAAATAAATAAACATTATCACTTTATTCTGTGAGGACCTACTAGAAGCCACAAAACATGAATGTCAAAGTGGTTTTGCACAGCATTCTCTTGCCAACATCTCTGCACAACCTGTTAACCCAAATAATTATTTATATGGTTTATGTACTCTAATTGCATGCAGAGAACATCTCCATCTGATTCTGCAAGCAGGTCAGCTGGAAATCATCTCAGCCTAACTGCTAAACAATCTGCTGGTAGAAAAGATTTTGTCAAAGAAGGAAAAAAAATGATGAGCAACAACAGGAAAACAGGTCTTTACCTCTGCAACTGTAAGTATTCACATTAACAAAAAGGAACAGCACTGCTTGTTAGAATCAGGCTGAGGTAGCTTCCATTCTGGAATTGATTTATATGGCTACTAACTAGACAAAAAAAGGATCAAAAGGTATCTGTATTGACTCTGCAAGGTATATAACTAACCTTCTTTAATTGCATGAGGCTTAATAACACAGCAAGTACAATGTGTGTACATGGCAGTGCCAGTAGGTCCACGGCCTCCATTGGAAGGAAAGAATAATTCCAATTCCTGGAAATAATAGGAATTAAATACATAAATTTACTAGGGTCTCAAAGCACTGAGATAACAATAGTCAGATTCATTAGTTTGCATGCCATTCATTTCCATTCCTTATTTTTTAACATATTTTTGAAAGTGCCTCATCTGACTGTTCTATATCATTCAGCATAGACAATAGACTTCCAAAGACCCAAAACAATACCATTTTTTCAAAAATTCTCAAGTACAGGTAGTCCTTGACTTATAACCATTCATTTAGTGACCTTTCAAAGGCACTGAAAAAAGTGACCTACAAACTTTTTTCACACTTACGACCATTGCAGTGTCCCTGTCTCGTGTGATCAAAATTCGAACACTTGGCAACTGGCCTGTATTTATCAAGGCTGCAGTGTTCCATTGTCGTGTGATCCCTTTTTGCGACCTTCTGACAAGCAAAGACAACGGGGATGCCAGATTCACTGAACTTAACAACCGCAGTGATTCACTTAACAGTGGTGGTAAGAAGGGTTGTAAAATGAGGCAAAATTCACTTAACAACTATCTGGTTGAATTGGAAATGTCAGGCTCATTTGTGGTCATAAGTCGTGAACTACCTGTATGCCAAGAAAAAGATACAATAAACCTTTCCCAGAAAAAAAAAACATTGAGAAATGTAAGGCAAATTTCAGTCCTGCATTACCAAGAAGAAGTGGGAGAAAACCATGAAAACCATCCTATGTCACCACAACACATTAATCGTTAACCATCAGATGAGTTCATTATTTTGTCATATTACCACTCAATCTTTCACAATAAACATAAACAATACATATTTAACATTTGATTTCTTAGTAGCTGCTCATATCTTGGAAACAAGGAGCTTTCTAACCTGAATGCCACAGGACTGCTGACTTTGTTGAAAGAGTTTTAGGCTATCAGAGTGAATCAGGTGAGCCAGAAGAAACAAAAGAACAGCAAGCTATAACAGGTGACTTAATAGCCTGAAAAGATGAAAAAGCCACAAACCCAAGACAATAAAAAAATAACAATCCAAATCCCAAAGCAAGCTGAATATTTTAATGAGAGAATATGTGTCTTTCAACCGGAAGAAAGGAGACAGAAAACAATCAGAGCTAATGATTTAATACAGGCAGAATCAGGTGATTCAACAACATAAATGAAAAGAGAAAGAGATGGGGGGAAAGGAGCAAAAAAACAACCAAATTACAAAAATAAGCTTGAAACCACAGTCCTACTTCCTATTTATCTGTTATAACACAGATACTCTTTTGTTTGTTTTCCTGTCTGCCCACTCCTAGAAAACAGAGGGCCCTTTTACAGGGCTAGCTGCTCACTGGGGAGGGAAAGGTCATCATCAACAACAGTAGAGGTTCTCTTCACGATGAGGTGAGATCCTTCTCCTGGATTGTTGTTGTGTTAAATAAAAAAATACAGACTGGATTGGGTGCTAGAACCTCTCTCCAACAGCTACAGAAAATTTTAGGACCATGATTTTAAAAATCCAATCAGCAGAAATCATCTATCTGAAATTCATGGAACTACATGAGCTGCTCAAATGGGCACAGTGTGTACATATTCTGAATCTATTCTCTCAGACCTGCGATTTTAATACCTATTCAGAGATATTAATCTCCAGTTCTTTATCCCATAGTCCCATAGTTGGTCTTCACAAACAAATAACCAAGTAATTGCTCTTCTACTTTACCAACACAGCTTCAACATGAACAGGACACTGAGATAAAATCTCAGGCTAGCAAGGGCACCTGTGAATTGGATCACCTGTTATTTCTCCCAGATACCTCGACTCAGTCCTGGCAGATGTTTTCACTTATCTCCCAAAGTAAGAACAATGCCTGTTGTCTTCTAGAGTACAATGATCCTGAGTTGCTAAGTAATCTCAGTATAAATATTTCTCTTTCTCCAAGCAACACAAAACAAGGAGAAAGATAAGAAAATTGAGGGAAGGAGGAAATCAGTAACAGGAAAGACATTTCAAGTGCTAAGGACTAGTCCTTCTTTTTTTGCCACCCTAATTTATAATCTCTTAAACTTAAAAATGTTCAATGGCATGAACATGTGGTATACCATTTTATAGTGGTATAAACATTCAACAATGTATAAATTAATGGATTCTTTAACTCTTCACAACCCATAATCCCGCTGTTAAACACATAATACCACATTAAAACGCTTTTAAGGATACACAGCAGGGACAAATAAGGGAGTAATTAAAACACTGCCAGCAGCACTATTCTTAGCTCCTCTAATCAACATCAAGAAACATGCTTCCATGGAAAGAAAAGCAGGCATTAGAAAGTAAAACACAAATATATTGTCCAATCTGTTTTCTTATAGCTTGGAAAGACTCTAATGAAGTTTTGCCTTCAGATGAGCCTCCAATTAATCTGTTTAAGATTATTTAATCCACCACAATGAATAGTTAGGAAATTATTAAAAAAAATTCTATGTGCCTATGCATTATCATTTATAGTTTCAATTCTAACAAGATGAAAATTAAAATGAAGTATACAGTATATATCTTATTTTATTCTGTAAGATTGACTATTTCATTTAGAGTATTATCATGCAATTATTCCTTTACCAGCTCAGAGCAATATTTGACTGAAATCATACTACCATTATTCAAAGTGATGACAATATAGGGGAGGCTTTACAGTAAAACAAATGAGATGACTATAACTAACATAATTAGTTACACAGTACAGTGGTTTTCCTGGACAAACTCTTCCTGAATCAGAAAAGTCTTACTTATCTGAAGCAGAGGACTAGACAAGAGAATACTCTGATTCGTTGAAGCAATCTTCCTAACAAATCACTAAATATTTTTCTAAAAGCAAACATTTTGCCACAAAGAGATTTATGTTAGCAATAAAATATGCCTTAGGATCTGCTACTGTCTTAGCAGGATTGCCTCATTTGATCAAAGCTAAGCTATGGAATTTGGAGGCTAGTCAATAAAGAACTACTGGTCAAAAGTAGTAACTTAAACAGAGTTTAGAAAGAAAGAAGAAGGAGTGTTCAGTCTACATATTTACATGCATCCGTGAAAAAAATGTAATTGAGAGGTATGAAAACATAATTCTTATAATATGCTAACAGAAACCAGGTCATGTGCAGAAAGGGCTATCAAATGTATATTTGAAAAACTTACACTAGCAGCAGAGGCAAAGGAATCAGGTCCATGAGCCACATTTCTTATGTTGTCACTTCCAAAACGTCCTCTAATGGTGCTTGGAGCATCAGTTCGTGCCACAACTGAATTTGCAGGTCCTAATAATTGTTTCCATCTACCTATGGCATCATCTCCCAAAATCTCCATGGCAACAACAGGGCCACTTGTAATAAACTCAAGAAGCTCACTAAAAACAAAAAATAGGATAGTCAGGATACCTGGGAAACCAAATGCTTCAAGAGGATTCTTCTGTCCTAAACAGAATAATAACAACGAAGTTGGATACATAGCACAAATCTTAAGCTACTACAGTAAAACAGTAACTTGCAAAAAAATCTGATTAGAAATAATTTCACAATATTACCCTGTTTCCCCAAAAATAAGACATCCCCTGATAATAAGCCCAATCGAGCTTTTGAGTGCATGCGCTAAAATAAGCCTTCCCCCGAAAATAAGCCCTCCCCAAAAATATTTAAATGCAGAGCTGGAAATCAGGTAAGACGGCAAGAGGAACCCCATTTTGCTCCACACGCCCTAAAATAATAAAACATCCCCGAAAATATGACCAAGCACTTATTTCAGGGTTCAAAAAAATAAAGACAGGGTCTTATTTTGGGGGAAACACGATATCTTCAAAACAATATTTTGTTCATTCTCTTATCTTTTGCAGTATCTGAAATTATTTTAAGAAAAGCAGAACCGAAAAAAGAGAATAGATTTGCTCTCTACTGAAGAAGTCTGATTTTATGTTTAATTGCAGATTAAGCAGTTAACAAAATTTCTAAACTTTTGGCTCCTTAGGAAGTGACAGTTTAGAGGCCAAATGAAGCTTGCCAAGTCTATCAAGCCAGGCATCTCTCTTGGTAGAACTCCATCTATTATTTATGTACATATATGGGCAATCCTGTTCAATCACAAACATGCATGTCAAAGAAACAAAGTACTAGTCTCAGTGTGTATATAAAGCACTACAAAAGAAAATTAGCACATCAATACTGCTCGCAGAAACAGTATGCGCCTAATTAAGTGGATAATCAGGAATAAGTATAGATAGCTGAATTTCCTAACGTTACTTTTAAATAGGTAGTCCTCAACTTACAACCACAATTAAGCCCAGAATTGAAGTCATAAATTATTGCAGTCATTAAGTGAGGTGCTCACGTGACCACCTTACTCAATGGCCACAATTCCATCACTCCCAGTTGCAGTTGTTAGGTGGTCACCTGGATTGTTAGGTGGAGTTTAGGTAAGGATCATTCTCCCTACCATCCATGCTGTTTTGGCTCTGCACAATGGTACTGCCAGCGGTGATCCCAATTGTCCCTGCTCCCCAACTGACCTTCACGACATCAAGCCATTGATATGATTCACTTTCCCTCTGCAGCCAAGCTTCCCCTACCTTTTCAAGCAGGCATCCCTTTCCTTCAGCAAGCTGGCATCTCATTAGAAACTTTCTGGTCCTCTCCAAATCTCATGAAAACGGGACGTGTGGTTTGAAGAACAGCAGGAGCCTTGTTCTTGCATTGCTTCAAGAACCTCATTTCCCCATATTACATATGCACCATTTCTTTTGCACACTGCAAGGGCTTTCACATAAAAAGAGATATTGGTTTGAAGGTCAGCTGGGCTGCGGGGACAATTGTAGCTGCTGCTGCTGAATATGACTGTGCCAAAGGGGGAGCAGCCAAAAAGGGGGAAGAGGGGATATGCAAGGGGAGTTGCAGCATCCCCAAGGTTGTAAGGGCATGTGAGCTGCAAAGACTTGAATTTTTATCTTGTGACCATGGCCGCAACTTCAGGCAGGGGTCGTAACTACCTTCATTTGGTGACATTGTAATTTCAGTTGGTTGCTGAACATATGGTTTTAAGTTGAGGATAATAATAAAGTGTAATGCAGGGGTGTCAAACTTGCGTCGTCACGGCGGCATCACATCACGTATCGGGACTTTTTCCCCCTTTGTTAAACCGGGCAGGGGCAGAGCCAGCACGTGACGCCTTCAGCCCGCGGGCAGCAAGTTTGTCACTCCTGGTGTAATGTGCACATCTGACTTCCATACTGTATCCAATAGACTTTAAACTAAAGAGCGTGCTACTGTGTCCTGGAACACAGAGACAGGCAGCTTGTGAACTTGCCTACTCCTGGTCTCCTGGAAAGGAGGAACTGTTAAACTTTATATTTGGCAGTAATAAGAACCAGAACACCTTTTTTTAACGCACCACAATATCACTTTTTGGCAGCAACCATCATTTGCTATAAACAAATTATTGTCCTTCAATTTCCAGTCTGGCTATGCTAACTAACAATAGCTTTCTAATGATTTACCGGATATTTCATAGACTGAAACACTGAATCTTCTGTGATACTCCACAGTACTATACTATACTACTGTACTATAGTACTATACTACAGTACGGTACTATAAAGTCAATTTGCTTAATGGTAAAGAAAATGAAAAGGATTGAGACCATTCTGAAACAAAAACAAAGTATGCAACACCAAATAAAATGTAGAATGAAACATATGTATTAAGGTAAGACCATGTATACTCTTGTAAGAAAGTTCGAAAGATGAGAAAGTAATGAAAGAGTATTTTAATGTTGTTAGAATGTGTTTAGTTTATTAGAATATAAGTATCAGAGCAGGTCACAGGACCTAGCTCAGTGATGGCTAACCTTTTTGCCATCGCATGCCAAAAGCAGGAGAAGCTCGGTGGGGTCACACGCCCGCGTGCCCACATCCATAATTCTATGCGCCCCACCCCCCACGTGATGGCGCCTGGTAGGCCCATTTTTTGCTCTCCCCAGGCTCCAGAGCCTTTCTAGGAGCCTTGGGAGGGCAAAAACTGCCTTCCCACACTCCCCAGAGGCCCTCCGGAGGCCGGAAACAGTGTGTTTCCTGACTTTTAGTGGGCCCAGAAGGCCCAAAAATCAGCTGGCTGGTGCACGCATGCGTGCCGGAGCTGAGCTCGCGTGCTCACCGATATGGCTCCGCGTGCCACCTGTGGCACCCGTGCCATAGGTTCGCCATCACGGACCTAGCTGATACTAAAAAAATGTAAACAAGGCCTGACATGATTAGCACTTGAGTAGATGACCACAGGAATTTTTTAATCTAAAATCAAAAATACATTTTAGAAGGTAGCAATAGAAAATGATTTATTGTTATCAGGAAAATCACATGGATACGTCAATGAAATTACCAGGAGTAGAGTTTGACTTGACTACAAACCTGACAGACTTGAAAGTCAAGATTAATATCCAATTCTGTACAAGGAAAACAGTATAAAATTAAGAGAAGTCTAGTTTTCTATATATATCAAATACTATTTACATTATGTTTGTGTAAATAACTCAAGGGACATCAACAGAAAGCAACATGGTAAGAGTTTTTATTTTATGGAATGTAACATACAAGTGAAACCACTCTGTATACCAAAATATATACTCACTTGTAGTACGGCTTAGCTTGATGGTCTGCATGTAAATCCATTGCTTCTCCCCTATAAAAGATATTTTAAGAACACTTTTAATATTCGTAATTAATGGATTCTCAATATTTTAATTAATGCATATATAGTAATATTTCTAGCATTTTCTTAATAACAGATTGGAAACAAACTCTACAAGCAAAATACCCTTTGTCTTTTTTATTCATTCATTCATTCATTCATTCATGTGAGATCACATTATGACACATACCGGTAGAAATAAAGAAATCTTTATTTCTTCCATTCTTGGGCTACTGCATGGTTCAAGATAGAAATGCTAAATAGGATAGTTTCACAGTCATACTTTAATAAAATATCATGAGACATAGATTAGCAACAGCTATGCATTTTAGTGTAGTTTTACAAAAAGCTAAAGATTATACTTCATGAATCAGTAAAGATTTAAAACATAAACTGTATTTCTATTTTTTGAAAAATAATAATTAAAATCTCACCTTGTAAGTTTAATCATTTTAGCCTTTGTTATCGTAAAACCAGAATTAATAATCATATCAATAATCTCTCCAAGTCTGAGTGCTACATCTGGTTTTAATAATGCCAAGGTTCTATTAACAGATTTAAATGAGAAATTTTTAAAAATTAGTTTATGCATCAACGTTACCAAGACAGGAAAACACAATCATATCAATTCTCATTATGTGATCATTCCTCGTGCCCAGATAGATAATGGAAATATTTGGCCCAAATATTTCAGTAATGGAGAAATTCAGAAATGGAGATAGTGACAGATTTTATTTTCCTGGGCTTCAAGATCACAGCAGATGGGGATTGCAGCCAAGAAATTAAAAGATGCTTGCTCCTGGGGAGGAAAGCTATGGCAAATCTAAATAGCATACTAAAAAGCAGAGACATCACCCTGCCAACTAAAGTGTGAATAGTCAAGGCTATGGTTTTCCCAGTTGCAATGTATGGCTGTGAAAGTTGGACCATAAGAAAGGCTGAGCACCAAAGAATTGAGGCCTTTGAACTCTGGTGCTGGAGAAGATTCCTGCAAGTCCCTTGGACTGCAAGGCAATCAAACCGGTCAGTCCTACAGGAGATCAACCCCGACTGCTCTTTAGAGGGCCAGATCCTGAAGATGAAACTCAAATACTTTGGCCACCTAATGAGAAGGAAGGACTCACTGGAGAAGAGCCTAATGCTGGGAACGATTGAGGGCAAAAGAAGAAGGGGACAACAGAGAACGAGGTGACTGGATGGAGTCACTGAAGCAGTAGGCCTGAGCTTAAATGGAGTCCAATTGATGGTAGAGGACAGGAAGGCCTGGAGGCATGTTGTCCATGGGGTTGCGATGGGTTGGACACAACTTCACAACTAACAACAAAATTTCAGTAATACAAATGAGTTTTGAAACAAGAAGTTGCACAGGAACAAATAATAAGGAGGGTATTTATTTAAACATTGCTGTCCTTTTGTCCTCTTCAGATTCTAGTTAGGGAAGAAAAGGACCTTATGTTAGGCAAATAAAGGACCCATTTATTTGTTAAGCAGCTATATATTAGGAAGGACGTGAAGAAATATGACCCTAATATATGACCCAAAGTAGGACAGGTAGTGCAGCTAATTATACTTTTGCAATATTGTTTTTAATATTCCCATACTGCAAAATGGAAATATATTCTTATGGTGAGAGATGATGGTTTTTCAAAAGCCTAAATGAAATCCAGAAGATATATTTTTTTTAATCCTGTCACCTCCATTATCCCATGAACATGTTCCTTTGATAACTGCAAAATAACTGGAACTCTTGGACTACAGAACAGTTAAGGAATAAAATTATGCCTTGACTGTTTGTCTTTATCAGAACTCAAAAAGGCAAACAATTCAGTTGAAATTTTATTTATGGTAGTATTGTGGTACTGTGGGGAGGGGGGTTATGCCAGCGATTGGTGTGAAAGAGAAAAAGAAGAGGAAGCAATGTCCCTAACCAATTGTGTAATCACTGTGGGAAACTAGCAGTACCTCTTTTTTGTGCTTTTCTAAATTTTCCCTGAGCAAATCAAGTAGCACAAGCACCATGGTCAGCTCCAAGCCAGATAAACACACTCATCTCAAAAAAAAAAAAAAAAAAAAAAAAACCCCACCCAGTGCAGGCTTAGTTTTAACAAATTTCCTGAGGATTAAGCTGGATGTTTAGTGACAATACAAGTTTCTAAAGATTTGTTTAGGTCAGAAGACACTCACAGTTGACCTGAGAACCAATCCCCTTCTACCTCTCGTATCATAAATTAGCTAAACCACTGAACAAGAATTACCATGTGGTTAAATAAGGAAGGAGGAGTTTGCTGGAGGCTTTTGTTCTTTTGTTTTTCCCTGGGAACAGTAGCTGACTGTGAGGAATGAAGGAAAGAAAGGAAATCTAAGCCACCACTCAAAATTATGGGATAAAATCATCCAATATGCAAAAAAGACTCTAGTGTATACAAACTTTTAGATCTAGAAACTATACAATTTTATTTTTTATATCTCAAATAAATGCTGAATTAATTTTTAGTTTTTTTCTCAGAGACTAAGCTGCCATTTTAGATGAGCCTGTTCCTCTGTTGCCTCTCTTCCTTTTTAAAAAATCCTAACACATATTTTCTTTGCTAATTAAAGAATCCTCTCTCTTTCCAGCTATAAAGGTAGTCCTTGACTTATGACAGTTATTTTTAGTGACCATTCGAAGTTACAATGGCACTGGAAAAAGTTATTTATGATCATTTTTCACATGCACGACCACTGCAGTTATCCCCACACCATGTGATCAAAATTCAGATACTTGGCAACTGACTCATGTATATGACAGTTGCAGTGTCCCGGAGTCATGTGATTATTTTTTGCGACTTTCTGACAAGCAAAGTCAATGGGGAAGCCAGATTCACTTAGCAACCATATTACTAATTTAACAGTTCCATTGATTCACTTAGTAACTGTGTCAAGAAACTAATTGTGGTCATAGGTTGAGGACTACCTGTACTTTCAAAAATCTCTAAATGCTAGTAGACATATAGTTTTAGTACTGATTTGTATTTTAGGGGATAATCTGTCATATTAATTTGATGTCAGTAACTCCATATTGATCAATAATGGTACCAGTAAACATCTTGATCAATAATAATTCTAATGAAGCCAGTGAATCACATATGTACACTATTTCTCTTCTATTTCAACAATTTATGATGTCAGACAAATTTTTTGAAGATAAATATATTTGCTATTATTTTTATTGTTGTTGTTATCCATATGGCCAAATGTGAAAATGAACAAATGTCATCAAGAAAACCTAGTTTTCTTCCTTTCTAAAAATATTTTCAACAGTGCTGAAAAAACTAATTTGCCATTTGCAGTTCTTTTTAAGTACTGTTTCTGAAAGAAAGAATTTGTGATTATTACTATTAGTTAGTAAGAAACACCAACATAAAAGAAAACACAGGTTTTCTTTTTAAAAAATTAAACATATTCATGATTAATACATTGGAGCATATATAAAAATAATATACAAATATATTTTATACATACAAACATATTTTAATTACATTATATAGGAACTTGGGAATGAGTACTAAAAATAAAAATGACTTGTCATACATAAGTAAATTTAAATCAGATGAAAAATAATCTTCTGTATTATTGTAATACTGCTATCTTTGGGGGGGGGGGTGTAATTTTTCCAGTACAATTTTCCAGCTTATTTGCCATTTTATCACAGCATCTTAATTCTTTATGTTTCAAGGTGTTATTTGGATTATCATAAAATTTAGAACAGCCAACTTAGGCTCTACGACAATGGTCTGAGTTGTAACAAATCTAATATTAATGCTTTTGAACATTTTAATTGTAAGCTTCTGACATTAACTAAGATATATAGCCACACTAAGTTAAAACAGTAGAAAAGTATATGAAAAATAAGACATGATTATAACAAAGAGCTTGCTTTTGCTTTTTTATGTTCACATTCTTGGTTCCAGTTTTTCTGAGGACCAACTTAATGTAATACCGTTCTCCATTTTTCCTTTCATTTATCAGAAAATCCAATGCCTCTAATTCTTGTATATAATAAGATGACTCACTAAGCAAAGTATATTGATTAACTTACAAAATTGAAAATTCCTCAGAAGTTCAGAAATATACTTTCTCACCTTTCTTTAGAACTGCCCAACATGCGAGAGGTATATTGATCTGCATAGTCCACTAAATTGAGGTGGCGTGAAAAAATAGTAATTCTGTTGCCCACAAAGAGATCTTTAAAATTCAGATCTTCATATTTAGTGCGATTCAAGAATTTGCAGCGATTTTTCATGTCGTACTGAAGAGTAAAAAGATAGCTGTTTTAATGTTCTTATTTTGTTAAATTAAAATATATAACATTTCAATAAAATCCAGTCAAATGTTGGCTTTGAATTCCTACTTGATGCATATAGGAAAAAAATCCAGAAAAGAATAGAAATAGAAGGTAGAATAGAACATCCACATTTGTCTTTTTCATTTTCTGTTTTATTGGCAAAAATGTGACAATTTTTCTGATTTTTGTTTATAATCAGACATAAGTTCATTTTTTAACAAATCATGTTTCCTATTTACCTGCTTAATTTGTCAGTTTTCATGTAGTTTGTCACATTTTAAGCATGAACCTTTGGGATTCTGAGCCTCTGATGACCAAGGAAAAATTAAATGTGTTCATGAGATGAATTAAATGTTATATTATAATTACGTTATAACAACTGAAAAGGAGCCAGTGTGATGAAGAGATTAAAATATTGGACAGATGCCAAAGTTTTAGTCTACTTTTATTATGTTATGGAAACTTGCAGAGTGATTTTGGGGGTGAGATTTTAAGCACTATATAAAGGTTGAGATAAAAATTTAACAAAAAACAAATTGGCAAATCCAGTTCCATTTGTATTGAACAATTCTACAATTGTTATATCGATGCCATTTTGGAGATCATCTCATCTCATCCAACCACCCACTCACCAACATATGGTCACCCAGCCTGTTTGAAGGACTCGACACTGTGTGGCAATTTATTCTTCCTGCCCTCAAAACTCAACCCTGGTAGGTTTAACCCACTGGTTTGACTCTATGGGGCAACTGACAAATGTCAGTTTCCTTCTTCTATGTGAAAACTATTTGAATATTGCTATCGTGTCACCTCTCAATCATTCTTCTTACCCAATGTTTTTTCTTACCTTCTGCTTGCCTATCCTAAGATGCAGTTCGCTTCTTTCCCTGCTAATGATGATTAGCCGGGGCTCTATTTTATTTCTAAGAAAAGACAGGTGCAAAATAGGACTTAAAAATTCTGCCTTCTCACTGTCACCCATTACCAATTCGCCACTATCTTCTTGCAGTGGCCCTTGACTCTGTTTGCTTTGCCTTTATTTTCTTACACTGCACACATTATGCAGTTTATAATGAAGTTTCTCTCCTGTGGGCTCACATTCTGGAAATTCTTATAAGCCACTATGCCATAGAATGCTTCACTATTATTTGTCATTTCTTCTGATAATTATTGCAAACGTTTCAATCCATTTTCAATTGCTACACCTCTGAAAAACTGTGATATTAATACAAACGTGTATATATAATTCACCTGTTCATCCTGGATTATTTATGCATCTGTTTACACAAAAACACAGGTGCATAATAAAGTCAGTAAACAGAATTATTCTAATGTGTAAATACAGCTTGTTGATTTCTTCCTTTCCCTTTTTCTTGCACTCTTTTCGGCGCATGATCAAATGAAGCCCACTGTATTAGAATTAAAGGGCCTTAGGCACAAGCTTCCACTTCCGATAGAAAAGCCTTACATTAAAATAACGACTTTAATTTCATAAATCTGTGGCATCTTTCTTTCAGACCCATGAAGTCTGAAAAGAATCTGGCAATTTGATTAATAGCAAAGAAAGGTTTGATAGAAGAGAATATTTGTAGCTCAGGGTTGGACTGTAGGGGTCCTTGGCACTCTCTGGGTTTGGTGGTTTTCTTGCAAATGTTTCATTAGAATGACATTTCATTCATCAAAGAACAGATTGCACAAAGCCAAGTATCAGACATACAGCCAACAACAACAACAACAAAAGCACAAATTCACACATCATATTAATGTAGTTTGTTGGGTTTAGATTATTAGATTGTGTGTGTTCAGTCACTATGGTTGTAAACTCTGGTTTATAGATTAGAGCAATTAAATTTGTGAATTGTCAGCCTTTGAATTAGCTGTACAGTAATAAAGAAAGATCAGTCAAGATGAGTCCACGTGATCTAGATTACATGTTTAAAAAGTGTAATATATTCGGCATGAAAAAGTAGTATTTTGTAATGCAGAAAAGCAGATAAATATTATTAATCTAGTCTTACTCATTCCTTTTTCCCCTTTATTCTATTTTATTTTTTGTATTAATTTTACTTCCTACCTTATATTATTTAGGTAAATATATCTGAATTTTTAAAATGCTATTTACAGGTTCTGTTTTTTCTTCAAGAAAATAACTATTTTTTTTAAAGTTTATTACTAAATATATTTTGAGAACTTAGCCAATTATGGTTTATTCAATAATCCCTGTTTATGTAAATGATAGATTGTGATAGTAAACCAACACTATCCATCCACTTACCTTATGCATATCTTTAGGCTAATAAGAACTATGCAGATCATATGCATGAAGTATGCAAAAGTATGCAAAAGTATGAAGGCTATTGCTTAATGCATTGTAAGCCGCCCTGAGTCTCCGGAGAAGGGAGGCATATAAATTAAATTAAATAAATAAAAAAATAAAAAAATATGCATGTACACAAATAAACATACAAAACACAGCAATTCAATAATCCCAAGTTCTGATCAGTAGCAAACTCATTAATATTTAACATAGGGAGAAAAAGAGCCAAAAATTGGATAAGCAGACTTTACATACTAATCCTGTGTAAACAGGTAAAGTTTAACTTATGAAAGGAAATATGGCATGGGTTTCATTTCCATGATCACAGAAAAGGCCTCTGGAAAAGACAGAATGGACGTTGTCTTACCTGAACGTCCTTTTTCGGGGCACTGCGGCTCCACTCCATCTGTGGGTTAATCCTCCTTTCTGACAGCAACTGAGAGAACTTAAATCGATAGCTCCCACTCCGTGCTCTAGCCACGCCTCCCCTTAATCCCCAGTCTTGAACGAAGACTCAGCACCAAGGAAACAACAAACTTTATTCAGACCAAAAAGACACAATCAACAACCAACAACAGCAGGACGCCAAAAAAACAACAAAAGGGGAGGGAATGGAGTGGAGCCGCAGTGCCCCGAAAAAGGACGTTCAGGTAAGACAACGTCCATTTTCCAGAGCACTGCGGCTCCACTCCATCTGTGGGACATACCCAAGCTCAAACCACAGGGCCGGGAGGCGGACTGCTCCCCCCTGAAGACCCCGGCACAACACTCTGCAAGACCCTCCTGCCAAACGAGGCATCGGCCGAGGCGTAAGAGTCAATCCGATAGTGCCGTATAAACGGCGACAACGAAGTCCAAGTGGCAGCCCGGCAAATGTCCAACACCGACGCCTGCGTCGACCAAGCCGCAGAAGTAGCGGCACTCCGCGTCGAATGAGGCAAAATCCGCGACGGAGGAGTCCTCGCCTGACGTTCGTAAGCGGATGCTATACAAGCCTTAATCCACCGACCCACCGTGGCCGAGGAAACCTTCTGACCCATGGAGGTCGGGTGAAAGGACACGAGAAGGGCCTCCGACTTCCGAAAAGCCGCCGTCCTGCGGATATACCGACGTAAGGCCCTACGAACGTCCAGAGTATGCCAAAGGGCCTCGCGCTGATGACGAGGCGAAGGACAAAAATCCGGCAAAACGATCTCCTGCGCGCGATGAAACCACGAGTTCACCTTGGGTGTAAATGCCGGATCCAAACGAAGCACAACCGTATTAGGGCGGAAGATGCACAAGTCCTCCCTGACCGACAATGCGGCAAGCTCCGAAATCCTCCGCGCCGACGTGACTGCCAGAAGGAAGGTTACCTTAAAGGAGAGAAACTTAAGCGAAACCGACCCCAACGGTTCAAAGGGCGCAACGGTAAGCGCCTGCAAAACCAACTGCAAATCCCAAGTAGGATAACGGTGGACCACCACCGGGCGCAAATTCCGAGCGCCAAGAAGAAACCCCCGGATCCAGGGATGATGCGCCAACGACTGGAAAGGAGGAACCGAAATCACAGTCGACAGAGCCGCCACCTGGCGACGCAACGTAGCCGGGGCGAGTCCCCGCTCAAACCCCGCCTGAAGGAAACCAAGTACATCCTGCACCGACGCCGACGTGGGATCCACGTGACTCCCAGCAGCCCAACGGCAAAACGCCCGCCAAGACGCCTCATAAATCCGCGTTGTCGACGGTCGACGAGCCGCCTGGATAATGCCAATGACAGGATCCGGAAGCCTGCCCTTCCTCAGGAGGAGCCGCTCAAATCCCAGACGGCCAACTGGAGCCACTGCGGCTCGGGGTGATAGATGGCCCCTTGGCGCAGGGCAATTCTGTGAGGGGGAATCACCCACGGGTCGGAAACCGATAGCTCCACTAGGTCCGGGAACCAGGGCCGGCGAGGCCAGAACGGGGCCACAAGTAACACCCTCGCTCGTTCCGCTATGATCTTCCGGACGACCTGCTGGATCAGCGTGACCGGAGGAAAGGCGTACAGCAGACCCGCAGGCCAGCGGCAACGCAGAGCGTCTGTGTCTTCGGCCATCGGCGAAGGATAATGGGAGATGAACCGAGGAAGCTGGGCGTTGGCCCGAGTGGCGAAGAGATCTACCACCGGATCCCCGAAACGGAGAGTCAGTTCTCGAAACAGACGAGGATGAAGCTGCCACTCTGCCTGGTCGATCACCTCCCTGCTGAGCCAATCTGCCTGGACGTTTGCTGTGCCGGAAATGTGGTCCGCCCGAATCGATGACAGGTTCCGCTCTGCCCAGCTGAACAGCCTCTCCGACTCGAACATCAGGCTCCGGGACCGGGTACCGCCTTCCCGGTTCACGTGCGCCTTGGCCGACGTGTTGTCCGTGAGGACCAAAACGTGTCGCCCCCGAATCTCCGCCTTGAAATGACGAAGCGCCAACCTGATCGCCCGCAGTTCCAGCAGATTGATGCTCAGGGCACTCTCGGCCAGGGTCCAGACACCCTGAGCCACCCGATTGGACAAGTGAGCACCCCAGCCGTGAAGGCTGGCGTCCGTGGTCAAGACCACCCGGTCCAGGCCCAGGAAGTGACAACCTCTCCGAATGGCCGCCGATCTCCACCAACGCAGTGACAGCCTGACCTGGGGGGGAACAGGAACCTTCCTCAACGAACTGGCTCGCCCCGACCGTTGAAAGGGAAGGAGAAGCCACTGCAGCGGCCGCGAATGACGTCTCGCCCAAGGGACGATCTGGTAACAGGAGACGAACTTCCCCAACAGTCTCGACAGGGTCAACAATGGCACCGATCTCTGGGAGACCACCTGGTCCAGCAACAGTGAGATGTCCCTCACTCTGTCCGGAGACAAAAACACCTGTCCTCTCGCAGAGTCTATTATGGTGCCCAGATGCAGAATCGACGTAGACGGAACGAAGTGACTTTTTTCCACGTTGATCGTGAACCCATGCGCCCTGAACGCCTTCAAGACCAGGTCCATGTCCTGAACCGCCCGGACCCGGGACGACGACAGCACCAGCACATCGTCCAGGTAACACAGAGTCCGCACTGGAACCGAGCTGAGCGAAGCCGACACCACCGCAACCAACTTGGTGAACGTCCGTGGGGCGGAGGAGAGCCCGAACGGCATCGCACAATATTGGTAATGCCTGCCCGCAAACTCGAAGCGCAGAAACCGCCGATGTGCCGGGTGGACGGGAACATGGAGGTACGCCTCCCGAAGATCCACGGACTGGAGGAGATCCCCCCGCCGCACCGAAGCAAGAATAGAGCGCAGAGAGTGCATCTTGAAACGGCGATAACGCACTGCCAAGTTCAACTGTTTCAAGTTGAGGATTCCCCGGACTCCGCCCGAACTTTTGGGAACTAAAAACAGAACTGAATAAAATCCGGTCCCCCACTGATCCCGAGGCACCGGTTCTATCGCCTCTATCTCCAACAGGTGCGAGATCTCCTCCAGCATCAATTTGCGACGTTCGGTTGTCAACGGAACGGGACAACGGAGGAATCGCCCAGGGGGACGATCCAAGAACTCGATCGACAACCCCTCTGCTACCGTGCGCCGAACCCACAGGTCCGATGTCGACAACTCCCACTGATTCCGGAAGAACCGAATACGACCGCCGACCGGCCCTGCCGGCGGTGAGTCATTTGCCCCGACGGAAAGGTTTGGGGCCGGCTCCCCTGAATGGCCGGGTCGAAGACGCCTGCTTTCCACCTCTCTCACGGAATCCACGTCTCCCGGAAAACCGATCAGCTGCTGGGAATGGCTGACGATAACTGGGGGACCCGCCGGCCCCGGGATACTGACGAAAGGGCTGGCGAAAGGAATAGGGCGTGAAACGCCTATCTCGCTTGTGAGAAGACGACGGCATAACCTTCCGCTTATCCTTGTCCTCCACAAGGACTGGATCCAGAGCAGCCCCAAAAAGCGCCGGCGCCTTGTACGGAGCCGCTGCCAGCTTCCACTTCGTCTTAACATCCGCCTTCCAAGGCTTCAACCAAAACAAACGGCGAGACGTGACAGAGGCCGCCAGAGCCCTGGAAGCAAACTTGACCGAGCTCAGAGAAGCATCCGCCGAATACTCCGTGGCTGCGATAATCTTATTAACATCGTGGTGCAAACGTCTCTCCTCCGGAGGAAGGCGTTCCTGCAGCTGCCTCAGCCAGATTAGTGAGGCTCTGTTGAAGAATGAAGTCGCCGTAGCCGAACGGACGGCCCAAGCTACCGCCTGATGCGCCTTACGAAAGGCCAACTCAGTGCGCCTCTCCTCCGACTTCAAACCCTCCAGGGGATCCCCCGACACCAACGACTGCGAAGTCAGTGCCGCCACAGGGGCATCCACCACCGGCAGTTCCAGCAGAGCGTCCAACTCGGGCGCTGAACAAAACAACTTTTTGTCCAAGTTCGTGGGCGCAGTCGAGGAACCCGGCTGGCCCCACGGAGCCTGCAGGACATCAGTAAACAGTTGAGGGCACGGCACAAACTCCTTCTCCATCTTGGTCTGCTTGAACAAGGCATCATGCGGCCCAACCTCAGACTGTGAAGGTGGAGGTTGAGCCCCCACCGATCCCAAGTTAGTAGTCAGGCGTGCCTTGTGCAGCAAGGATTTAAACAGAGCCGGTCGGAACAGACCCGTAAAGGCGGGCGAATCCGGTAGTAGACCTTC